>LPNX010818149.1:129133-176809 GCA_001517045.1 Pseudotsuga menziesii | reverse complement strand
TATATATATATATATATTGTTGTCGGTTTATTTACAAGTGTTTTTCCTATGCATGTTGTATATTTTTATGAAATATGTGTTAGAAGCCAATCTAAAATATAATTAGCATATGCATCAGTCAATGAATTCTGATTTCTTAGAATGTGATTGAACATAATAACTTCAAAATTTATTTCCAATAACCTAATTTTCATGAACTGATGTAATAGAATAGCGTTTCGCACCTGATAAGCTCGATTGATCTAGGAAACCACCAGTTGAGAGTCCAAACGGACTTTGAGCTGGGTGACACCACATGGAAAAGCATCCCATATAAGCTCAATTATAGCGCTATACTCAGCAACATTATTAGAAGCAAGACCTAAGCAAGCGCCTCCTGCTACAACTAGTTGTCCTGAGGGAGAATAAATGACCCACGATACTGAATCTAGATTACAAGTGTGACGGTTGGCGCCATCAGCGAAACCTATATACCTCTCAGAAGACATCTGCAACAACCAACAGATGGTATAAAAGAAAAACCGACAAACTAAATGTACATAAAAATACATACAATAAAAATACAAGAAAAAGTGCTAAGCCTAAGCATAGTACTTTTTCAGGTAGAGCCCATTTCTAGGCTCAGGTAGCTTGTTCCCATCAAAATCAATTAACTCATATACGCCTTCTTTAAGACCTTCGACGGGACATAGGGCCCTAACCACATGGCCTTGAGTTTTCCTGCCCCTAGGGGTTCTTTGTCTTGGTCCCAAAGGAAAACAAGTTCCCCCTCAGAGAAAACCTGAGGTTTGACCGATTTATCATATTGATTTTTGACCTTATTCTTGTGAGCTTGATTAGCAGTCAGTGCATCTCTACATTGTTCATCAAGGTGTTCTAAATGTACCAGGAATTCTTCAAGCTCTGTCATATTGGGTAACACATGAATAGCTATTTTTAGAGACAGGATTTCACACTCAATCGGGGTAATTGCTTCCACTCCATGAACGAGTTGGAAGGGGGAGAAACCCGTAGCAGTTTTTACATTAGTTTGGTAGGTCCAAAGAGTAGGATATAGCATGATGTGCCAGTTAGAATGTGCGTCATCAATTGTACATTTAAGGATAGTCTTTAAATTTTTGTTTATAGCCTCAACCTGACCGTTTACTTGCGGATAGTACGAATATGAATGTTCTTGTCTGAATCCAAGCATAGTGGTCAGTTCCGCCATCATACTATTTTGAAAATGACTGCCATGGTCAGTGACAATCACTTTGGGTATACCAAACTGTGCTATAATCTGATTGAATACGAAGAAAGATGTTGTTTCCCGATTGGCTTTAAAAGTAGGCATTTCCTCTACCCATTTCGTAAAATAGTCAACAGCGACAATAATATATTTATGCCCCCCAGTCGAGGCTGGGTTACATGTCACGTAATCAATCCCGCATTTCATGAAGGGGCATACAAAGACAATGGGAAACAACGGAGCGGGATGTAACCGTATTTTCCTGGTGTAAAGTTGACAAGGATGACAGCACTTCACTGCTTCCACACAATCTTTGAAGATCGTGGACCAGAAATAACCGAAACGTAGTATCTTCTGGGCCGTTGCTAACCCAAATAAATGACCCCCACATGCTCCATTGTGGGAATCATTCAAGACAATCTCCACCTCCTCATGGGTAAGGCATCGACAAAAAATGGAATCTACCCCTCTTCGATATAATGTATCTCCTATGATGAGGTAGTTCTTAGCATAAAGGCATAATTTGTGTCATTCCTCCCATGAGGAAGCTACATGATACTTCAAAGTCTGGAGATATATAAGAATATCCTCGTACCAAGGATCAGAGGTGGATATCAAGAAGATATCGTCATCTAGGAATGAGTCATCTTCAACAGCTACATCTTCTTCAATAGGAAATTCTGCTATAAGCTCAGCAAAAACTAAGGACTTTTTAGACTTAGCGGACTGAAAATCCAAGTCAAACTCTTGGATAATGACTATCCATTTATTTAATTTTCCCCCGACAATCCGTCGGGACAAAACATATTGAAACAGATTCACATCCACCACTACTGTTGTGGTCCTCAGTAAAATGTAGTGACGTAACCTCTGAACAGCATAGACAGCTGGTAAGGCTAATTTCTCAACATGGGAGTACCTGAGTTCAGGTCTAGCCAAAGCACGAATAAGATAGTAAATGACATGCTCTATGAGCTTATCGTCCTCCTGGACCAGTACTATTCCAATGGTCGACTCGGACATGGCCATATATAATATAAAATCCCTAGAATAATCTGGCGGACGCAGTAAGGGTGCCAACAACAAATCTTTTTTCAATTCCTCAAAAGCGAGTTGTGCAGTTTCATCCCATACAAATGGGGTGTCCTACTTAAGCAAGCGCATGAAACCTTTGGTAAACTTGGCATAGTTAACAATAAAATGTCGAAGAAAATTAGACTTCCCTTGCAGGCTTTGAAGTTGCCTGATAGAACGAGGAGGAGGAAGATTTACAATGGCCTCTACTTTTAATGGATCCACCTGGATTCCTCTATTAGAGACAATGAACCCAATAAATATTCCTGACTTGACACAGAATACACACTTGTGGGGATTCAAGAGGATTTTATAATATCTGCATCTCTCAAATATCAACCATAAGTGATCTGGATGTTGAATCCTCTTACGAGAATGTGCAGGCAGATCATCAAGGTAAGGTTCGACAATGGCTTTAATATCATGGAAGGAAAAGTTCATAGCCCATTGAAAGGTTGCCCCAACATTTTTCAATCCAAAGGGCATTTTATTGTACGCGAGGTACCCCAAGGACATAAGAAAGCATTTTTATGTTAGTCTTTCGGTTTTATTTGAATTTGATTGTATCGGGAGAAACCATCCATAGACGAGAACACTTCACTTCCCGCACAAGCATCTATAATATGGTCTATAAATGGCATGGGATAGTTGTCCTTAGGACAAGCTTTATTCAAATATTTGAAGTCAGTACAGATGCATATGGTCCCTTTCTTCTTATCAACAGGGACAGGGTTGGATACCCATTCTGTCAAAACTATGGGATAAATAAAACCAGCCTTCAACAGTTTTTCAACTTCGGCCTTCACAGCTTCCGCTTTGCGCGGGTTAACAGGTCCTAACTTTTGTCGAACGGGTTTGGCATCAGGATATGTTTGGATTTCGTGTTCAATAATTGATGGATCAATTCCTGGCATCTCCTCATATGACCAGGAAAAGACATCGCAAAATTCCTTAAACAATGTAGTATAGATAGCAATCTCTTTAGGAGAGCAGTTTGCACCTATGTATATGTTTTCCACGACATCGGGATTTACAGAGATGTTAATAGGTATAGTGGCGGAAATATTTGCCATATTCCCCTCGGCAAACATTCCTTCCCTAGGTAAGGGATTGATAGGTGTATCAACATGTTCTAACAGTCTCATACGAAACTCTTGATTTTCTCTTCTGCTTAGTTCTGGAAGAAAATAGGAGCGATGGTGAAGATCCTCACAGATCTTACCACGTCCACTCATGGCTTCCAAAATGGCTTCATCATAGGGTAAAACCATATCTAAACAGTCTATAGAGTCCAAAGAGTTTTCTGCCCATGCGGGAAAATAGACTTCTTCTAGGTCCTCTGAGACTGTAAGAGGATCCGGAATGGGGTCAACAGTGGTTTGAGTGATACCTTGGTAAGCTAATTCCACTGCTGATAAGGGCACCTCTGGTTCATGGAGGGAAGGGAGAACCCAAGGATCATTCCTATCAACAACCATGGCTAAGGACTTCCCCACACTAGTAGAACCAATATAGTTAACCGGGGCTAGAAGATCAAATGTGCCCATCAGTGATGTGTACATTCCAGCCCCTAATCTCTGTGTAGCAGGTTTGACCTGATCAACCAATGGCACAACGGACTCATTAGACTCTAAACAACCTTTTAGAGTAAAATCAAGTTGGTCAATAGTAACCAACTTTTCCTCATGTGGAAAAACCACTACACGAAAGACGGCTGACGCAATAGCGGACATCGCATAAGTCCAGTTTCTTCCCAGAAGCAAATTATAGTCCAAAGGTGCATCAATCACTTCCACCTCAATAGACACTGCTTTCCTTGCCAGCTTAATTTCAAAAGCCGACAGGATACCATGCAGACTAAAGGACCTTCCATCGAAAGCAGTAAGTAAAATGTTTGATGAGACCAGCTCTGGGGATCCGAGAGCTTTCCAATAGGACAAGGACATAACACATGTAGAAGCACCCTCATCAACAACTACCCTTCCAATGGTCTTTCCACCATGGATGACATCTATTGATAAGGCTACATGGTAAGGTAGGAAAATTTTAACATCAGACAAATGAAATTTCCCCATGAGACTCGATGATTACATGCTACCTAAAGCTGTTAAGAGGGCATCCTGCTGGGCGAGAAAACTATGTAACACCTCTAAAGCTGACATTGCACACAGGGTTTGGGCTAGATATTCAACCACAGAGTAGTTTGAAGCAGCCCTAGTGTTAGGGTTATGCAAGGTCTTCTTGAAGACACCTTTCGGTATCTTCGGCATAGTTTCAGCAGGCTTCTCTATCGTAAGAGGGTTAGAAGTTTCACCTACAGCTTTACCGTTCTCAGAAGTCTCTTTCTCATAATTTTTATTCCTCGTCTATAACAAAGTCAAATATAGAACCATGTTGATATAGTTAGGGTCAGGGGAATTTTGAGTGCCCCCTACTACATTAGAAGCTGAAGCAGAGTTCTGCCCTTGGGGAAAAGGATCCTTCAGGACAGTCGGTTGTTGAGCTTTAAGCAGCTTCTGGGCTTGATCCATAAGGGGACAAAGGTGAGTAAGGTGATCCTCATGGCACAAATTACACAGGAATTTAACCTTCTTCTTTTCTTTTATGCCCCCATCAACATTATTCACAGGTTTCTGCTTGTTTTGGTTTCCCTCTCCTTTCTTTCCTCTCTTTTTCTTCCCACCGAACTGCTGATTGCCCTTTTGAGAGGTCTGTGCAAAAACATTTGCACTCTTGGGGGAGGGGGCAGCCTTTGATGCCTCCATCGTAGAATGCTTGACGAAAAACTGATGAACTTGCTTAGCCCAGGACTCTATGGTGGGAGAGTTTAAGGACCCAACCACACCATCGGCATGGGGTCTAGGCTTAGGCTTCTCCGCATCGTGGGTAGGCCTCGGTGCCTCAGTGATAATCTCATACAAGATCCCAAATTGTGAATAAATCAAATCCAATTGCTAGGCCTTGAGAATGGCTTCTTCTTCATTCGTCACTCCTGAGGTGGATACGTCCTTAGATATGTAGGGCAACAGGGATTTAAGGAACCAATCTAATAAGAACTCAGGAGGGATGGTGGATTTTATAAGGTTCTTTCACCTCCTCCACTCTTGGATATGATCCGAGATGTGGGTAGCCTTGTTCTGCCTAAAGGTAGATAACAAGTCCGTTCCGAAATCATATCGGACTGGAAGCTGAAAGTGGCTAAGGAATGCACTAGCCAAGTCCCAGAAACTACTGAAAGAAGCAGAAGGTAACTCAATGTACCATTTTGCCACGGTATTTGTTAAGGTTCTCTGGAACAGCCTCAACCTGACTGAATCTTCATTTAGTGAATTTGAAGAAAACCATAAATGGAATGTGGTGGCATGAGCCCCAGGATCTTCACCAACTTTGCCTTTGAATTTAGGGATGTTCGATGGAAATTTGGTGGGAACAGGTGGCCACGAGGGGTCATGCCTCACTGGGTCATTCATCAATTTAGACAAATCTGGCAAGTTTAACGTTTCCAGGAACGAAAGTTTGGGTCGCACCGGGGCACTAAAAGTGCCACTCTGAGGATAAGAGGGACCTACCCCTGAATGCCCATAAGTAAAGGTGGGGTTTCCCCCTGCCACCAGTTGCAAAGTGGGTAGATTACTCTGAAACGGGTTCCATTCGTAAGCCATAGGGTTGTGAGTGGGAGGTGCAGTATAAGAAGTTCGGGCCGTCCCAATCAAAACTGGGGTCTGAAAAACAGGAGCAGGTATCCCTCCGCTAAACAACGAAAAGGGAGAGCTCGTAAATGGGGCTGAAATCAGAGTTTGAAAACTTTTCCCGTAACAGGTATTGTTTCCAAACTCCACTCCTACATAATAAGGTGATGGGCCTACATACGGAGTGGATGCGGGAATGTGCCCCCCATTCCAAGGAAATCCTTAAACGAAAGACGAGGATCCTACAAGAGCACTCTGGGTAGTGTATGTGAAGGAGGAAGGAATAGTAGGTATACTAGGAATCCCAGTAACCATATCACTAGAAGTACCTGCTAAGTTTGATTGAACCAGCGGTTGGACCACCCGGCTCGCTGGGGTCAAAGGCATAGAAGGTATACTAGATCTAGGGGCACTTACCAAGGGAGGTAGTACCCCTTCAGCTGGAATGGCTGAGGTGAACACAAAAGAACTTTCTCCTGCAGAAGACATAATCCTACCCACATGGACACCTAAAACAGGTGAATCAAAAGATCTAACCTAAACAATCACACGATCATTTAAATCAGTCAACAGTGTGTTAAAATTCCTTGCAAACTCATCAGTCTGCAAGTCTTCCCTCTCAACTGTATCAAGATTAAGATCGTTAGCTATAAGTGATGGTTCACCTGGAACTTCACTTACTCCTATCGGTTCAAATGAACTGTTCGTGTCCAATCTCCACCTTTGGGGTGGAGGTGGAGGTTCCAATGTGACGAGAGGAGGAAGGTTTTGCAACCTTCTTGACCTTCATATAGGTTGGTCCTCCACGATTGAAAATTTAACAAATCAAACCCTAAGGACAACTAAACATAGACAAAACCATAGAGCACACACTATAAAAATTCCTAAAGCCTCAAACAGACAACAAGGGTGAAATATATGCTTTCCTGAAGAAAGTTGAAGAACGATTACTTGGCGTCCTTGAAGTGGTTCTTAGGCACAAGCAGAGGAATCACCCACCGCCCTCCCACACTTACAATAAGGGTTACCTTCCAATCCCGTCCAAGGTGAACCAGAAATAGCCTTCTAGTTTACTTGGGTATGAACCCTAAATTTCAAGAGACTAAAGGCTACCTTAGCTATACCAACAGTCTGGGGGGACAGTCGCAAGCCTGACTCGTACGCATGGGCAGGGTAGCTGAGCCTGAAACTCTGTCTAGGATAGAATCCCCAGATGCGTAAAAGTCCTGATTTATGTTTTGATAAGGAATCAAAGGGTTATCTCCTCAGTCCAATGCCTCCACATAGCCTCGTACTTGACTCCCTTTTGAGAGGAGCTTCCCAGATACAATTAATAAAGACAAGGATTTACCTAACGAATGGTCCACTACATCTGAGTTTTAAAACTTATGGGAGGTTTACACTTCCTATCCCACAAGTCTAGCCTAAGCTAGTAGGTGAAAGGCCCCTAAAAATAAAAATTACTAGTAAATTTTAATTATTGGGTTCATTTTAAAGAGCTATTTCTTACTCATAAGAAAATGGAGTGACGAACTATGGTGTTTTTGACTTGATAAAAAATAAAAAAGTAAAGGTGTATTTTTTCAAAGCAAATTGCCACTACTAAAGCAAACTTCTTTTTCTTTTTGTAAATATAAATTGATGAACAAATGCAACGATAAAGAGAAACTAAGACTATGTTTTTGTAGTTTTTGAGATTATATTTTAAAACTGAAATAAAAACTACTTATGCAAAAGCTTAAAAATGTTTTTCTTTTCACTTTTTAAAAATGCTCAAACACTACTATACATCTAAAATGCAGTAAAACTTGAGTATACTTGGATCAAATCAAGTGTGTAAAATAAGCAAATTGAAGTAAATAGGTCAATAAAACCAAGAATCAACCAATAAGGGCAGACCAAGAACCCTAGCTTGGGTGGGTACAATGACAAAAAATCACTGCACACTCACAAAGGTAAGTGACAAACCAACCACTATCAAAAGACAGACTCGAAAAACATTGCCCAAAATCCTGATCACTGATTCGGACAAAACACTTCAACCTATACCCAAACAGGCCAACCTACTTCAAAATGCAAATAGAAGATAATCCAAACAAAAGAAACCCAAGGGCTTTACAAGAAAGCACAAGGTGTGGTCACCAAGGTCATCAGACTAATTACATAGTGTTTATAAAGAGGGCCAACTAACAAACAGGAATCACAAAAGGATAGGGACAAGCAAACCCTAGCCCAAAAATCCCTATTTCTTGGCTTATACGCGACTGTGTATAAGGGCAACTCGCGTACTGTACGTGACTATCCAAGAGAGCAACCTGCGTATGCAGGCCTCTGTACGCAACTGTGTATCAGAGCAACCCGCGTATAGGTACAAAAATTTTCTCAAAAAAAGTAAAATCCACAAGGCTTTCAAACACTATGGTAAGCATGAACGAGGATAAAATACCACACACAAACTCAAGGCAAAGACTGGTCAAGGGTGACAGAAATAACCTACAGCAGTCTGGGCTCCCCAGCGAAGTCATCTGTTTTGTTGTACAAGAATAAACACCTTATAACTGAAGGTCTAGGGTTACCAGCATACTCATAAAACTTGCAGGCAATCAACTTTAGAGTACAGAAAGGAAACAAGAAGATAGGATAGACTCACCCGATTCATGACGGTTGATCCTAGCTTTGTCCTCTTCCGCTCTGCTTCTCCTCCAAAGCTTTCAGGGATGTTTCTCCTTCACTTGTAAAGAGCAAATCTTCCAAGTGCAAGATTATACATGTATATAGGGCAGGTTAGATAAACAATATATAGAATGCTTAATCATAAATATCCATCAAACCATAATACATGAAAGACATTCAAAACACATTTGGAAAAAAGATTCTCTTTATTAACAATAGTGAATGAGTTAAGATTACAACCCCACGCCTGAGACAATGACTCCTCTGCAACCAAAGGATTCTGAGTTTCGCTGCTCCAAAGACTTCTGAATAGACACCACCAGCATAACTTTGCTCTCCAAGTATGATTCATGAATACCCTCTCTAAGGCCTTTATTTATACTTAGTGAAATAAGGCAGTTTCGAGGGTTGAGGAGGTTGAGAAATTTATGGTTATAGTTAAGGGTTTAACAAATCTCAAATAATCACGATTTATTATTTTTAATGTCAAAGGAGCGCGTACACGGGTATTGATAATGGCAACCCGCGTATGACACACGAGTTTCTCTAAGGGAATCCCACATACGGATCTGTACGCGGGTTGCAATGACAAATACCCGCATACAACATGTGACATGCTGTAGGAAAAGTCGTGTATGTACGTGGGCTGCATATAGGCAAAGGCACGTACAACAATTGACATGTTCAAAGATAAAAATGGCAAGTTGGATGGATAATGAATGTATTTCATAACATGCCCATATATAGTGTTTTAGGCAACCTTCAATCCATAAATGTCCTTTTGTGTGCCAACATATGAAATGTCGGCACTCGGATGGAGAAGTGCCATTTGGGTTGATAACAGTGTCCTACTCAGGAAGAAAGAGGAAACCATATGTCAGAAGATTAGAGAAGTATGGTTAAAGGCCGGTGACAAAAACTCAAAGCTTTTCCACAAATGTGCAAAACAGAGAAGAATGTCTAATTCTGGTTGGGAAATTGCTACGGACAAAGGAGAGACCTGTTATGATCAACGTTCCATCAGAAAATAGGTTGTTAATCATTTTAAAATGTTGTTCTCCCAACCGCAAGGGTTCAACATAATTGATCAGTTGAACACTATCAGAAACTTCCCTTGAATGTTTGAAGAGGACGATTGCAACATTTTCGGCATGCTTGTGACTGTAGCAGAGGTAAAAGCAACGTTAAATTTGTTTGTTAATTAGGACAAAAGTCGAGGCCCCAATGGCTGGACGGTTGAATTCTATGGTAACTTCTTTGATCTCTTTGGACAAGATACTACTAAGGTGGTGGAAGAGTCACGCTCCCATAGGAAAGTCAGTGAGATGTTGAACTCCACATACCTCACTCGAATTCCTAAGAAGGACCATCTAGACTCGTTTAGTGAATACTGGCTGATATCTCTCTATAACCTCCTCTATAAACTTATCACTAAAATCATAGCTGAAGGACTCGATTCATTCTTAGGCAAGTTTATATATGAAGATCAGTTCACATTTTTGTCACATAGAAAAATAACTGATGCAGTGGGAGTGGTGCGGGAATGCCTTCACACAGCCAAAGTTGCAGGAATGCCTTCACACAGCCAAAGTTAACAAGAAGACTGCATTCTTTCTCAAACTAGATTTAGTGAATGCCTACGACTGGGTTGACCAGTCTTACTTGAGACTGATCCTTATACAAATTGGTTTACCACCTAATATGGTGGAATGGATGATGAGCTTAGTCTCCTCTGCTCGGTTTGCAGTGTTGATTAACAGGGTGCCAACCGAGAATTTTCATAGAAACAGGGACTACGACAAGGATTCCCACTCTCTCAGTACCTATTGCTTGGTCTTTGGTAGTTGTGCCACAACCATTGCATTTTTTATGCTATGATTTTCGATGAAGATAAACTATTTTTCTTAACTTTTTTGCATCATCCTCTTATTGCGAAAAAACACATTTACCATGCGCACTGGGAGTGACAACTCTAACACCCGTACAACTCTAAAAACTAATGCCTTGATGCATTTGAACTCTAAATGCCTTTGTCTCCGTCTCCATTCATTTTAGTGGAAGGTTGCATAAATGCTTTGCTTGGCGGGTTGCATGCAACCAGTGAACCTTTTTATCTAAAGCAGAGAGTCTCTTGAAACATTCCAATTTCCAATATTACAGCTTATGCCTTTGCTTGTTCTCTTCCATTGCAATGAGATTGTAACTAACCAACCAATCGACTCTACGGGGTTTGATCCCCATGCAAAAGGAGAATGATCGAAACAAAGATCCAAGCATCAACATGATCCCCAAGGTTCAACATTTGATCCAGAGATGTCTGGTTTTTGGCATAGACCTCCACAACTATGTCGAAACATTTCATAAGCATTCCAAAATACACCTTGCCCTCACCATCGCAGGTTTTACTTTATTACTGGCCATAAATTCGATCTAATTTATTTGTATTATCATGTTCGCTTACAGAGCTTTGCACAAGTAATGTTGTTATGTATTAAATGTCTTAATTAGAAATTATGATTAATGCTCATCCTACGTTCTACGGTGTTAGCAACGCTACCAGTACTATGGGTAAGTGTGGCTACGTTTTGCTATAATGGGTCCTAATAACGGCTTTTTTTTTCCTCTAATTTTTTATGTAGTTTTGTTTGGTTTATTTCTCTGTTTTAGGTGGTGCTTGCGATTATGGCAATATGTATAGCCAGGGATATAGTACAAATACCATCGCTCTGAACACTACCTTATTCAACAATGGTTTCAGCTGAAGATACTGAAAGACTAAACGAATACAGTCGCGATGAATAAAACCAGTAATAAACAATAACCAGTAATAAACAATACCTAAAAATGGTTAGTTGACTCGACAAACAAGACTGCGTGGTGTATACACAACATATATCTAATATTATATTCCCTGAAGATAAAAGAACATAATTCATCTCCTCATGAATATGTATCTTTATATTGTACCTAGGAGCAAAACATCATTCTAAACACACAAACCCAGAAATTTTATTTGTAACATAAAGGAAAATGGAGTAATTTTCGATGTCAACTATCTCCATTACATACAAGAATTTGAAATAAAAAAATCCATATTGTCCTCTCCTACATATAACATTTTCACAGCTCTATTTTTCTTCCAACATTCGAATGGAGGATCGTTGATTAAATTAAATCAAAATTTACAGAAAAGGAAGATGGCATGGGCATAGCAGCAATAATTGTCTTGTCCATAGCGATTGTGTTCGTTATGCTGTCATTGAGGTAGTCTGCAGTGGGAGACAACAATACTAGTTGGGTAAAGCTCTGCAAATATTTCATCAACGATAACATGTGCATTAATGCAGGATACTGTACATTAATGCAAGAAACTGGGGCATTGTTCTCGGCATATGAAATGGCAATATCCAGGACCTCCATGGTATTGCTCGCTTTAGTATACATATATTTGTGACAACCAGTAAAGATGTATATCCCATATTGACAAGATGTGATTAAAAAAAATGGGAATTTTTGAGTTTATAATATTGGTATGTATTTTATATACACCGTTTTGCATAACTGCCATATCAATGTTCTGCGACTGCTACTGCGATGAAGAGTACAAGTGTGGCCAGTGTGAATTGAACTGTGGACATTGGGAGCATATTGGGAGGAAACCACGTTGAGCTGGGATCTTCCCTCTCAGATATAGAAAGGGTTATGACTGCCATTTATCCTCCACGATTCATTGCTTGCATCACTACGGGACAATCTTCATTAGCTTCTTCAAAACCAAGCAATCTCCTTGACTTTTATTTCTGGGAAGGAATATTTGACAGCTCGAGAAAAAGAATTCGGGTACATTTCACTTTGATATAACGTTTTCCAAATCAATACTCAAATCAAAACTTTTACTTACAGAAGGAAATATCATATCAAGGCCCGTGTATAGAATGTAGTTGCACTTCAATGAGTAAATAATCAAATAACTTGCAAAATTTATTTATGGGTGAAGATTATGGTGGAATCCAAATGTGATATCACAAACAGATCCGAGAGGATTCATTCTGATTATAAATCCTTCTAGTAATATGGATGGAACACAAGTTAGATTTATGTTAATATTACAAGAGTTTTTTGGATAAGGGTGAAGACGACGCAAAGCAACAATGTTTTATATAAAATATTAAGCGCACTATCTTGGTAGAAAATATGGTAAAGTTTCAGACAACTCTATAACGGAGGTGTCACGAACATAAAGTGGTGACACCTTCTTCACGCTTGAAGTGGGCAAGATGATCCCGTCATAAGACTTGGTGAGGGGAAATGAGGCTAAGTGAACAGAACATCAAGGGGCGTGCGGACCAAGTGGGGGTGCGCTCCCACAAACAAAGTCTGCCTTTGGCAAGCGGGGCACCTTGGCATATTCAGTGGTTAGCAACACACTTGAGGTTAGCAACACACTTGAGACCAAGCGCTCGTTGATGGAGGGCACCTTGGAGGAGCATGGGGGAACGACACCCGTTGATGCAGCATGATGCACTCAGTCAAATGGATAGGAAAACCAAGCGTCCATAGAAGGTAGGCATGACACCACGATGCAGAGAACTTCAAGGCATGCTAAGGGGGACTTTCGCTTAACAGCGCCCAACAACCAACCAAAGAATCCACCAAGGAAACGTGTGGATGAGGGGAATTCAACCAAGAAAAAGAGTGTGTCTGTGGACCACGAGCAAGGGTGTTCGCTAAGCCCACATTTTGAAGTGACACCTACTCTAGAGGTGCCTATATATTGGCAAAGGCATTTGTCAAGTTAATCAAGGAAAGAAGATCCATGTTTGCCTTAGAAAGCGATGATCGAGATGAGTTTGGCAACAGTAAATGAAGTCGCAGCATGAAGCAAGGAAGAAAAGCTCGCTAGTTGTGTGTGCTTGGTCTTTCTCTTTTCTGCGATCTTCACTATTGTGCGTGTTGAGCCACAGTAAATGCCAGCACTGCCTTTTTGACTCGTCTTCTATGTGCAGTGGTGCGTTTCAGTTGTTGAGTGTGTTTCAATTGTTGAGGGCACGTACCAAGAGTATTAGTTGCATTGACAATGCACCCATCATTTTAATACAAGTTTTTGGGGTTGTGTGAGTTTGCAACCCCACCTTTATATCTGTTGTGCACTTTCTTCTGTTGTTGGCCTAAGATAACGTGTTAACAGGAAAACATGAATAATTCTAAGTGTGAAATATTCTAAGTGTTAAGCAAATCGCTTTCACATAATCGGTTAAGGTGTAGTCTATTGGATTACGCTCATGCTTGCATGCCCTTGATTTGCTTCGAGGAAGTGTCGCACATTGCAACAGACCCTAGAGAAAGGTGGCACATTTTGTGGTCATGGCAGGTTGTATTAAAGCTATGTTAACAATTAAGTGCAGTGTGAGATCAGATGATGTTGGCAGGTTCTTTCAACGGAGGTCTTGTGTAGCCAAATCGAAGCTATAGTTCGGTTTTTTGGCAAAAGTCACTTAGGCAGAAAAGCTAAGTGTTGGACCAGTTGAAGGTTGTCAAGAAGGAGGCACAAGGAGGTGTTGCGCTTTAGGAGGGAAGCAATTCAAAGATTGGATGCTCTGTTGCATGAGCACTGCGTTGACTCAAACGAGCATTCCATAGCTCAGACACTCCGCAGAACGAGTGCTCCACAAGGCGGGAGCTCCGTAGACAAAACGCGCTCCGCAGCGGAGCCTGTTTCCAAAACAAGTGCTCCACAAGAGGCAAGCGCCTCGCAGACAAACACGTAACAGGACAAGTGTTCTGCATATAGCATGCCACAGAAGCGGGCGCTCTATAGGACGTGCTCCACACAGACGAGCGCTCTGTAGTCAGACACGCACCAAAGTTGGGGTGCTCCGCAAATGGGCGCACCGGAGATGTAGGTTCTCAATAGCACTCCATAGGGAGAGTGCTCCCCCAGACATTGAGGAGCCGCACGCTCAGAAGAGGAGTGCTCTAGTAGGAGAGATTCACATGCTTAGAAGATGCATGCTCCAGAAAGAAACTCCCTCAGATGAATTGAGGTGCATGCATTCAGTGAGCTTCGACAACATAGAGCCAAGTGTGCTAAGGAAGGAAAGGGTGAAGTGCTCCATTTTTTAAGGTGCACTCAGGTGAATGGAACTGCGCGAGACAAAGGTGCATTGTGCAGGTGAAGACGATGTGTGCTAAGTGAAGGTGTGCTTGACAAAACAATTAAGTGCACGAGGTGAAGGTGCACTTCGGTGACAGAGGTGTGCTCCATAGGAAGAAGACATAGGGTGAGAGTGTGTGCTCAGGTAGAAGGTGTGTGTGGTAGATGCGCGTTTCCGTAGAGTTGACGGTGCACTTGGTCAGTTTTTCAGTCTAGTGTGCTACCTTTGTGAAGATGTCATTAGGAGCGCTTCACACTCATAAGAGGGTTGCTTTGCTTCTTGTGAGAGTGTTGTTGGAAAGCACTAAGGAAAGTGAATAGTTGAATAAAACGTTCCTTCAGAGGAGAACATGTGTGTCGGGAAGAAGGCACTTAGGGTGCGCTCAAGGATTGAGTGCCCTTAGCAGCATTCAAGTTGGGACATGTTTCGACAAAGAGGCTTTGGGAGTGTGCTAAGAGAGCGTGCTCTCAATAGGAGCGCTCAGAAACGATCTCTTCTATAGGACAAGTGAGCTCAGGTGGAGTGACCTCAGGAAGGTGTGCGTTCGCAAAAGGGTGTCCACATAGGTGCGCTCACAACAACATGAAATGAAGGTGCATCAGGCAAATTGGATTGGTGTGGTTGGATGAGAAAAGCATTTGGAAAGTGAATGGAGGTGCGAGCTTGAGGAGAAGTGCACGCCCAGGAAGTGCGCTTGGACAAATTTTTGTTCAAGTGCGGTAGTTTGAAGTCCACCGGTGGGAGTGCACTTCGGCAAAGCCTAAACGCCTATTAGAAGGTGCGGGCCAGTAAGGAGTCAACAAACAGAGGAAGCACTAAGCAAAGGAGTGCTCAGGTGCATTTTGCAGAATGTCTCACTGATGAAGTGTTGGTTCGCTTAGTGTGCTAAGTCTGCCAAGGAGAAATGAAGGTTGCTAGGTAGTGGGTGGCCAAGGGAGCTGAAAAAGTTCAAGTACGGTGTAGCGACATCATTTAGACTTTGCAGCAGCCAAGTTGAAAACGGAGATGGCTGCAATGAGTTTATCATAGGCGTTGACAAAAACATCCAAGTGTTTGCAGGAAATAAGTGATTTGTTGCAGACGATGTTCCAAGAGCAGGATGTCAGTGGACTGAAGTGTGATACGATGGAAAGCGCAAAATTCACCCATGATTTGGAAAGCCAAGTAGTTGAAGCAGAACCTTGCAATGAGACTAGAAGGTTTCCAAGCATGATCGTAGCAGAGGTTTGGACGGGATACTTGGTGTAGACAGTTTATAAGTTGGCTAAGATGGAGATTTTAGCGAGCCTGGTTGGGAACACAACCAGGAACGTGGCTTTTGGAGAAGGCACTCTTCAGCAGCGAACTCAGCAGCTTGATGACCAAGATGACCAAGGTTGGCTTAGTCTTAGAAACATGCAGAACAATGAAGGTGAAGATCAATGGTGGTTTATGTTGAAACGAAGTCTCATCGAGATAGCAGAAGATGTCAAAGGAAGAGAAGTACCTTTGGTGGAGGCAGCAATGGATTGAAACAGACATGCATACAAGGGAGCTGTGAGCCAACATGACATCATGACTTTGACAGAGAGACAGAAAACAACAATGTGTGAAGTCATGGTGTTGGTTGTGGCTCTATGCAAGACGGCGGTGAGTCCTCAAGGAAATGAGGTGCAACAGAAAATGGAAGTTGGAACAGTGAGCTTCCGTATCCATGGGAAGGATGATGACAAGACTCGATGACTCTTTGATGGGGAGTTGGATGGATAGGTTTCATGGGAAGCCTTAAAAGTTTTTGAGAAAGTGATGACGATTTCTCTTGGCATGTTGACATGTGATGGATGGAAACATCACTTTGGTTTCGACCTGGGTAGATGAGATGGCCATGTTGGCTCACTACCCGTAATGAAGGAAGTGATACCAAATGCACCTTGCAAAGGTGGTCTTAGACAATTAACAGTCAAACGGTGCAGATGGATTTAGCCAGGGGTACTTCAGTGAATTGTCTAAGTAAATGGACAGTTCAAAATTTTTTGAAGAGTTCGACAGTTTGTGGAGTATGTCGAAACATAGAGGGAAATGCAGTTCATAAATGACAAATTTCACTCCTTCGAGTTGGATAGAAGAGTTGGATTAGTGCCCCAACTTGTCTGGATTTAGGGGCATGCAGCAGATGGAGGTATTGACAGGATGGAAAATTACTGATGCATACTAGGTGGCAGGCGCAGCAATTGACACATGAGATACTTTTTACTCTCAGCAGCGACAAATGGTTGCGGATCGGGTAGAACCTTCGGTAAGTGAAAATGGTTGTAGCAAGTTCCTAAGGTTATTTGGGAACTTTGCCGAAATGACAACAAGTTTGATTGGGGGAGGATGTCATGGACATAAAGTGGCGACACCTTCTTCACGCCTAAGTGGGAAAGATGATCCGGTCTTAAGGCTTGGCGACGGGAAATGAGGCTAAGTGAACAGAACAACGAGGGGAATGCAGACCAAGTGGGGTTGCGCTCCCAAAAAAGAATCCCACTTTTGGCAAGTGTGACACCTTGGCATATTCAGTGGTCGGTGGCACACTTGAGCCTGAGCACTCATTGATGGAAGGTACCTTGGAGGACCATGGGAGAATGGCACTCGATAATGAGACATGATACACTCAGTCAAACGGACCGACAAACCAAGCGTCCATAGAAGGTGGGCATGACACCACGATGCTGAGGACTTCAAGGCATGTTGAGGGGGACATTTTCTTAGGAGCGCCCAAGGGCCAACCAAAGAAACCACTAAGAAAGCACGTGGATGAGAGGAATTCAAAAAAGAAAAAGAGTGCATGTGTGGACCCTGAGTGAGTGTGTTTGCTAAGCAAGGGGGTGCGCCCACCTTTTGAGGTGAATCCTACTCTAGAGACACCTATATGTTGGAAAAGGAATTTGTCAAGTTAATCAAGGAAAGAAGATCCAATTTTAGATTAGAAAAATAGGAGCACGACGAGTTTGTCAGCAGTAAACAAAGTCGCAACATGAAGTAAGGAGGAGAATTTCGCTAGCTATGTGTTCTTGGTCTTTCTCTTTTCTGCAATATTCACTGTTGTGCATGTTGAGCTACGGTATATGCCAGTACTATGTTTTTTACTCATCTTCTATGTACAGTGGTGCATTTTAGCCATTAACACCGCGTGCTAGGAGTATTAGTTGTGTTGACAACGCTCCCATTACTTTAATACAAGTTTTCACGGCTCTACAAGTTTGAAACCCCACCTTTATATATGTTGTGCACTTTCTTCTGTTGTTGGCTTAAGATAATGTGTTAACAGCGAAAGATGAATAATTCTAAGTGTGAAATATTCTAAGTGTTAAGAAAATTGCTTCTGCATAAATGGTTAAGGCGTATTCTTCTGGATTGTGCTCAGGGTAGCCGCACCCGTGAGTTGCTTCCAAGAAGTGCCTCATGTTGCAACAAACCCTAGAGAAAGGTGGCGTGTGTTTTGGCCATGACAGTAGAACCTTTTAGTGGTATATAAAATTTATGCACATTTAACAAAATGGTGTGATTATTGGATGGATTTTGACTATGCCTTGAAATCGATAATGTTGTCAAAGAATAGTTTTCATAGATAACATAATAGTTGACAAATAGCAGGATGAAGCTGAAAGTTACTAAAAATCCATTATATTTTCATGCCTGGATGCTCACTAGTTGTATGCTAGGTTAATAATGTGGATTTATGCACATTTGATCTATTGGATTGTCAATGTTCTATGTGTTAAACCTTTCATATCATTCTCAATGATTTGGAATAGAGTACATAAACAACCCTATGAGGAAGATCCCATTTTGAAGCATTTGTATGTTTTACATGGATATTCTTAAAGTTCCACCAATCTTGTCATATAAATTCAATAGCTAGTGTTTATTGTAATGAGAATTTCACGTTATGCAAAACTTTTAGTGCAAATGAACTATGGAGATTGGGTGAGGTTTACATTAATCATTTAGGCGCTCTTCAAGATTGTTAAACATCTTTAAATATAAACATAAAACAACTCAACTCAAAAGATATAACATATTACATGGACTGCTAACAAACAACACATATATTCCATTGGAGCAACCATATTTAAAACAGTTTTCATATCTTTCTTGTTTTGAAGGCACAAGATTTCAACCCTTTCAACCCTAAAAGTAGGGAATATGCAGCTTTGTTGCTAAACCAACCACTTATACTATGAAACAATAACTTTATACTAAGAATGAGAACTCCAGCCATAAAAAACGATGATTGTTGCATAAAAAACACCAAAAACACCCCCCAAATAGAAATGTGTTGATACCAGTATAAATGTATTTTTTCGGGGTAAAAAATAGAGCCATGGCCTAAACATCCTAAAGTATTGTTTTTGAAAAACTTTGAAATCAACCCCTAAATTGGAAAAACATTTTTTTCTTCAAGAGATAAATTACAACTTTTTTGAAACTTGCATAATAAACAAAAACTAATATTTCATAAATAATTTCATCACTCTAACCATATAAATTCAAACAAATTATGTTGTGATTCATAATGAAATCATATAATAGACCCTACAAGAACAAATTATTCATATAAATTATCAAAAAATCCTTTAGAGTTTCAATTACAAACATCATACTAATAAAAAACATCTAAAATGTTTCATGTGAAATTATTCAAACTCATCCATGGATTCTGACACCCCATCAAAATCTATATTCTATGCAGATGAATGACTTGATATAATAATAATAAAATTAAACCCCTAACCTCCTGACCCCACCCATTACATTACATTTAAAAAATAAATAAACACCCGCCCCTAACCCCCTAAACCCACAACAACATTACATTTACAAAATTTAAAACACCGCCCCTAACCCCCTAAATCCCCCAACAACATTATATTAAAAAAATTTAAAAAAATTATAATCTTCTACCTTGACTCCTCCTAACTACCTTGGGATAACGACAGGATGCATTCACCACTCAATTTAATTCAATTCAAAATAGTTCACAGTATGGCTAAGATAGGACATATGTTATTCAACTTGAATAAATAGAATAACTTAGAAACCAAATATTTTTGTTCATCCATGTTGTGACCAATTTTGGATCACAATCGAACAAAAACTTGGATTTCAATTGTGAATACCAACATGATTGAAGTGGACAAATTAGCTTAAGGTATTTTTGTTAATGCTAAACTTGGATTTCAATTGTGAATACCAACATGATTGAAGTGGACAAATTAGCTTAAGGTATTTTTGTTAATGCTTTCAAATGTGGACATGTTTGCAATGTGGAATCCTGTGGTAATTGTTTGAGTTTTTTTATGTTTCCGACAGAATAGTTCATCCCATCATCAAGAGATACGATGAAGGTGTTCACCTTGCCTTTTCTGACCTAAGGTTTCATTAGTTAATATCTCTGAGGTGAGGAAAAATGTTGAGTCGTTTTTTAGGTTACTAGTTGGTGTGCGGACGATGAGTCTATATTTTTCATTTAATTATGTGTTTATATTTTTGTTTTAAATGTCCTAATAAGTTATAAAAAGTTTTATTATTAAGAATAAGAATTTATTTATTAATTAATAGGGGTAAGAATTATTTAAAAGTTTTGTGAATGGTAAATTATTATAGTTTAGTTTTATTAAGAATATGTTTTTGTAAAAAAATATTTATAGGGTTTAGGAATATATAATTTAAATGTTTTTTTTCTTATAAACTTAATGCGATTAAATATTTTTAAAGTTTTTAGGTTTAATTTTACATATTATGGTTTTTTTAATATAATTAATTTAAAAATGTGTTATTTGGGGTTGTCTTAAATGTAAAGCTGAAAATATTTTTAGGGGTTTTAAGATATTTTATAGTTTCAAGTTAGTATATTTGTTTATTTATGTTTATTATTTTTATTAGTATAATGTATGAATTAAGGGTTATTAAAAATAAAGTTTTAGGTCTAAATTTTAGTTAGTTTTTTTAATAAATTTGTTTAAAGACAGTATATTTTAATAATGTGCCTTGATGGTGATATCAAAAGAAACAATTTCTGTATAGATTTCTTTATTTATTTACTTTCAAAATTGAAGAGAAATGACTAGCGAGCGAGATAGAGTGACAAGATGAGAAGAGGTCTTTTACTACCTACACTAGATGGAGCTAGGGAAGACAGTTGAAGAGAGATGCACATAATGGGACTAATACATAAGCTTGCTTCAAACCATTTTTTGGAGGCTTGATTTTCCTTTGAGGACTTGATGGAGGCTTGCTTTGATTTTTAGAGGGACTTGCTTTTCCTTTCAGTTGAATGATCACACATCTATATTAGACTTGGGAGGAGGGAGCGGCTCCACTCCCTTCGATGCCAAAGACCTGCCTCTTACTGGTGGCGCGATTTTGAGAATCCTGCCAGAGTAAGAGGCAGACCCTTGGATGCCAAAGGCCTGCCTCTTACTGGTGATGCAATTCTGAGAATTGTTCTGAGAATCATGCCAAAGTAAGAGGCAGGCCTTTGGCAGCCAAGGGAGCAGAGCTCTTCTCCCTACTCCCTTCACCGCTCTCAATCAACCATTCGCTAAAGTTCTTTCCAAACCTGTATTGGTGGAATAGCACATAAAATGTGGACAACAACGTGTTTTCTAGGACATTTATTGCATGTTCTGGAAGCAAATGAACAACGCGCCAACCGCAAACAATGGGATAGTGAATGGATTTACCTTTGTACGTGAGCCAAGAACCATGGTGAAACTTGTCTAGGCCAACTCGGACTGGTGGGATAATGGAGAAACAAAAACAGGGAGCAGAGGTGTTGAGAGCCCAAATGATTATAAGTACAACTGTGACAAACAACCGCTTAAAAAATTATTAGTTAGACACAGAGTCCAAACCCATTTTTTCAATGTAATTAAGAATCGACAACTATATCCCCATAACAAAACGTGCCTGCAGGAGTTTCGATTTCGATTCCACTCTGGCTAAAATATTCTCCACAAAATTAAAATAAAAAAAAATAGTGCACACAAGCCCACGCGAGGGCCAAGCAATGGCTGTGAGAAGGCCACGGTCTTGAACATTTTTCTCTCAAAATTCAGAAGTTTCACAACTATGGAGGGAAGGGTGGCCAATGAATAAAACAAAAGTTTCACAACTACAAATAGAAGGGTAGCTGCCACTGAATAAAACCAGGTAACTAGATGAGACTGGGCTTGGTTCCATCGCAATGGGTGGGATTAACAAGCATACATAACATTGTGTCCAGGATTCTTCAAGTGTAAATACAATTCTTTGTCCATGTCTAAGTTTTACAACTACAGAGAGAAGGATGGCCGCCACTGAATAAAACCAGGTAACTGGCTGAGACTGGGATTGGTTCCATCGTAATGGGTGGGATTAACAGGTATACATAACGCTATGCCCAGGATTCTTCACGTGTAAATACTTTTTTCTTTAATTTTAGTGAAACACTTGTGGCTAAGATGTCAAAAGAGTCCAATCCCCGTTAGGAGGGATGTTTGGAAAGGATCACTTTGGGCATCTTGTACACATAGAAGACCCAATGGAAGAGGACATTAATGTTCCCTAAGAAAGCCAAGCTCAGAAAATTCCAATTTTGATGAGCAATTTGGTCCGCGTAATATTGTTGATTAATTTCATGTCTTGAAGAAAATGTTAAATTTGACAATTTTTTGATAAGATATGTTATTAATGTTTTGACTTTCAAACTCCATTTTAGAAATAAAATATCTATATATAATGTTTTTAATATGTTATTTACAAATATGTGGTATAGTTTTTCTTTAATTTATGTGAATCGTCACTTTCTGGAAAATAATAGAAAATAATATCATTTTCATACTAAATATCTCTGAAAATCCATTGAAAATGGTTTTCAATGTTTTTTTTCTATATTTTTTTACAAATTTGTCAATAAAAATGTCTTATTTTTTCCATAAAAATGTCTCATTTTAAAGAAAAAATTGCAAAATGCATATGTTTTTCATTATAACTTACTTCCAAATGTATGCTATTTTGTTAAATTTCTATAAAACACACTTGAAAATATAAATTAATAATATTTTACGACAAAGATGATTCAAAGGCCCATAAAAATGCCTCAAAATTAAAATGTGTGATACTCGTATCAACCCTTTTTGAAATGCAGGTAATAATAGCTACTAAAAATAGGAAAGATAAAAATGAGAACTATGTGTTCTCTTTTTATAGTAGAAGTGTTAACCTTGTTAAACTCATATTAAAGACAAAATAATAATCTAAAAATTATGATAATTTAAATTATTTTCACTGTCATAATAAGAAAGAAAACAAATTAAAATTAATTAGAGTAACATAATACAAAGAAAACAAATTAATATTAACATAATACTATTATGAGAAAGAAAACAAATTAATATTAAATAAATAATATTATAAAAAATTTAACTATCACATTGATAAAGTTAAAACAAAAATAACATATTTACACATAAGGTGTTATTTAAGGGACCTGTTCCTCTGCAGGCTTTGTTGTATGTCGACGGTCTATGAGGAGGCTCCCCGTGTCCTAAAGTATTTATCCCTTACCGCCACCGCCACCACCACGCATCCTTCCAGCGTCTGGTAAGCCAACTGATTGGACTAACGTGACGAGGTATGTCTCTGTAAATAAATGAAAATCCCCTACGCTTCGTAAAGGGCTTGTTAAGAAATATGTCTCAATAGTCAACCTCGACTATGTTTGCAAATGAAGCATTATATTTCCACCGACTCCACTCTGATGTACTAAAAACCTAATTCATTGGAATTGGAGGCAACTCGGAAGAGAAAACTTCAGAATTTTCTATTGTTTCTCTCATGCATTCTTGTGCACTATTTCCCTCTTGCTGGTACTCGAGCAACAGTCCCACCTTAACCTATATGTGCACCCACTTACAACAGCTGCCATGAAACACCTACAAGAACTTTAATTCACTGGAATTGGATATACTGCCATCATGAGTTTATACCAACGTTGGATATACCATCGTTTAATATCATTACAACGTTAGATATAGCGTCGTTGTAATGTTCCCACTTACAATGGTTGTCATGAGTTCATGGAAAGAGCTGAGAACAGAAAGTATAATATGATTCTTAAGCTAAGGTGTTTAGAATATCAAACATTACAAACTATATTTTATTTATGTATTACTTATTGTGATTATGCTAATGGCTATGTCGTGAGGTCAAGTCCTACGGTATGCATCCATGGCACATGATTTCCATTGATGTGATCTTACAATGAGAGAGGGTCCGTCTACTGTGATTAGTTCTGAAAAAACACACTCAGAACTTCCTTGGCGTGCATTGATTTGTACAGAAGAAGATCCTTGTTGCCTCCCCTGTAAATATCTCCCCACTGAATTATATAGACTCCTTGTTTTTTTCTCATAGAAAGTAATATGTCGACACTCTCCACAAGCAAGACAACCGCCTAAGTCTCCTTGAATTACTTATTGTCAAAGTCATAAATTCCAAATTTGTGAGGTTTTGGGTTCATGCTCTCAAATTCATGAGAGTGGTGTTTAAATCATTTAACTTATGCTTTTCGGCAATGTATCGAGTGTTTAAATGATGTTCACATGGAAAATTACAACAATGTATTGAGTGTTTAAATGATGTTCACATGGAAAAGGGAACACAAATCATGTACCAAGTGTTTAAATGATGTTCACGTGGAAAAGGGACCGCGTGGAAAAGGGACCGCAAATGATGATAGTTGCACTTTGATAATTATAATTTATTTACAATGTGTTCAATAAAATTTGTAATTATAATATAAAATATTTAACAATATGTTAAATAATTTTATGTTGTTCAATGTTAAGAGAGGTTGAATTTGTTGGAATATATATAGATTGTAATATATTGGAGGAATATTGGTTGCAACTTTTATGGCTGGCCTGAAAATTGATTGATATGTACATTGAATCCTACAAAATAACAAACAAAAAGTATATTTATAACAAAATAGTAAAATCTAATGTTTTGTTCTAGCTCTTCCATTTTATTGTGTATGTCTATGAATCTGTGAATTTGGGTAAATCTCCATTACCCAAGAAATTCCAAAATATTGTATACATTTTGCATTCATAGTTAGAAGTGCAGTAGATGATTCATAAAGATTCAACTCGGCTGCACTTGTAAAACTTACGCATCATCCTGCAATCTAGAGAGGTAGGATTAGTGGGAGATCCTGTAGTAAAGTTGGGCATAACCAATTAAGTAGTATGAGTGATTCCCTCGAATCATTATTAGTGCACTCTATAAATCATCTAAATCAAATATTCAATACCTAGGAAATGACAACTCCTCACAACATTCATGGCTGACCCAATACGACCTTCATGGATGATGTGTGATGTTGATTGATTGATGGAAGGGTGCTTCTCCTCATAGGTTGTCATAGGTCATCGACGGGCTACAAAGCCACTAGAGGAACCCTTCCCTTACTGGGACTTTGAAGTAATAATAAAAATGATAATATAAGCAAATTGGAATTATATAAGATTTCAACTTTGCTATTTATATTTGGGTTTTTGAAATGACATCATTGGCAAGTTTGAATTAGATATGAATTCAACTTATTCATGTTGTAATTAGATATGCCGATAATGACATAAATATTGAATGTTATATTAATTGGATTCTTAAATGTAGGAATTTATGGTATAGTTTGAGTTGTGATGTAGGTATTACTGCTATTTTGTTTCTCTTGTCAATTGTTAACAATATATAATCTTTCTTTGATAGCGATATTGAATTTATGCCATGACACGATTTAAATGGCTTACACAAATTTTCCAAGCATATAATAGCTTCCTTAAGTCTACACAACATTGCAAAGGTAATTGTGTGTTTACTTGTGATTGTTCAACTTAATTATAGGAATTGAGAGGCAATTGCTAATAATCAAGTCACATGCTATCCATCCAACCATCATTGGATGTAATTTCAGTATTGGTTTCCTAAGAGAGTAACCCGCATTTGTTGGTTAACGTCCACCTCCATCACTTCATTTTAGGTTTTAATGGTTTCAATAGTGTGTAGTAGATACAATTTTATAAAGTTGTGATAAATGTTATCAAATTCAATGCTATTGGTCATTTCCCTGTATATGATCTTGATTTTACCAGTGAGATTTGAAAATCCTCCATGCATTTCAATGCAAAACTATGATTCAAAATTATGTCAAAGTTCATTTAAAATAAAAGGAAAATTATGATTGAAAATTATGTAAAATAAAAGGAACAAATTACAAGTAAAAACTCTCCAAGAACAAGAATGTACAAGTGATTACACCTACACATATAGGAAACAATAACAATAATGATGGCTCAAGTGCATAAAAAATGGGCAAATGAGAAAACTATGAAACCTTCCTTGCCAACCATATTCCCAAAAGGCCTCCAAGCCATGAATTATTGATGTATTTGTAACTTCAGAATGTATTCACTTATATATCTTATATTGTACCCCGATATTCCTATCGCGAGAATCATTTGTATTTCATTGTATCCCGATGTTCCTATGAGGAGAGTCATTAATATAATAAATTCATGTAAAGTCAATGAGGTTAACCCTATGTTTTAATTCGGGGCAATAGTCCCCACAATTGAGGGGCACCAGGGTTATTAGACTCTCATAGAGAAGTCGACCCTGGTAAGTAATTGTCAAGTCAGAAACTAGTATAAATAGAGAGTGAGCCTCTCTATTTGTGACATACACACACCCAACTGGGGCGCATGAGTGAGAGAGAAAGTGCTAACACAAGTGAGAGAGATCAGCTGTTGGAGATCATCTTTATGTTTTTGGGTTTTACTTTTGCTACTGATGCTCATTCTATCTCCAAGGAAGTTGTGGGGTTTTCTACTTTATGGTTTCTCTGAGGAAAATTATTTGTGTCTCTTGTCTCTTGTGATTATTGTTGTGCATGTTATTCTCTCATATAAGATCCTAAGATCATATTGCTTGAATGATACAAATCTAACATGGTATCAGAGCTAAACTAAGAAGAAGAAAATGTGTAGCTGCGGAATATATGGATTCTTAATTTTTGGGTCTCTCTCAACAATCCATTAGCAAAAGGATGCTAGGCTAACTCTCCATTAAACGACGCATATTTCTGTCGAAGCAAAATTTGATTCTGGGCATTTTTAGTTTTTGATGCGGGAAATTAGGGATTTAATTACATAAGAAGAATTTTTGAGTTATCCCAGCATAAGATTGTTCTCCTCATAAAAATCAAAGTTTAGAGACCACGGTTCAAGTTTTTGGTTGAGTGAAACTCCACGAAAGTCAAACCTTAGTTTGAGCCGCGGCCTGAAAAAACCCTAAAATACTAAACCTCGTACTTTTAGTACATTCTCTATATCTGGAGATTGAAGAATGCTCAGGAGCCAAAATTTTCATAGGATAAATATAAAATCCTGATGTACCCTGTGTAACAATTTCAGCCTCAGATTCACTGTATTGTAGGAGATATGATTCCTCCAATTGAGGGTTCCATCCCTTGCCAGGATTCATCCCTAAACAAGATGACTAGGCAGAATCGCTATATATTGGGATACAAAGGTCCAAATGAAATTTCTAAGGATTTTCCAGATAGGGTATGAATTGTACACTTTGTGGTAAAATTTTCAGGCTCTGTTGGTGAAACAGTGACACGTGGATGTCCGTACAAGTTCGCTATGTTGAATAGTCCTGAATTATGTCATTGTGGGAAAACTATCATAAGTCCCAAATGGTGAAACCAATTCTTCTCAATCCTATGGTGGTGGAAATAGGATAGATGAGTCTACCTCCATACAAAATTGTAGACAGAGACGATTTTGGAGAAACTGTAGAAACAATATTAGGAATTTATGTAGAGGAAATTGGAAAACTAGGGCTTCCTGTTCCGGGAGCTTCCCTCCCCTATTTTCAGAAAATGAGTACATTGGATAGCTCACCTTGAAGAGGCCCATATTTCTATCCAATCAGATCTGAAATATTCCAAGTTTTGAAAATTAGGGTTTCTCTGACAAATGGTAGATTAGCCAGCTCTGGAACCAGGACGGGCAACTCAAATCAGTAAGATCTAATCTTTTGTTATTTACAATTGAGGATCTCATTTCAAGATGACCAATCACACCAGCTTGATGACAATCTTTGTGAAGCTGAAAAATTCTGAGCATGGAAGTATAGGATTTCACTAGTTCTTGAAGAAAATGAATTAAGTGGAGAGGTTCCAGTTCCCAAGGGAGATGAAGCTAAAGCCTTACACAAGAAGAAATTGGTCAAGGACAAGAAGATCATTGTTGATTCAATCAAGGATCACCTTATACCACAAGTGTCTTCCATAAAGACACCTAAAGAGATGTTTGATTCCTTGACCAAGCCATTTCAATGGAAGAACATGAATCAGAAGATGAATTTGAGAAACCGGTTGAAGAATGTAAAGATACAGAATGCAGAGACCATACAGTCATACTTTACAAGGGTCTCTCAAATCAAAGAACAACTTGAAGTAGTGGATGAAGAAGTAGGGAATGAAGAAGTTGTGATAACCACCTTGAAGGGCCTCCTAGGATCATGGGATTCATTCATTATAGGAATGTGTGGCAAAAGGAAGTGATTACTTTCACCAGACTCTGGGTGGAGCACACACAAGATGAAGCTCTACTCATAATAACAGAAGAGAAGATGGGAGAAACTGAAGATTAAGTGCTCATGATCCAAAGAAGATCCCTCGAGCGATGAGGAATATGGAGAACTCAATTCTTGAAGAACCTCTTATCCATCTTAAGCATTTGGATAAGAAATGATGTTGTTATGAATGAAGAAGATGATGAAGCTGAAAGAAGGAGTCTACCCACAAAACAAATAAAGATAAGTATTCAATTGTCATTTCAATATATTGCTTTGTTATGCATTTGTTTATATTCAGTTCATGTATTATACATGATAGAATGTTTGCATTAATGACAATGTACTACTAATATGCATGTGATGGGTAAGTATCTCATGGTTCTATACAACTCTCCATTGCTACTTATATAGAATGAAACCTCTTTGCTGACATAAATTGGATTAGTGCATAATCTCAATGATGTCTTGGTAGACATGGAAGGAATATAGAAAGTTTCTGTGAGATATGGATGAATGTTGTATTGGATAAAATAGTTTGATGATTATATCTTTATGAATAAGAATTTTCCATTATGAATATGCCTTATGAAATGTTTCTAACCATACAACTAATGCATTTGACTTGTTGGAAAGATCATGTACAATCGCCTACAAGAAAAGAAGGATGCGACTTATTCCAAAGAACAAGTGACAACAGTTCAAGAAATAATACAAAATGAAGAATACTATGATGATACTTTCAAAGAAAGAAGAGATCTCAGACAAAGTGCAGTTATGTAACACTATTGAGAGACATCATTGATGCAGTACCTTCCAGCTATGAAGAAATAGCCAAGAAGAAAGTGAAGGAGAGTACCAGTTCAAGAAGAATGATTTCTAGGATGTTATATCGAGACCTGAAGGGAAGTATGTAGTATCTTCCATATAGATCTATACACTAGTGGAAAATGAGAGATTAGTGACCAGGAGACCAAAAATTTTGGTCACCACATTTTTTTTCAAGGGATAAATGACCAAAATTGATAAATTTATGTGAGCTAACTAAAAAAGACCAAGATAAATAACTACTTTTGGTCATGTGTAAAAACTAAACTAAAAAGACCAAGATAAACGACCAAATTTGGTCACGGGATATCTAGACTAAAAATGACCACATAACAATTGGTCATTATTTGGTTATTTTTAGTTGTGTCACTCCAGCAATAAAAAAATACAATTTTGACAATGAATTTGTACAATTTACTAAATTCTAACACGACATGTGGATTCAGAGGGGGTCTCTAAATCCACCTGCCGTGTTAGAATTTAGTAAATTATAGACCTCCTCATGTATGACAACTTATCTATTGACACCAATTTAACTATCATGATAAAAAACGTTTGATACACTACTAAACTAGGAGTGGTTTTGAAACAATTTTTTAAGACAATAATTTAATTAGGTCTCTATTCTACTGACTTTTTTCTTTTCCTTTTCATTTCAATTTTTTTTTGTCTCAAGAGGAAAGTTATGGTGGCAAGGTGAAGCATAATTGGGGGTGATAACATTTTGGGTTTCAATAAAACATTACTTTTCATTTCGCTGGAAAACGGATGGGTTTTACAGAGCGGCTGATTGGAAATGGTTTAGGTTGATAAAATTCCAGATTCAGGGATTGTTTGCAATCAAGATTGAGACAACTAATTATTGTAACAGAGCCCATTTAACAAGTGTTTCCTTTAATATATCAAACAATTTCCTTAGTAATCCCATCAATGAATATGTTTTCATGCAGAAGAACCCAAATGAACTGTGTTCTTCTATGAAGTACTTGGCTCTTCCTAGCTATCAAGTGGGGAGTTGACCCCAAATGGGTACTCGAACCCTGTTTTTAGGTTCTTTTGGGTACATTTTGGTTATTTTGGGTAATTTTTGGTTCTTTTGGGTTCTCAAGGGCCACATTCTCTACAAAAAAATGCTAAATTTTAATCTTACAAAAGCTAAAAATAACAAGGAAAGGGTGGGTTCCTCCCCCCAAACCCTAATCCTTCACTTACCTCACATTCTCATGCACTTAAATGGGAAAATTAGCCTCTTATTTTTACCATTATATTTCTAGTAGTGAAGGGGGAGAAACAATCTAATAGTAAAGGGAGAAAATAGTCCAGCAATAAAGGGATTTTGTTGCTATATTAATGTTTATTAAATTTATTTACAAAATACTAATCCTTACACTTTAAATGGCCTTGTACACTTACTTTCACCAATATTGATGTTTAGGTATGTGACAGAGTTTAACTTTGTTTGTCATATATTGGACAACCACCAATACTTTTGAGATGTGGCAAACCATCCAAGACTGGAAACTAATTCTTAAAATTGCATGTACCATTCTACTTAATAATATCATAGTATTGAAAACAGTGATAGAAAGAATTATATATTTTAGTGGTTTGCTCATTTATTTTTACTTTTTGAGACCTTTTTTCATTTGACCAATGTATAGACAAAACAACATTCCCGCGAGCCTGTTTTTAACCGCCAAGTTCAATTGTTCATTATTTGAAGGCATCTTTCCCTTTATCTACCCTGAAATTCTTTTTCGATTGCTGGAGAAAGGAATCATCGAATTTTTGCGCAAAAAGATGCTTGGAAAATGGAGCAAAACGACCTTAATACGAGGTTCTTCTTATTTATTTTCAAGTCTTATTTGTTAGTTGACCTGGGTTTTGGGGTTTCAATAAGCTCAGCGTTTTAGTTTGTGTTGGAAGTGCCTTGGATTCGAACCTTAATTTTGATTTGCATAATCAAGGCCTCAAACAATCATTACTAATGAACCCAAATTTATTTTTTTGGGGTTTTGCACAACAAATTAATGTTTTCAGTAGGATTTGGTGTTTGATGGGTTTCTGCTACAATTGAATGATACAGAGATGGCCGTAGCAGAACTTTTTGTTTTTATTTTGAGTCTCACAGCAGTTTGAATCACTTGTCGAATCTTGGATTGGAAACTGGTAATGGGATTATAGAAATTAAAGAGTGTATTGGCAAAGGACTTTGAAGATCTTGCCGAGATTACATTTATATTAGCAGTGGATTTTAAATATCTTCCTGAGATTGATTATGCTGGGTTATTGGGGTTACGAATTCCTTCATCTATTAATAACTTTGATCTTTGTGAAAGATTACGGTCATTCAAAAGAAAGGGCTTAATGTTTTGAAATGAACAATATGGGATCCAAGCACCAACTGATTTCAGTAACCTATTGAATAGTTGATAATTGAGACTGAAGATCAGTAAAAAAATTTGCAAATATTATATATGATTTCTTGAAGTAGAAGATTGGACGAGTTAGTGGGTAGCAGAGTTTGCATCAAGTGGTGAGACATATGGGTTGGTTTTTGTTTAAGAAAATGGTCATCCATCAGGCATTTTAGCCGAGGGGCAGAGTTGGTTTCAGACATCGCGGATAGCCCATGTATATTTTTTTGAAGACTGTGCCTTTTATAGGAAAGTGCCCGTAAGACAGACCAAGATCAAACTTCCAATAGACAAGTTATTTGAAGAAGAGATGAATTTGTTCCCTTAACAATTTTGGAAAAGGTTGCATGGTGATTAGACCAGTCAATTCACTGGGATCATAGTTCATTTCCACTAGATATTTTGTTAAGAAACTTGCTGAGACAAATCTTTGATATTTTGCATGATGTCAAGTCGATTATAAAACACCTTGCAGAAGGAACCATGTCTAATTCTAGCAGTGATTCAGTAAGAATATTTTGAGGATTGTGCATCATACATTAGTTAGATTGCACTAGAATTGATAATTTTCAAATGATGGAGAAAAGGTCAAAGAGCATGCCAAAATCAACAACTCATAAGTTATTCAAGACTAAGGCCAAAAACAGGGTTGATGACTTATAGGGAATGTTCACTGACCTGCAACAGGTCAGGAAAGAGAGTTGAGTCAATGATGCTCTAGTTTTGGAGGAGCAGGTTCATCAATTGCCATGGGAATGCAAAGCTGAGCTACATGAGGAATCACCTACTACATCAATGTTGGTCACTTTCTAACATATTTTCCAAACTCTGTTTATTCTTATTTATTTTCATTCAGTAAGAACAATAGAAGGGTCAATACATTGTAGATAATTCTTTGAATCAACTTTGTATCCTATTGAAGTAAAGGTTTATGAGCTTCCTGGGTTAATGGTTATTAGATGAAGGTGCCATTATGTTTTCCTTGTATCATTTATTTGTTCTGTTGACCTCTTCAATCGTTATTCTATGTATAATGCTAAAGTCCAATATTTGCAACAAGTAACAAGAGTTAACATATCAAGATATGGATAGAATAAGTTGTTTATCAAATAGTTCATTATCCTTATTGTTTGAGTTTATTATAAAGGAAGCAAGCCTATGTTCGTCAGATTTGTCTTGTGATATGTGGCGTTTGTTGCAACTTCATGAAGAGGAAGATGACGCTACCAGTATTCTTGTAGCACCATACATCTCTAAGCTTCATCTTAATGAAAATACCCTTGAAGCTGCTAATCCATCTAGTTTTCAGGAGGCGATTCCACCCAACGAAATGAGAAAGGTGTTGCCAAATGATGCTTCATAATCTTAGTGTACGGTTGCTGGCAATAATTTGAGATTGTTCTGAAAAATTTTATATTTTGGTTGTCTTTAGGACTTCTATGTGGACCACGCTAATGCAGAATCACAAAACATTGATGGGACTAGTAGGTCTGAAAACATTCATACAGAATCATTACTGCAAACTACTTATGAGGGCTTGGAAGCAGCGGCCCAGATGAATCGATATTTTGATCATAATCTATGCCTCTCTTTAGACCCTAAGGTTGAGGAGGATCATATACCTAAATTTCAAGGTCCATGCCCAGGAATTTCTCCTCCTCCTAAGGCTTTCTTAGGCCCCAAATGTGCCCTTTGGGATTGTCCTAGGCCTGCTCAAGGATCAGACTGGTGCCAAGACTATTGTAGCAATTTTCATGGAATGGTGGCTTTGAATGAAGGTCCACCAGGCATGGGACCTGTTTTACGACCAGGAGGCATTAACCTGAAGGATGGCCTTCTCTTTGCTGCCCTTGGTGCTAAAACTGTGGTAAAATCTTTTGGGATTCCTGAACGTGAAGGTGCCGCAACAAAAAAATCACCCTAGAATGCACCTGGTATGGTATTAACATATTACAGTAGGAATACCTATTGCATGTACTTACACATTTATGGAAAAATACAAAGAAAAATGACTTTAAAAGTCATGGATAACATGATTTTTTAAAGTCTCATAAAAGCTTATTGTTTTTAGAGAAACTAAATTTGTTGATAAGGGTACTTTGATTAGATACATAAGGTTTTATAGTTTTTTCATTGTCTGGTATTTGTCTTATTTTTGCAGAGCTCTTTGACTTGTTTGTTCTTCAAGGGGAAGTTATTAGAGAGTGGCTCTTTTTTGACAAGCCACGAAGGTATTTTGAGAGTGGAAACAGAAAGCAATGATCATTGCCAGATTATAATGGTCGTGGATGGCATGAATCAAGAAAGCAAGTCATGAAGGAAATTGGTAGGATGAAGAGATCATATTACATGGATCCTCAGCCATCAAATCAGTTCGAATGGCATCTTTATGAGTATGAAATGAATAACTATGATTCCTGTGCTTTATATCGGTTGGAGTTGAAGCAGGTTGATTCTAAGAAGAATACAAAGGCAAAGGTAATGGGAGATTATGTCAACACTGAAAAGGTAACTACAAATTAATTAATTTCAAAGGAAAAGGTAATTTAATTTGAATATATGAAACATTAGGTGACTTGTGTACATTTAAAGAGTATCTGATAAATTAAATTACCTTTGCCGATATCTAACACTTTAGGTGACTAGTGTACATTTTCTGAAGGTTTAGTTTTCTTGCATGATTTTATTAAAAGATAATAAAAAAATTTATTTTCATCCTGCCAAAAGGACAGATTTCTTCTTTAGGTTTAAAAAAGAGACTCAACATAAACCCAAATTATATCAGAATAATTTCACATCGATGAGATTACATTGTCAGTTGCAGATTGCTTATTCTATAAAAAAAAATCATCCAAGTTAAGTTTTTTATAATGCTTGGACATGAATTTGAAAGTGGTTGGTTAATTGACTATTAATGTATTACTGTAATTGTTGACCAGAAAGTAATTCAACAATTATATAAATTTATGTCTATTCACAATATTCAGAATGCTTTCCATATTTGCTTTACGTAAAAGAGTCTTGTCATCCTTTCCTTTGAATCAGAAGAACGAATAATAATTGTATTGGAGTCTTATTTATTTTAAGAGGATGTTATTTGTTGCAAACTTAGTAGAACTTTGTAGGCATTCAATATATATGTTTTTAAAAAATATGAAATACATATCCTTGGGAAACCCTTGACCCACTAGGAAGTTCCAACTTTTTCCTTGTTTCGAAGATGTTACCCATGGTAAATTGTATTCTTCTTCAGCATTAAGAGCTCAAGATGTCAATGTGGAAATTGATCCTATGTGGGGAGGATATCACTTGTCTCAACTTCCCTGGCTAGACGCAATTCTTGTAGGGTTTATAGAATGATGAACAATTTTAAACATGTACACATGCAATACCATCTAATGTATGTATATGGTCATTTGATGTTGAAGTACATCATTATTTTTTAATAGCCTATAAATATTTTTGTTGTGGATAAGTTGTTTGTTCTGCCATGATTAGGTAGGTTAGAGTGACTCTCAATTATGAGTGCAAGGAAATATAATCTCACTAAGTGAACTTGCTGTATAAACTGGCATGCGACATGCTATAACATACTTATCTTCTAGGATGCCTTCAGGAGCCAAATAAAGTTATATGTCAAAAAGGGTTGATTTCTAGATAATGTATAATTCTTTTTATTCTTTTTTATTCCATCTTGTGATGCTTATTAGGGCTTCACTGTTATACCTAGAACATGCGTCTTTTCTTTCCTCTAGCATGACTTGATCATGCTCTTTCATGGCTAACTCATTTATCAATTAGTTTAGCTTACTTCATGCTTTTGTAGGAGCCCTCAGTACATCTGCAGGCGTAATTGTTGATTGTACTCTTTTCAGTTTATTTGACCTACCTTTTTGGTCAGTTGTTAGACAGTAATATATTTATCTTGTTTTTTTCTCTTCCCATTCTTTACCAGAATGTATTATTCTATGGTGTGCACCAGATAGTTGAATTTACTGCAATTTTCCTATATTATTTATGAATTATACATGCCGAGTGTCTAATATTGAGTTTCCTTTGCATCCTTCTAGCCTTACACATTACAGACATGACTCCAGCACCAGTTCTTCCACTGTCAAAGTTTCCTCGGGTTTATTTTCATGCAGCTGGGAAGAATCGGAAACAGGTATCCGAATTTGAAACATTTCTTGGTTATCTCCTCAAAAGGGACAAGGTAAGCCTTCAATTTTACTGCCTCTTTACAGTTTCGAAAGGTATAGGAGGGTTTGCCTACTTTTCATTGCATTAAATTATTATTGCATGGTTGTAAAGAGTGACTAATTCTAGAAACAACATTTATTTTGTTTTTAGTTACTTCTATAGCAGACTAAATAGTAGTTCAGTTAATAATGGCAACATTCATTCAACATGTTTGATCCCAAATTAAGTGAAGCATGCTCGAAGGATCTATAGATCTAAGGATATTAATATGCAATTTCAATATGGTTATCAAATTCCCATATGTTGTTAATTTGGTTTAATTATTTCTTTAAAAAAATGGTGGCCTGAAAAAATTGTTTCTTGTATATCGTTTGTGTTAAAGGCTGTTGTTTGTCATTTTGGATGGTATGAGTTCCTTATAACACCACCTGCTGGAAATTTTGATCATGTTGGTGTTGCTTATCTCCTTATTAAATCTCCTAGGGATGGTGAAGTTCCAGGTTGTTGCTACATCATAATGATAAATGGTTATTAGTAATCAAATTTGTTTTCTCTGCTTTGCCAGTTATATTTTCATTATTTTATTGTATTTTATTGAAAAATATCCTTGCTGATAGAAAAGTTTTGCTGGTCAGATAACAGAATTAGAGAACCCATGCTTGCTCAAGTGGATGTTGTAATTCGGTCGTAGAATCTAACTTTATACTCTGGGGTATTGCAGGATCATATAATATGTGAAGATTCTCATTCTAAGGTGGTTGTATAGGATGCTTACTTGGAGCCACAAAATTCTCAAACATTACATCTAAGGCTGGTGAAGGGCAATGCAACTTGTGGGATCTCTAATGACCATCAACAAGGTGGACCTTACCCGAATGTGTTAGCTCCACCTGAACACATAATTCCTTGCGTAGAGCATCTGAAAATGTCAGTAGATGTATTCAGAATCTTACCTTCCAATGCTCACAATGCTATGAGATTAGAGGGAAGATCTTGCCTTCTTAGGGAGTCTCACAACTCACTCCAAGTCTCAAAGGCAGACGAGGATTAAAGATTCCTAGCCCTCTTGTGTCAGGAGATGTTTGGTCTATGCCATTATCTTGCTTGAGACAAATCTTGTAAAGAGACATATAGCAGGTTGCTTACTTCCTACTTACCTCCAAGTTTGAGGAAGATACTATGTGACCAACTTACTAACATAGTTTGTATGTATGTATGTTAGACTGTGCAAATCCCTCTGCCTTACAATCATAACAATATTTATTTATGGGATCAAATTTTAGTACAAATGTCCCAATTCAGTGTGATTTGGTTCCTGTACAGTGGACTGATGTTTTTCAGGAATTTGTGTTGGTGAAATGGATACTGGCCATTTTTGTTCAATTTTAAGCATTTATTTTTTCTGTTTGATGTGTTATTTCCTTAAAATGACTTATCAACATATTTCCTCTAATATTTCGAGGTACTTGGGTGGAACCTTTGATGTAGAGTCATTGGTAGAGAATTTGTTACATCATCTTCCAGAAAACTTGGCCATCATTATGAATGTATATGACACAACCAATAAATATTTTCCTGTGCTGATGTATGGTACAGGCTCTAATAGCCACCACATAAGCGAATTGGATTTTGGAGATCCTAATAGAAAGCACGAACCGCCTTGCGGGTATGTCTTGTAAATTTTTAATAGTCAATGGTGTGTAAGGAGTTTTATCAGATGGCATTTCTTGTGAATTTTTGCATGATATGTTTGTGAGGAAGTCAGATTGTATCAATAAACATTCCCATTACACATGTACATATATTTTGTAAATAAGAACGTACCAATTCAATGGATTCATTAATTAGCCATTACTAGTTAACTTAGTACTATAATGAGTAGATCTTACAAATTGTGTTGGGGGCGTTCAGTTGGACTATGTTGAGAATGGTTTCTCTTTTATGATGAATTATTGCTTAATCAATGTTCAGACATTTAACAAAGTTTGATTTAAAATTTTATTGTGGTCATTGTTCCTAAATCGTTGAGACCATGGATCTATAGGATTCTCGTCACAACTTTGTACACTTTTAATTTAATTTTACTGTTCCCTTTGTTAAAAAGTGTATGACTTGTGCAGCCGCTATAAATATTTACATTACATTACATATGTAGATAGATTATAAATAACAACATGTCAATTCACTAATAAAGAGTTGTTACACTAGCACAGTCCTTGTTACTTGGTATGAACCTTGTGGGTAGCTTACACACATGAATAGATTTTACAATATGTGTATGGGACACAGTAGGACTTCAGTGAGAATAGTTTCTCCTTTATGTGCTATATTGCAACTTCAGTCATATTGCAACAACTGGATGTAAGACTTTGTTGCAAGGAACAATTTCTTAAAAGGCAAACACTAGAGTACAAAAATCCTTTCTGCCATAACTGCAGACCTTAACACTTAAATTACAATTATAAACAAGAATGCACATACTTGTCCCAAAAATCACTTGTTTGACCACTGGAATTCAATTTCTAGACTCCATGATTGGCCCGCCTTATTCTTGTCTGGTAAGAGAGTGTAGTCACCAGCAATCGCTCCCAACATGACAACATGGTCAATCTGAATGGTGACCTTCCCAAATGAGCTCTTCCCAAAGCTACTCTTGTTCTTGCAAGATATGTGAAACTTTTGACCTTTCAGTGGGCTATCAAAAGCCCAAGCAAAAACTTCGTCCCATTCTGGATTTGGACCAGTTGACACAACCTTATTTTGCCTTGGTGGACCATTCCCAAGTGTAAGTTTGCAGTATGCACTTGGGTTGCCCACTGACTACTTCAGGTTTATGCCTCGCTTGATAGTTACCAATAGAGTTCCTGGTAGGAACTGCAAGAGGAGCTCTGCCTTTCCTTGAAAATGAGGCGGTCCTGATTGAATCAAATACTGAAGAATTGAAATAGCCTCTACTGCAGCAACAACTTGAGCTTTGCCAACTTCAGTTGTACATGTTGACCAAGCTTGTCTAAAAAGAAAAAGTGAATCCAAGGCTACTTCCTGAGTTGCTTCTGGCCCAGACTTCAAGGAAAAAACTAAATGAGGGATGCAATTTGTAGCTTGATCCATTGTTTTGAGCCTTGGAAAATTGCAGAACAGAGCATTTAATGCTTTCAAATAATCTTCACTTACAGTGGCTGTGGCCCATAAGTCCTTTTCAATGGCAGCAACCAAATCTCGGACAGTGTCATTAGAGGCATATTCCTGAACGGTAGTACTTTAGAATAGAAGCTTTATAAAAATAGCTTCCTGGATTGCCGTATCAGGATCACTAGAGCTGATAAGGTCAAGGAAAACCTGAATTCTTCTAGCTTCTGCAACTGCTCACTTATTTGAGCAGCTGTACATAACTAGATTTTGCAAGGCACACATGGCAACCACCTTCATATCTTCTGTTGGTTGGTCCTCAAGTAGATTCACAAGTGCACGGCAGGTTGAGATTGCATCTATTGTCCGTGCCAGAGTCTCATTTTCAAACAGATCCCCTAGTGCAAGAGCAGTTAGCAGTCTTGCTTGTTGATTCTGAGTCTGAGGATCAAGCAAATACTGAGATAATGGAGAAATTGCTGATTTTGCAACTTTCAAGTCTCTTATCTTGACATTATTCAGTAAGGATTCCAGGAGTCTTGCTACAGCCTCCTCACACTAATGACACCTAAGAAGTTCCAAGAGTGCCTCAATGGTGCCACTTTCTGCCATGGCTTCAGCACTAGATGCATCATCAGTCTCCAGAACAAGAAGGGCATTTAATGCACCTACAATAGTTGGTTCTGAACCAGAGCAGAGCATTTTTACTAGGACTACAACAGGTACCTCCAAATAATAATAGGAACTGAATTGTAAAATACTTGATAATACAGAAGCTGTAGATTCCCAGAATGCATGGGGAAGTGGAGGGTCAGCCTGTAGAATCACCTTTGACATCTCAGCAACTCCACCCACATTTGCAATTGCATTTGGCCAACTTGATGAAACACTTTCAAGAGATTTGATTTCCTTTTGTTGCAAAGTTGACATACCAGACCCAATAACTTGAACCAGAGGGCCAATTTCTTGTTGAGTGATCATGTCCCTCTGCAAGTATTCCTCCAAAAGTAAATGAGAAAGCAGTTCTACTGCAAGCTGCTGCACTTCCTGGGATGGTGAATACAATAGAGGAATCAGTGGCTCCACTGCTTGAGAAGGTGTCAGCTTGTAGGTAGCATGCCGTTGAGGATTCTCTAAGATATTCACCAGCACCTGTATTGCACTATGCTGCCCTACAGTACTAAATTCAGGTTAAGTTAAAGCTGAGAAAAGAGGCTCGACTACTTTTGTAGCTGATGTTCCTTTTGCAATGCTGTCATTATTTGTCACTATCCGAAGTAATTCTGCCATCACAACACACAGAGAATTTGGTGCTTCTGGAAGAATTTCTGGTATGTTTTCAACCACCCCAGCTTTAATCATATCAAGCTTGCAAAGTGGCCGATTTTTGCCTAAATTCGCCAGGGCATTTATAACAGCCTCATGAAGAGGATAATTCGCACCAAACAGAAGTCCAACAAGTGGAACAACAGCACCATGTGCAGCAATAAGCTCTGCCAGTTTTTCATCATCTAATAGGTTATCAAGAGCACAGACTACAGCATGGTGGGCTGGACTGAACTCTGTAACAAGAAGAGAAACCAGAGGTTCAACACATCTGGCTACAACTAGTGTAGATCTAATTCTTGAATTCCCAAAGAGAACACAACACAACTCTGCAGCATCCTTATTCAACCCCATTGAGCAATTTGAAGAAAGAATTCAGCATAACACATTCACTGCATTTGTTTCAACATCAACAACTACAAGTGCTCTTGAAGGATTTTCAAACAGCAACCTGATCAATGCACCAATTGCAGCACGTTGTTCATTTTCTGACCCAGAGCTAAGAATTTCAACAAGAGGCTTGATAGCATGCCTGGCTACTTCCCCAACCTTAATGTGGTCTGCTGCAAAAAGACCTTCCAAAGCTCTTGCTGCACTGTATCTTGATCCCCTAGTACCCAAGCATAATACTGCAACCAACTGATTGACGGCTCCAACAGCAGACTCATGTCGTCATATCTCAGGACTACTAAAAAGAATCCTTAATAACTCTGCCAGTGCTTCTTCTATAGCATCTTGAGGACCAAGAGAGAGATGCTTTGTTATGGCTTCTATAGCCCCAGCTTCTGCCATTACAAGCTTGTTTGAATTATTATCTATTTCTAGTTGAGTTAAAAGCCCTAGTGCCAAGGAAGGAGCACCTAGATGATCCGAAACAGGTTTCAACAGTTCAACCAAGGCAGGTATTGCTTTGCGAGAAGTTTCACCAACCTTAATATCATCAACTCTGAACAATCGCTCCAGAGCTACATGGTCTGGATCATGTACCAGTGATAATTCCTCAGATAGTTCTATAAGTTTTGAGATGTCTGCTTCAGCACAACCAAGTAAAGGTATAAGTCCACCAACAACACCAGAATTAGCTATGGCAAGCAAAGTACCTCTGCTGCCATTGCAGATCAGACTGGTTAGAGCTTGTGCAACAAAGTATTTGTTTGCAGTTTCCTCAGATTTCAGTAAAATTGCAAGTGTAGGGATGGCTCGCATTGTTGCAGGTTCATGAATTATATCCCTATCTTGAAATAGAATTGCCAGTAAGAGAGCACATACCCATATACTGCCATTTTCTTTAGTGTCAATCTGCTCATCAAACAGTTTCACTTGTCAATAAGTATAAACAATAAAATGTTATATTTACAAGAGCATATACAAAGAGTAAGGTCACTAAAAGCCTGAGATAGAGCAAATGAATAGATCAGCTTTAAAATGTAACTATAAATAGAATAACCAGATACCTAGACAAATGGAAGAATGAAACAAAGTGTAAGCAAAATCTAGTTTACATGACATACTGGAGGTAAAGGATGGAACTTCATTTTCACGGAAAAATAAGACTCAAAGGGTGAAAACAAAATTCCAAGCAAATAGAAAAAAGCACAGAAGGGTTGAACAAAAAATTCCAATAAATAGCATCATGTTTGTTCACTATAGAGACGTCATAGATTCCATATTTTCTATACTTTTCATCAAATTGCTCAAAAAGGCAATTTTATATATAATTGCTAGATATGGTAAATCTTATCCAACTTCTGAACATAGTAGCTTGTTTGTTTTCTCATAGTTCTCAATGCTCTTTCAATTATCCCACCTATTTAATCTGAAACAGATGCAATACAAGACAAGAAAATTGCCTGCACAACTTGAGAGGAAAAATTTTAAATTCTCTCTGTGAGGATCTCAATTGCATCAGCCTCCATTATAGCAAACTTATTTTTGCTATCATGAGATGCCATCACAGAAAGTAACCATATAGCTACAGAGCACCCTGAAGTAATAGCTGTAAAATTTTCAATAGTTGAATCAATTTCCTGTCGTTCTTTATTTGTTTTGAAGGTATTTCTATCTCTCTCCACTTCACTGTCATGACTGCTGTTATCCAAACCCATGTCCAATGTCCCAGATCCAAGCATTTCAACAAGACACTGTATAATCTCAAAGTTGAGGTTAGCTTCATTGAGAGCTTCCATTGATTTCTCTTTGTGTACCTTTGCAGCACAAACTAGAAGGGTCGTTCCTCCTGATTTGACTTCTATGTTAATAGATTTGATGACACGTCCTACAACTGCAACAATGCATCCAGATGTGCCACTGATCATGTCACCCAATCCATCAGACTGATCTAGGAAAATCCTTGAAAGAATTTCTATAGCTTTTTCCTGCAAAGGAGGAAATCCAGTGGCTAAGCATGAAACAAGAGGCCCTACACTATGGGGAGCTTCAGTGAGAACTACCCATGGCGGTCGACTGTATGTGACCCCACCTTTAACTCTAGCTAAAGAAGCAAGGGCATCTAATGCTTCCAATGTAGCATCATCTTCTAAATTGGCAGCCAGAAGAAGTGCAACTAAGGCAAGCACAGTTCCAGCATGATGGATGCTTTCACACAGTGTATCATCAACATGTCGAGATTGAAGAAGACATGCAATTGCTGCAGAAACATGTGTCTTGCCATCATGAGTTCCCTCTCGCAAGACCCTAGTTATTGGTAAAATAATATCCTCAACTTGTACCTCTTTTGCAATGTTAGCATCTAATAGAAGATTAGAGAGAGCTGTTGTGCCCTGTTCTGCCACTTCTACCACTGAATATTTTGCAAGGTTAACTAATGGTGTAATTGCATCCCTAGCTAACTTTGCAACTTCCTGGCTCTGTTTTATTGAACAGAAAATAGTAGCAAGACAACGTGCTGCCTCAATCAAAATCTGTTTTGATCGTGTATTGAGGAGCTTCATGGCTGGTTCAATGCTTTCAATTGCAATATTGCTTTCATGCAAATCCTTCCTGCAGTTAAATAATGATGCAAGAACTAAAGCAGATTTAGCTCGAGTATTGTCATTAGTAGAACAAACGATTTTAATCGTTGTTTCAACTACATCATTTGCAGCACTCCCTTCCAGTAAAATTTCACTTAGGGGTGCAACTGAAAGTAGAGATCTCAATGCCTCCAGAACATGAACTTCTGATTCTGGTAAGTCACCTGTCAGCAAAGCAGTGAGTTGGATAATAGTGCTGCTATCTGATTTATGGGTAAGATGGTTCAGTGTCCTTGCAGAAATTTCTTTTCCACTTGGACTACCATTTTCCAACAACCATATTAGTGCAAGTACAGCATCTGCACTTTCAACACATGCATGAATATCTTCACTGTGATTATAGAGATTTCCAATAACGGTTGCAGAGTCCTCTTTTGCTTTTGAAGATCCAATCTCCAGAATCTGGACAAGGGGAGGTATGCCACCTGTAGCAGTAATTGCCCATTTTCTCTCGTCATTTTCATTTGACAGCATACAAAGCAATGCCATTGCACATTCCTGCGGTTGTTTTCAAGAAAGCCCAAGAAGCGAAATCAAGAGCTGAACTCCCTCCCTACCTTGAAGGGCATGCCACCGATTACTTGCACTGTTGTAGAGAATTTGAAGAGACCTTATAAGCTCCTTTTGAACTTCATCTGCAGCCATTATGATTAAACCCACAAGCAAATGATTTGCTTCTGCTTTTTCAAGCTTACTACTTAAGTAGTTATTACCAAACAAGCTCGCAAGGCCTTCCATTATACATTCTTGTACAAGAAACGATGATTGAGCCTTGAATTGTTTAATCAATACTTGTTCAATAAACACTGGGTTTGCTGCTTTTGTGCTTTCTGCACTACCATCATAGATCATAAGGGCTGAAGCTAATGCCCCTATCGTGTCAACAATCTAAGAATCTGATGTGCAGGATTGAAGACTTTCTCCAAGACTAGAAATTACTGAAGATAGTCCACCTGATATGTTAGATAGAGCACACATTACTAGTGGTACAGTTACTGTAGAAGGTTGTGGCATAAGCAGCTTGCAGGTAGACCTTAATGTTGTATTTTATGAATCTTAAAGAATTAATTGTTCACGAGTGTGTTAATTTTATTTGAAATATTTCTTAGTGATGAATTTGTTGTTTAAATTCTATAAAATGACAGGTTGATGTAAAATTTTCAAAAGTACTTGAGAAACTATTGCATGGACAGCTGAAAGAAAACACTCTTCCACTATACAGAACTATGCTGGAAGAAGAAAGAGGGTTGTGACTAGAACACTACCCAAATGACAATTATTTCCTTACTGGTGTTGTTATTACTAGTGGTACAGTTACTATAGAAGGTTGTGGCACAAGCAGCCTACAGGTAGACCTTAGTGCTATATTATCTGAATCTTAAACAATTAAGTGTTCACGAGTGTGTTAATTTTATTTGAAAGATTGCTTGGTGATGAATGTGTTGTGTATATCCTATAAAATGACAGGGAGATGTAAAATTTGCTAAAGTACTTGAGAAAATGGGAGAAAAAGTCACGTGGACTGAAAATATTGTGACTATGACTGGCCCACCACCTAGAGCATCAAAGGGAAAGCGCTTGCAATGACTCTGGCTGTGGTTTCCCTTTTTGCTGACGATCCAACAACCATAAGGGATGGTACTTTCAAATTTTAAGCCTCACAATAGTTGGTTGAGAGTTTTGAGTGTTCTTTTTTAAATAAAATATTAAGTATTAATACAAACAATGTACATATTGGGAATTTTATATTATAAAAAGTGGTTTCCAAGCAGCCACCACCAGCTAAATCAAAATTGGGAAAACCAATCCCCACAACTATATCCACCCAAAAACACTCTAAAAATCAAAACAGCCACTTGGGCATACAATAAAGATAAAATGAGTCTAGGTGACATAAAACCATAAAAAACATTGAACTCTAGCATTCTGGTATACACAAGAAAAAGCACAAATGTCAGTAATTATAAATCATACAGCCAATGGGATGAGACATGCTTCAGTTAGGGGGTCATTGGTGTCCTCAGGGAGTGGGCCCCTAACCACCATTGGCTAGTTTTGTATCTGTTATTACGGGGCCCAACCTTTCATTCCCCTGCTTAAGCTCCTATAGAGGGTTCTCAATTGCAGAAATGGAAGGGACTTCTCTTTCTGGTGCTAGAGTGGTAGAGGCCAATTGTGGTGGTATTTTCTCTGGTCTCAAACAACCCAGCCTGCTCTGTGCATGGGAGACCATTAGAACTCTAGGAATTCATGGAATCGGAAAGAGTTCCAACCACTACTAGTAGTGTAAATCCTAACCCTAGTGCACCCTCCCCTGCATGGATAACTGTGCCAAGTTAAGGTGCACACTCCTAGAGATTTGTCCCATTCACTTCAGCTGAAAAATCCTCATGCAAGAGAACTCTTGCTTACCTAGGGAACTGCATCCTTTATCATAGTGCATGTTAATCTAAATAAAGAAAAACTAGATTAGTAGAAAACTGTTGAATTTAGACAAGCAATTGAAACTAGAAAGAGACTAAATATTATGAATGCATGCTTCCCCTTCATCTCTATCTCTCCATAAAGACTAGAGTGCCCTCTTCACTATTTCATGGACTACTGAAAGAAAACACTCTTCCACTATACATAACTCTGTTGGAAGAAGAAAGAGGGTTGTGACTAGAACACTACCCAAGTCACAGCTATTTCTTTGTTGGTGCTGCGATTACTAGTGGTACAGTTACTGTAGAAGGCTGTGGCACAAGCAACCTATAGGTAGACCTTAGTGCTATATTGTCCTAATCTTGAAGAATTAATTGTTCACGAGTGTGTTAATTTTATTTGAAAGATTGCTTAGTGATGAATTTGTTGTTTATATGCTATAAAATGACACGGAGATGTAAAATTTGTTGAAGTACTTGAGACACTATTGCATGGACTGCTAAAAGAAAACACTCTTCCAATATACATAACTCTGTTGGAAGAAGAAAGAGGGTTGTGACTAGAACACTACCCAAGTTATAGTTATTTATTTGTTGGTGCTGCTATTACTGGTGGTATAGTTACTATAGAAGGTTGTGGCACAAGCAGCCTGCAGGTAGACCTTAGTGCTATATAGTCCGAATATTGAAGAATTATTTGTTCACGAGTGTGTTAATTTTATTTGAAATATTGCTTAGTGATTAATTTGTTGTTTATATGCTATAAAATGATAGGGAGACGTAAAATTTGTTGAAGTACTTCAGAAAATGGGAGCAAAAATCACATGGATTGAAAATAGTGTGACTGTGACAAATCTGGAGGTTAGATCTGGTGAGGTTACCTTCAGTTAAATTGCCTTTGGTGGGATCATTTCGAGTATTTTATTTCTACTATTTTAGTATTTTACAGATGGAAAGTTTCCTTATTCCAAAATCCTCCCTAGACCAACTATCAAGCATTCTTGCTTGACTCAACACCAAAAAATATTGAAGAATTCAAGATTTGTAAGGAATTTTAATGACCAAAAGTCTTCACAATCAAAACTCTTGTTTGAATTGAGTTGCTCACCAGGGTTGCATTCTCCCTTTGGTCTTTCCCACCCAATTGGCTTGTTCGAAAGGGATGAGGCTGGTTGCAATTCCCAAGTGAATTTGGCAAGATAGACACCCCTTAGACCTAGCATCTAAGCTGAAGAAAGTCCATGTTATGCGGTGCAACCCCTTGGGGCGATTTTCTATAAGGACTTTCAACGAAAAAGGTTATTTATTCTCCAAGCCGAATTTAAGTTTTGTGTTGCCTTCTCAGCTCTTCCACCCACAATAAAGGGCTCTTCATCAAATTTCTCCATTTTCAAAACTCCTGCTCTGTCTCCTACATAACTTCATCATCCTGTTCATAACATCTTCATTCAGATTTCAATTGACTGACAATATTGCACATCCATTATATTCTATTTTTCGAGGTCTTTGCTTTGTGCAATTTGTTGACTTTTTGCATATGTTGAACTTTACAGACTTCCATTGCTGCTGGTATTAGTGGCTCAAGCCATCACCTCCCAATTATAAAATAATTCAAAATCACTGTCTGAAAAATTATCTTGAAAAGTTTTTGCAAAAAGATGTTATCCATATTTTGAATAATTTATATCTGAATTTGGAATCATCAGATGAAAAAGCTTATTCTATAAGTGCAGGTCAGTTTGAATGTGATATAATTGCTTACTTATTTTTAGTATTTTTTTCAAGTCCAGGAGAGGTTGAGGTTGATGATATCGATTTGTCTTTTTTATGAATGTTGAAAACTGTT
>LPNX010818149.1:84888-126388 GCA_001517045.1 Pseudotsuga menziesii | reverse complement strand
GGTCATCTGTCTTCTGATTATGCTTATCTTTGATGGAATCCCATGAAGCCCAACACTGATCTGATGTGTGCCCAGTCTTTCCGCAACGCTTGCACTGCAAATCTGATCGTTTTCTTTTGCCCCCTCTGCTTCTGAAATTTCTTCTTCTTCGTCCTCTCTTGCTGCAATCTCCCTTAGAAGGGTCTTTGGATTGGTCTTTGCCAGCTAGGGCAGCACCAATACTAGATGCCAAAGAGTGCATCTTTACAACTGTTAGTTTAATGAACTTAATATGACAAAGAGAATGAGATAATAGAAAAACAAAAACCTTGCAGGTCTATAGCCTCTGCCAAGGTGATTAACAGTCTTAATATGCTGTCAATGAGTTCATAAGCAAATTTTTAACCACCAGTCAACGATCTCAGCTACATGAAAGAAGCAGGTCTAAGTCTCTGCTACTTTTTACAATACAGTCTATGCTACAATTAACCAATAATCTTCTCATGTGGTGGTTACAGCTTCATTTTCAAAGCATAGTTACAAATTGAGAGGAGAAAACTCAGCAATTCCATGCTATATCATTCATAGCATAGAGGAGAAAATTCTTTATGCAACAGTCACGAGGCTCTTCACTCAATGAAAATAAACGAATGCTTGCAGAATATACTGCAAAATTGCTTTTCACTCAATGAAAATAAACGAATGCTTGCAGAATATACTGCAAAATTCCACGGCATAAGAATTAGGGCAAAAGTTGAATTTATGCACTTCCAAGCAATACTGTAGTAGGATACAAAATTCTTGTTGTAATCCTAAGGTCGCTGGTTCGTATTGGCAAGTCGGACCAGACTTTGCAGCAATTCTCTGGATTGCAGCAACAATCTTCACATACCACTTCACACCAGTCGCGGCAATACTACACGCAGGTACTCAAGCTTCACGCCAGGAAGCTTCACAGGTTCAGTCTTTAATACACATTCAACTCAGAGCTTCACCATTCACGCAGCATACAATATACATTATTTCTTCAGTGCACATTATTTCTCCAGCAATGAGAGTGCAGCGATCACTGAGAAATTGGAATGGCACCAATCGTTACTCATCTGGCAGTTAGATATTGAAGCAGTCTTCATGCACTGCTTTCACGCACAGCTTCACCATTCAGCCACCAATGCCATCTTCATGCAGCTCCCAGGACTCCTCCAACGCTGGTCTAGAGGAATTTTGCAACTTCCAAAGGGATTAAATGTGGTGTGGAACAGTTGATAGTTCAACGCAGGCCCAAAACGCATTCTCCAATCTTCCTCTCAACACCACACAGCTGTCTCCTCCAGCGCGTGAAGGCACTCTTCACGCAGGTATAAACAGAAGGTTATTTCTCTTACACCAGCAACAGTTTTCAACCCATTTCAATGGCACGCAGCAGTATTCTAGGCAGGCCGCAGCACAGTATATATATCAGTCTTGGTAGTATATATATCAGTTTGCAGCACACATATATATGTCAGTCTAATAGGATGGAGGATGCGGCATTCTTGGTAGATTTAGGGTTTTATTCCAACTGTCAACAGCATTATCTCCATGTGATATATCAGTCTCCAACGCATTTACTTCAGGTAGGCAGCTAGCTAGCTGAAAGCGCAGGCAGCTAGCTCAAAACTCATTATATCTCAACGCACTATATATCTCCAATACACAAAATTAGGGTAAATTTAGGGTATATTTTTTTTTTTTTGTTCTTATCAACTACAAAGCCATTGCAATAGAAACAATAGTCCCTTATGAAATCGCGTCTCATACAAACTCCCAGCTCGCCTCTTATATAATATACAAACTCACAGCATTACAGCTCTCACAGTATACAAACACGCAGCATACAAACCTGCAGCATATATGAAATATTTCTCACAGCCTTCTCCACGCAGGTCATAGCTCACGCAGCACGCTGATGATGACGGTGTAGCAGGTAGCAACTAGCATTATAATAGTTGTTCGATAGCAGAGGTCGCAGCCGTTCAGCACAGTGGATTATACGAATCAACAAGGCTACAGGATACAAATTTTCGATGGAGAGATCAATGGAGAAAATTTCAAAACAATTACAGGTCGCAGCCCACCAGAAGAGAGCCCACAAAAACAAATAGGGTTTAAGACAAATTCTAAACTCCTTCATGAAAACGCAGCAGAAGAATAACTCAAGATTAGGGTTAGGTATTGCATGCACGCAGAGACTGGATTTCTCATGCCACTGGCAGACTGATGGAGCAGTCTGGCAATGGACTGGACAGCAGAATGACAATGGACAGAAATGCAGCAGGATTTATGGTGCTCTGATACCAGTTGTTAGGTATAACTCCCGATTGATGTTTATTACATTGCCAAAAGCTATTATTTATACATTAGATGTGGCGGTTGAAAACCAGCCTTTTCACCTTCATATCTATTCATATTCCTATCTACTCATATTCCTATCTATTTACAATAATCCCAACGGATTATTCTAACAAAAACAAATCCCTGGCAGACTCATAGAAAATCCAACCATTCACAAGATTGTAATTATTTCCTTCTTCAGGTTCCGATCCTGGTTCGGATATATGATCATCTTTGAACAACTCCCAAGGATCCTCCTCTTTTGTGCTCGCAATATTTAGTACAAATTCTTACCTCTGCAATTGGTTGTATTGTGGGGTGGCACATGGGAACTGGTGATCCCTCTAGCTGGAAGTAGATCCCCATCCCTATACAATCAGATAAGTTTCAGGGTCTCCTGCTATTTCTTCACAACCACTTCTAGATTAGTAACCTTTATAGGTACATGCAGTGCCTCTACTTTCTTCTTTCCATTATCTTTATGTCAATATTCTTTAAATTAAATGATAGCTATTGAGGATTTCTTGGAGAAATGACAACAGATATTTTAGCAAGTTAAGGAGATTCTCAAATTAGCCCATGATAGTATAAAATCCCAGCAGGACCAGCACCATAGTGAGTATGAATTTGAAGAGGGAGATTGATTTTTCTTGAGGCTACACCTTTACAAGCAGAGGTCTCTCAAGGATAAAGGGGTGGAGAAACCTATACCTAAATACCATGTGCCTTATAAGTTTCTATAAAGGGTGGGACAAGTTGCATATACTTGAGCGACCATCAGGGTCATGAGTGCATAACCATTCATGTCTCATACTTGAAAAAAGTGGTATGGATTTTTTTTTTTAAATTCAATGTTTTACCTCCCCTAAATGATAAATGGCATATTCTTCTTATTCTAAGGTATTTTTTGGTAACTATAGAAAATAAGTTGAGGAATAAGGTACTGTTAGAATACATCATTCAGTGGAAGGATTTTCCAATGGAGGATACCACGTGGGAAAGACCTAAAATATCGCAACATCCAACACTAAATTTGTTTTGGAGCGAATATGTTGAACCAGGGACTTTCTTTTTAGCTAAAATTTAAAAATGGGTGAATCATTGTATGATTCATACTGCAAACTAGTTGAAGTAGAAACTCCACTCCCAAAGAGAAACACTTCCAATGGCTGTAGAAGAATTCTAGCATCTAATAGACTCTCCCACTATGAGTGCAATGTTGTGTTTTGAAGGTCTGATTGGGCCTCTAAGACTTGTTGATTATATAAATGCTTCTTTACCACCCTATTCTCTTAATGCAAAATGATAAATTGCACCCCTTTGAAACAAACCCTTCCAGCTATACTAGTCACCCATTGATGAGAGAATGGAGGATCTAGTGAACACACCATTATCTTTTGAAGATGCACTTGTTGGTTTGTTTGACCACAGTGATCAAAACTTCAAAGTTACGTAAAAACATTGTAAAAACATTGTTAGGAATCCCTAGGTTACACCCTTATCATCCTAAACTAGCCTAGCTACCATCTCCTTCAACCCTAGCCAACTTATCCCTCAACACAAGGCCATTTTCATCACTGATTTGGCCTATAGAACTTAACGGCCTGCATTACACTCACCTTGGATTGTATGCTTTCCTCCATCATCCCAAGGCCATAAAACTTCAATGCAAGGGCTCTAGGCTCCTTATTCAGCCATCTTCATACCTCTCAGCCCTCCATAAACTCTTAACTGTAGATTCATAAAGGAGGCAACCATCACCATATTTCCTTAGCTCATTTGACCCTACACCAACCTACCAACATCCCTTTGACACCTAAACTATAAACTCTCAAACGTTGCACACCCTAGGCCCTAATATAGTCCCAAAGATCACTGTTGGTTAAAATTTTTCTGGTTTGTCTTCCCATAATTCCATCCTACCACAAGGCACCTACTTTATTGTGATTGTCTTCTCAGCCATCCATCTATTGGACACCTAGAACATAAACAGAAGAAGATCATAAAGCTTTACCATTTGATCTATTCTGGATGCTTATTTAATGCTAAAGATCAATATTATTAATCTCTGCAACTTGTTGGAATTCTTCCCATAAGCATGACATATGTATTTATCCTTTGACTGGGCATCTTGAATAACACTTGTCATCGTATTTATCTTGCGTACTATCATACTGAAAATTGCATTCTTAAGTTGAACATTTTTATTTTGATTTTCATTGGCATTTGGCATAGCTGGGTATTATCTCTGTCCAACAGTGATACTTGGCATACATATTGATTAATTGATTGCTTCTATTATCAGTATAATTTCATAAGTGTAAGTTTAGTATTGGCAAATTTCCCATAAACCAAATCTGAACTATATATCACTACCTTGCAATTACAATACTGACATTGGCATTGTGTTTATACTTGGTCCAAAAACTTTGGAATCCTTTTCATCACTATTGAAGTAAATAAATTGGAGATAGAATGCATATTGAAACATAAGAAGAGCTGCAATTTTCAATAGCAGTACATGCTATGACAGTCATATCCGTTTTGTCGTTGGGTTTGCTTGAGGCATACATACTATACACCTTTGAAATTCACACTTGATTTAATACTTCATTTTTGGAAATTGTTTTGGTCACCTTGATAGTTTTATTTCCTTGATATCTACAAGAGAATCATGTTATTTTAAGCAATTGATGATTTTTGGAACCATTCTAGAACATAACTACTGTATAGTCAACAAATATGAATCATTTGGGCATCTTGATTTAAAACTGGGAATCACTGACAGTGTAAATTCACCTTCCTTTTGGCAAGCACTATAGATCAATATTTGGAAACTCTGAGATCTCGCTGCCTCCATTGAGGATGGTACAAGAAGTAGTAGTGAAGTCTGAAGAATTGATTTCTGCCTTCAATTGTCCAATTTTTGGTTCTACATATCTAAAAGTATTCTTACAGTTTCCAGAATCCATAGCATTTACTTTCTTGTTGATAATAACACCTTTATTGGTTTTATGTCCAATCTATCCACCTGCAATATGTCTGTCTTATTTGAGCAAGGAAACTTTTTGTGGCTTAACATCATAGTAGTTTAATATACTCAAGTCATGATTCTCTCTATTTCTGCAGAGAGAAGGATGCACAAATATTAGATGTTGCACTTGGTCTATATGGATTTTGTGATAATATTGTTTTCATAGTTTAACACCCTACCCTCTCTTCTTTTGGGGCAAGTTGTAACTCACTTCTGAATAGCTTGTGCTGATCAATTTATGTGTTGGATGATCATGTTCCATATCACATTTTGAATCATAACAAGAGTTTTTTGGAGTTGGTTAAATACTTTTGGGCTTCTATTTAAACTTACCTTCTTTTGTGCCATAGATGATTTCATACTGATAAGAGTTCTATTTCATTGTGATATGATTCAAAGCACAGATTTAGATGATGAGGTGTTGTTTGATGCCACACAAGGTCTAATGGAAAGGCTTGCAATAGAAGCATATGAAGTTTCCATGGTAATTCCAATAAGAAACCTTGTAAATGTAGTTCTTAGAGAATGTTAGTCCATTGGTTTTGACTGCTATGTTGTCATCTTTCCACTGAAAAGGTGGAAACAGAAGCTAGGATTATGGAGGGTGACGTAGGTAAAGCACTTTGTCGTGAAACTGTAAGAATCAATCCCACTGCACTTGTAATGGGAACACGAGGACTTGGGATAATCAAGAGGTAAGACCCTTTTATTTTGAATACTCTGCATCTCCTTGTAAGCTTAAAGTTGTGTTTAAAAGTTAGAGCATATCTGAAATGCGAGTATGCTATTTTTGGTTGAAATGTTTTGTTGTTTCTGACATCTTCTATGTTTGAATTTTATTCCAAGGGAGTGTGAGTGAGTACTACTTTCACCATAGCAGCTTCCCTATAGTGATTGTTCCTCCCAAAGGTAAAGCTCATTTACATTTTGTTTTCTCCTTATCAAATTGAAAGTAGTTGTTATGCATGGAGGTCTAGACCTGCATACAACATTCTGTTTTCATACAGAAACTTGTATTCAAATCATGTTGTTGGTTTTCAAAAGGATTCAACCTACAAAAACGTAGTAGTAAATATAGTTTCACAACCAAGTGTGTCGTTTATCATGAAGTCTACGAATAGAATAATGATATAACCATGATTATGATAAACAATCGTAGCAGATCAATAATATTATCATCAAACAAAATAACAGTAATGAAATAATGAAAACAATAGCAACATACACACTATAGTGTTTGGTCAAGCTTGTGCCAATAGGGTTGCTGAGCTATACAGACCAGGAAATCCAGTGTGTTAATGCAATAAAGTAACATGGTATGAATGAGTCAGATATGCCAAAAAGACTAGGCACTTGTGCTTCCCCTTGTTCTTGCTTATGCCATTCTCTTGCTACTTGTGCTTCACCTTGATCTTGCAGACAAGATTATTTTACCTTATACAAACGAGTAGTCTGAGTGACTCTGACATCTAGCTACCTCCATTGAGGATGGTACAAGAAGTAGCAATGAAGTCTGAAGAATTGATTTCTCCCTTCAATTGTCCAATTTTTGGTTCTACATATCTAAAAGTATTCTTACAGTTTCTAGAATCCATAGCATTTACTTTCTTATTGATAATAACACCTTTATTGGTTTTATGTCCAATCTATCCACCTGCAATATGACTGTCTTATTTGAGCAAGGCAACTTCTTGTGACTTAACATAATAGCAGTTTAATATACTCAAGTCATGATTCTCTCTAGTTCTACAAATAGAAGGATGCACAAATTTTAGATGATGCACTTGGTCTATATGGATTTTGTGATAATATTGTTTTCATAGTTTAACACCCTACCCTCTCTTCTTTTGGGGCAAGTTGTGACTCAATTCTAAATAGCTTGTGCTGATCAATTTATGTGTTGGATGATTATGTTCCATATCACATTTTGAATCATTACAAGAGTTTTTTTGGAGTTGGTTAAATATATTTGGGCTTCTATTTAAACTCACCTTCTTTTGTACCATAGATGATTTCATATTGATAAGAGTTATATTTTGTTGTGATATTCTTCAAAGCACAGATTCCGATGATGAGGTGTTGTTTGATGCCACACAAGGTCTAATGGAAAGGCTTGCAATAGAAGCATATGAAGTTTCCATGGTAATTCCAATAAGAAACCTTGTAAATGTAGTTCTTAGATAATGTTAGTCCATTGGTTTTGACTGCTATGTTGTCATTTTTCCACTGAAAAGGTGAAACAGAAGCTAGGATTATGGAGGGTGACGTAGGTAAAGCACTTTGTCGTCAAACTGTAAGAATCAATCCCGCTGCACTTGTAATGGGAACACGAGGACTTGGGATAATCAAGAGGTAAGACCCTTTTATTTTGAATACTTTGCATCTCCTTGTAAGCTTAAAGTTGTGTTTAAAAGTTAGAGCATATCTTAAATGTGAGTATGCTATTTTTGGTTGAAATGTTTTGTTGTTTCTGACATCTTCTATGTTTGAATTGTATTGCAAGGGAGTGTGAGTGAGTACTACTTTCACCATAGCAGCTTCCCTATAGTGATTGTTCCTCCCAAAGGTAAAGTTCATTTACATTTTTTTTTCTCCTTATCAAATTGAAAGTAGTTGTTATGCTTGGAGGTCTGGACCTGCATACAACATTATGTTTTCATATAGAAACTTGTATCCAAATCATCTTGTTGGTTTTCAAACGGATTCAACCTGCAAAAACGTAGTAGTAAATATAGTTTCACAACCAAGTGTGTTGTTTATCATGAAGTCTACGAATAGAATAACGATATAACCATGATTATGATAAACAATCGTAGCAGATCAATAATATTATCATCAAACAAAATAATAGTAATGAAATAATGAAAACAATAGCAACATACACACTATAGTGTTTGGTCAAGCTTGTGCCAACAGGGTTGCTGAGCTATACAGACCAGGAAATCCAGTGTGTTAATGCAATATAGTAACATGGTATGAATGAGTCAGATATGCCAAAAAGACTAGGCACTTGTGCTTCCCCTTGTTCTTGCTTATGCCATTCTCTTACTACTTATGCTTCACCTTGATCTTGCAGACAAGATTTTTTTACCTTATACAAATGAGTAGTCTGAGTGACTCTGAGATCTAGCTTCCTCCATTGAGGATGGTACAAGAAGTAGCAGTGAAGTCTGAAGAATTGATTTCTCCCTTCAATATTCCAATTTTTTGTTCTACATATCTAAAAGTATTCTTACATTTTCTAGAATCCATAGCATTTACTTTCTTCTTGATAATAACACCTTTATTGGTTTTATGTCCAATCTATCCACCTGCAATATGTCTGTCTTATTTGAGCAAGGAAAATTTTTGTGACTTAACATAATAGTAGTTTAATATACTCAAGTCATGATTCTCTCTAGTTCTGCAGAGAGAAGGATGCACAAATTTTAGATGCTACACTTGGTCTATATGGATTTTGTGATAATATTGTTTTCATAGTTTAACACCCTACCCTCTCTTCTTTTGGGGAAAGTTGTAACTCACTTCTGAATAGCTTGTGCTGATCAATTTATGTGTTGGATGATCAGGTTCCATATCACATTATGAATCATTACAAGATTTTTTTTGGAGTTGGTTAAATATATTTTGGCTTCTATTTAAACTTACCTTCTTTTGTACCATAGATGATTTCATACTGATAAGAGTTATATTTCGTTGTGATATGCTTCAAAGCACATATTCAGATGATGAGGTGTTGTTTGATGCCACACAAGGTCAAATGGAAATGCTTGCAATAGAAGCATATGAAGTTTCCATGGTAATTCCAATAAGAAACCTTGTAAATGTAGTTCTTAGAGAATGTTAGTCCATTGGTTTTGGCTGCTATGTTGTCATTTTTCCACTGAAAAGGTGAAACAGAAGCTAGGATTATGGAGGGTGACGTAGGTAAAGCAATTTGTCGTGAAGCTGTAAGAATCAATCCCGCTGCACTTGTAATGGGAACAAGAGGACTGGGGATAATAAAGAGGTATGAACCTTTTATTTTGAATACTCTGCATCTCCTTGTAAGCTTAAAGTTGTGTTTAAAAGTTAGAGCATATCTGAAATGCGAGTATGCTATTTTTGGTTCAAATGTTTTGTTGTTTCTGACATCTTCTATGGTTTGAAGTGTACTGCGAGTGTGAGTGAGTACTACTTTCACCATAGCAGCTTCCCTATAGTGATTGTTCCTCCCAAAGGTAAAGTTCATTTAAATTTTTTTTTTCCTTATCAAATTGACAGTAGTTGTTATGCATGGAGGTCTAGACCTGCATACAACATTCTATTTTCATACAGAAACTTGTATCCAAATCATGTTGTTGGTTTTCAAAAGGATTCAACCTGCAAAAAGGTAGCAGTAAATATAGTTTCAGAACCAAGTGTGTCATTTATCATGAAGTCTACGAATAGAATAACGATATAACCATGATTATGATAAACAATCGTAGCAGATCAATAATATTATCATCAAACAAAATAACAGTAATGAAATAATAAAAACAATAGCAACATACACACTATAGTGTTTGGTCAAGCTTGTGCCAACATGGTTGCTGAGCTAGACAGACCAGGAAATCCAGTGTGTTAATGCAATATAGTAACATGGTATGAATGAGTCAGATATGCCAAAAAGACTAGGCACTTGTGCTTCCCCTCGTTCTTGCTTATGCCATTCTCTTCCTACTTGTGCCTCACCTTGATCTTCCAGACAAGATTATTTTACCTTATACAAACGAGTAGTCTGAGTGACTCTAAGATCTAGCTACCTCCATTGAGGATGGTACAAGAAGTAGCAGTGAAGTCTGAAGAATTGATTTATCCCTTCAATTGTCCAATTTTTGGTTCTACATATATAAAAGTATTCTTATAGTTTCCAGAATCCATAGCATTTACTTTCTTATTGATAATAACACCTTTATTGGTTTTATGTCCAATCTATCCACTTGCAATATGTCTGTCTTATTTGAGCAAGGAAAATTTTTGTGACTTAACATCATAGTAGTTTAATATACTCAAGTCACGATTCTCTCTAGTTCTGCAGAGAGAAGGATGTACAAATTTTAGATGCTGCACTTGGTCTATATGGATTTTGTGATAATATTGTTTTCATAGTTTAACACCCTACCCTCTCTTCTTTTGGGGCAAGTTGTAACTCACTTTTGAATAGCTTGTGCTAATCAATTTATGTGTTGGATGATCATGTTCCATATCACATTTTGAGTCATTACAAGAGTTTTTTTGGAGTTGGTTAAATATATTTGGGCTTCTATTTAAACTTACCTTCTTTTGTACCATAGATGATTTCATACTGATAAGAGTTCTATTTCGTTGTGATATGCTTCAAAGCACAGATTCAAATGATGAGGTGTTATTTGATGCCACACAAGGTATAATGGAAAGGCTTGCAATAGAAGCATATGAAGTTTCCATGGTAATTCCAATAAGAAACCTTGTAAATGTAGTTCTTAGAGAATGTTAGTCCATTGGTTTTGACTGCTATGTTGTCATTTTTCCACTAAAAAGGTGAAAATAGAAGCTAGGATTATGGAGGGTGACGTAGGTAAAGCACTTTGTCATGAAGCTGTAAGAATCAATCCCGTTGCACTTGTAATGGGAATAAGAGGACTGGGGGTAATCAAGAGGTAAGACCCTTTTATTTTGAATATTTTGCATCTCCTTGTAAGCTTAAAGTTGTGTTTAAAAGTTAGAGCATATCTGAAATGCGAGTATGCTATTTTTGGTTCAAATGTTTTGTTGTTTCTGACATCTTCTATGGTTTGAAGTGTATTGCAAGGGAGTGTGAGTGAGTACTACTTTCACTATAGTAGCTTCCCTATAGTGATTGTTACTCCTAAAGGTAAAGTTCATTTACATTTTGTTTCCTCCGTATCAAATTGAAAGTAGTTGTTATGCATGGAGGTCTGGACCTGCATACAACATTCTGTTTTCATACAAAAACTTGTATCCAAATCATGCTGTTGGTTTTCAAAAGGATTCAACCTGCAAAAAAGTAGCAGTAAATATAGTTTCACAACCAAGTGTGTCGTTTATCATGAAGTCTCCTAATAGAATAACGATATAATCATGATTATGATAAACAATCGCAGCAGATCGATTAAATTATCATCAAACAAAATAACAGTAATGAAATAATGAAAACAATAGCAACATACGCACTATAACACACTTGGATTTAAATGGGAAACCTGAGTAGGAGGAGGAAAACCCACTGTCGAAATGGCATAGCTTGGTTATATTTGGGAGAATAAGAGTACACTAGTATAGCTAATAGCATAAGTTCGTAATAGAGATAATAGCTAACCTATTCAGCTTGGGACTAGGTCTCTACATAGCCTAAGGTTATTGACAATATCAATAGATTGATCAATGACACTATCTAATGGTGTGTTTGATCTTGACAATATTGATCATGGACTTTATTTATAAATTATTACATTGTTTGCGTCGATACCTTATGGGATTTACTTACAAAAAATGGGGTGCATTCCCACGCAATAGGATTATATAACACTGAACATTATATTTATGTGAATGTCTAGATTTCAAAATATTCTACCAACTCTTATCTCTTTTGTGCTATTTTTACAGAGGCTAGTGACCAATCAGTATTATAGAAATCTGGCCAAATCTCTATTTCGCATGGACACAAGGAAGCATGCTTGCATTTGGTATGATTTTAGTGCCAGTCTCAGGTGATTGTGGACTAATCTATTTACAGAAATTGATTGTGTGTATGTGTTGAGCACAAGTGATTCTAAATTTTATCAGATCAAAAGTTCATATTTTGAAGGAAAAGTTTATCAGATCAAAAGCACAGGCCATGATTGATGATATTGAGGCTGTTTCAAAAAAATTTACCACTGGTATGCAGATATTACATTCCTATAATTATTTTACTATTAGGAAACCTGACTTTCCAACATGCCAAATGAATTCAAATGGAAAAAAAAATAACAAGCACTAGTTCTTTTTAGATTCGTGATTATAATTCATAGAAGTATTTTTTTGCATATACTAGTATATATGATTTTATTCCAAAGTGGCTATGTTGTATGGGTGTGGTTCATGTATGAATGTCGTTGTGTTGTTATGGCATGTCACTAGAATATGTATGTATATATAGATAAAATTCATGAAATTTTTTGAGTGAATATAAAGTGAATTTTCCAGAGTCCAGAGTCCAAGAAAGAAAAACTCATGATTTTTATTATTATTATCTATAGATATAGAGGGTAAAATATGATGGTTGTTGGCTTGATGGCTAAACTATGCCATGAACACTTTGAGGCTGACAAGTTAAAAATAACTTTTTATAATTTTCGTTTGTTTATATACAAATATATGTTTGAAACAAGGACAAGGTAGGCATGTAGGAAACTGGGAATGTTGATGCTATTTGATGGGTTTTGATTATACTGGTGGTTGAGTATAACATCACAATAGTTTGATGGGGTTTTAAATCATTCATTAGTTTCCATAGTTGTCATGTCATTCACTAACCACATGACATATAGGGGTGAACTCCTTCACATATTGCACTATGTATGAAGGTTTCTACCTGTGCAGTCGAGCTTAATTGTTTTGTGGATTCATTGATTATCTTTCGTGTTGAATGATCCATTTCCTGGTTTAGAGCTGAGTTTTACTTTTCTTAGGTACTAAATAGTTGTAGATTTATCCATTCAAGTTTAATTTTAACCAATTCTTAAATTGAATTTGTTAGATTATATTTTATTATTTTGCACATGATCTTGGTTATTGTTGTTAGCTGTTGAACAAGATAAATAATTTGCTTCTTTGTTTTTCTATTTAACAAGTGATATTTTTTTATTGGATTTTGTAGGAGTGAGCTTAACTTATAAGTGGGCCATTGAATATGAAGAGCCTGTTATTGAATATTTGCCATTCAGTATGAAGAACTCGATGTTAAGGCTTTCAAGCTGCTAAGTGTGGTTTTGAAGCTGCTGATGTGGGATCTAAGTATGGTTTAGTGTTGAGTATGGTTTTGAAGCTGTTGACGTGGGATCTAAGTATGGTTTTGCAGCCAAGTGCAAGTATGATGGTTTAGCCATTGTAATATTTTGAAAAGTGATGATTTTCCTGTAAAGTTATTGTAATACTTTTGACATCTCATATAATATAATTTGTGGTTTAAAACTTATATATATGGTTGTACTTTATGTTATGTACCAATGTTGTAATTATTAACTAATTAATGTGACATTGTATGATTTACATGTGTAATATATATTATTTACAAGTGTTATAATTAATTATAATGTGACATTGCATAATTCACAAGTGTATTAGATAAGAATAAATGTATGATTCTTTTTTTAATTAAACATAATATCATATTAAAAATTTATATTGATTAATAATAAACATCATTCAAACTACTTAAATATAATGACCACACATAAAGCGACTAAAAATGACTAAATTAGTGACCAATAATTGAGATATATGTGACCAAACAATAAGATATAAATGACAAAAAAAATGACCAAAATTCGCATATCAATGACAATAAAAACAGTTTTGGTGGCTAATTTACGGTCTTTTATTACGAGACCAAATTTGGTCATATTCTAGCTTGTCATGTGGTCATTATTTTGGTCATATAATTGGTCATTGATTCAAATACATGACCAAATCAATGACCAAATATATGACCAAATTAATGACCAACCGACAAGCTATAAATGACCAAAATAAAAATGACCAATTTTGGTCGCGTAATAAAAGACCGTAAATTAGCCACCAGCGATCACCAAACCAAAAGTGGTCATTGATATGCGGATTTTGGTCCTTTTTTTGGTCACTAATCTCTCATTTCCACTAGTGGTAAGTTCCATCATGTAGTAGATGGAAACATCATGGGATACAAGGCAAGATTCGTAGCACGAGGCTTCTCACGGAAAGAAGGAATGGACTACGAAGAGACATTTGCAGCCACTAGAATTTAAGACACATGACAGGCATGCTCATGTGTGCAAATTAAAGAAGACCTTGTACGAGCTCAGAATACACCCATGGGATTACACATACATAAGGAGCTTGAAGATCACCTAGAGTGATGAAGATCTTAACCTTTTCTACAAGGTTGAAGATGAAATCCTATAGAGGATGAGAAGCTCAGAGATGGGTGAGAGAAGAATGTTTTCAAGATAGAGGATCTTGGTATCCAGTGACCCTAAATGGATACATAGAATATTAGTAGTAGAGGAAGCTACTTGTCACCCCAGCACATAATACATAGAGTACGAAAGGTAGAGGGAGAATGATGCTCCGCTTTAGAGGGAGTGACTACAGAAGATCCTGAGGTTTGACATGGTACGATAGGATGGATAGATTGCTGATGGCTATAGGATTTACTGGGAGTAAATTGGATTTCAACCTTTACTTCAAGGTTGAAGACCAATGCTTCTCCTATTATATGTCAATGACTTGTTCCTCACAGAAAAGAGGAACTCATTAAAGTTTCAATAAGGAGACTTGCTACTGAATTCAAGATGAAGGACTTGGATATGATACACTACTTTCTAGGCATGGAGGTGTGGCAGAATGCGGATGCAATATCCCTGGGACAAGGGAAGTATGTGGTAGATATCCTGAAAAGGTTCAAGATGATGGATTGCAAGGCCATGACCACACCTATGGAATTGAACCTGAATCTATTGAGTGATGCTTCATGATAGTCGGTTGATGCAACGATGTATCGTCAGATGATTGGGTCCTTGATGTACATGACGAATACGAGACCAGATATTTTATTTACTGTGAACACATTGAGTCAGTTCCTAACAGATCTGAGACATGTTCACTTGATTGTTGGAAAGCATATTTTGAGGTACCTGAAGCATATGGTTGATTATGGTCTCAAGTATGAGACAAATCAAAAGATTAACCTGGAAGCTTATGTGGATTCAGATTGGGCAGGAAGTGCCAATGATAGGAAGAGCACTTCAGGGTGCTGGTTCAGTATGGGATTAGGTGTGATCTCTTGGTTTAGCAAGAAGCAATCCGGTGTGGCATTGAGTACACCCGAAGCAGAATATGTCGCATCTTGTTCGACTGGTTGTGAGGCAATGTGGCGGAGGAAGCTACTATCTAATTTGTTTGATCTCCACTTGGATTCTACTTGTATATATTGTGACAACCATAGTTGTGTGAAGTTGTCCAAGAACTCGGTGCTCCATGACAAGTCAAAGCGTATCGAGATTAGATATCACTATATCAGGAGCATTGAAGCTCCAGTATGTTGCAACACACGAGTAGATAGATCATGTCTTGACCAAGCCATTAGCCAGAGTGAAGTTTGAGTACTTCAAAGAGAAGCTTGGTATTCTCCAGATCGAGGTTCCTTCCAAGGGGAAGTGATGAGTCTGAGAGCCTTTCTAACATGGTAGGATCGGTTCCTTCCATGGGCAGATGTAAGTGAAGAGCCTTTCTGACATGGTAGGATTGGTTCCTTCCATGGGAAGATAGAAGTGCAGAGCCTTTCTACCATGGTAGGATTAGTTCCTTCCATGGTTGGATATAAGTGTTGAGCCTTTCTAGCATGGATGTAGGATGTGTTCCCCACATGGCTAGATATAAGTGCTAATCATTTCTAGCATGGATGCGGGATGTGTTCCCCACATGGATAGATATAAGTGCTAAGCCTTTCTAACAGGGTTCTTAGATGTGTTCCTCCCATGGATAGATATAAGTGTTGACCCTTTCTGACATGGTTCTTGGATGTTTTACTCCCATGGTCAAATATAAGTGTCGAGCCTTTCCGACATGGTTCTTGGATGTGTTCCTCCCATGGTTGGATATAAGTGTTGAACCTTTCCAACATGGTTCTTGGATGTGTTCATCCCATGATCAGATGTGAGTGATGGGCGTGCCTTTCTGACATGGTGGTGGATGTGTTCTTCCCATGGTGAGATGTAAGTGATGGGCGGGCCTTTCTGACATGGTTCTTGGATGTGTTCCTTCCATGGTTAGATATAAGTGCTAAATAAGATTAATACCTACATGGAGGCTAGGCCTACAACCAACATGAAAAAGGGTTGGCTCTGTAGAACTTCCTGTGACGAGTAGAATTGAGAGATAGCACCATTTGATTGAGATATCGGAAGCAATGATGATGATGATCCAACTTTGATGATGACCCAAGAAGAATACTTGTGCTGATGAATTGTATCAAGAGAATACTTTCCTAGTTAATACGGAGTGTTGATGTATTTGTAACTTCGGAATGTATTCACATGTATATCATATATTGTACCCCGATGTTCATATCAAGATAATCATTTATAGTTCATTGTACCCCGATGTTCCTATTGTGAGAGTCATTAATATAATAAATTCATGTAAATTCAATGAGGTTAACCCTCCATTGTAAGTTGGGGCAATAGTCCCCACAATTGAGTTGAGGTTAACCATCCTTGTTGATCAGGGGGGAAAAGTCCCCACAGTTGAGGGGTACTAGGGTTATTAGACTCTCATAGAGAAGTCAGCCTTGGTAAGTAATTCTCAAGCTAAAAACTAGTATAAATGGAGAGTGAGCCTCTCTATTTGTCACACGCACTCACTCAACTGGGGTGAATGAGTGAGAGAGGAAGTGTTGGAACAAGTGAGAGAGATCAGCTCTCGGAGATCATATTTATGTTTTTGGGTTTTACTTTTACTACTAGTGCTCATTCTATCTCTGAGGAAGTTGCAGGGTTTTCTACTTTATGGTTTCCCCGAGGAAAATTCTTTGTGTCTCTTGTCTCTTGTGATTATTTCTGTGCATGTTATTCTCCTAGATAAGATCGTAAGATCATGTTGCTTAAATGATAAAAATCTAACAGGAATATCCCACATAAATATTCCATCGTAATAAAAATATTGCATACAAACCATTCTAAAAAGGCTTCTAAGCTAGGAATAGGCCACATAAATATGCCATCATAATTAAAATAGTGACATAAAGTTAGTCCAAAAATACTAATCACTCATGAATGATATTCACAATTTAGTTAAAATAGTGCTTCTTATAATATAGTAATATGCTTTACAATATCACTCGAGTGACTATTCTTAGGATATTGGGATCTATTTAAGATATGTACATTGGCACCTTCACTAATCATATGCCACACATTATCTATTAAATTTATACCATACCAATGCTTTTATCATGACAAAAACATACACAAGTACATAATACACACATCGGGCATACCTTTACCATACCTTAATAATTTTCACTATTGAGACCATCTAGTTTCTCAATGAAGATCCAAACATTTGCGTGAATTAACATAGACAAACATCGCATTTAATCTCATGTGTGTCTTCATCCTCTTCAGTGTTTCATTCCCCCCCTTAGTAGGAATTTATGGTATGGTTTGACTTGTGATGTAGGTATTACTGCTATTTTGTTTCTCTTTTCAATTGTTAACAATATATAATTTTCCTTTCATAGTGATCTTGAATTTATAGCATGACATGGTTTAAATGGCTCACACAAATTCTCCAAACATACAATAGCTTCCTTAAGTCTACACATCATTGCAAAGGTAATTGTGTGTTTATTTGTGATCGTTCAACTTAATTATAAGAATTGAGAGGAAATTGCTAATAATCAAGTCACATGCTATCCATCCAACCATCATTGTATGTAATTTTGGGAACCCACATTTGTTGATTAACGTCCACCTCCATCACTTGATTTTAGGTTTTAATGGTTTCAATAGAGTGTAGAAGTTCCCATTTTATAAAGTTGTGATAAAAGTTATCAAATTCAATGATATTGGTCATTTTCCTATATATTCTCTTGATTTTACCAGTGAAATTTGAAATTCCTCCATGCATTTCAATGCAAAACTATGATTCAAAATTATGTAAAACTTCATTTAAAATAGAAGGAAAACTATGATTCAAAATTATGTAAAAGTTCATGGAAAATAAAAGGAACCAATTACAAGTAAAGGATGTCCAAGAACAAGAATGTGCAAGCGATTACATCTACACATCTAGGAAACAATAACAATAATTATGGCTCAAGTGCATAAAAAATGGGCAAATGAGCAAACTATGAAATCTTCCTTGCCAACCATATTCCCAAAAAGCCTCCAAGCAAGGAATATCCCACATAAATATGCCATCATCATAAAAATATTGCATACAAACCATTCCAAAAAGGCCCCCAAGCAAGGAATAACCCACATAAATATGCCATCATAATAACACTAGTGACATAAAGTTAGTCCAGAAATACTAATCACTCATGAATGACATTCACAATTTAGTTAAAATAGTCCTTCTTATAATATAGTAATATGCTTTATAGTATCACTCGAGAGACTATGATTAGGAGCTTAGGATCTATTTAATATATGTATATTGGCACCTACGCTAATCATATGCTACACATTGTCTATTAAAATTATACCATACCAATACTTTTATCGTGACAAAAACATACACAAGTACATAATACACACATGGGGCATACCTTTACCATACCTTAATACTTTTCACTATTGAGACCATTTAGTTTCTCAATGAAGATCAAAAAATTTGTGTGACTTAACATAGGCAAACATCATTCCTAAGCTCATGCGTGTCTTCATCCTCTTTGCCATTTCATTTCCCCCCCCTTAGGGGGTATACTATGCCTAAGCACCAATGGAGACACAAATTTACACATTATCATTTGTGTTCTATGCCATGAATCAACTTGCTAAATCATAATTTTGAAAAGACATTCCTTAGGATATATATTACCACAATTATAATATGAATTTTGATAATTAATGAATTTTAATCATAATATTAAAATATCCATCTATCACAATCATAAGATGAATTTTTAAGGAGAATGAGTGAGCTTGGCATTCACATAACGCATTTATGATATATGGAAATCTTCAAAGTATGATAAATCAGAGAAATGAAAAGGGGAACGAATTTCAACCCCAAAACAACAGAGAGAATGAATTTGCCAGAAGAATTTGGGTTAGAGATACGTAGATCTCTTCAAATCTCACTCCAATCTTTTGAAAGCAAGTGAACTGAAATGTGAGATTTTGTTACCAAAATCCTGAAGCTCTGATTCATGGCGCGAAGGATTATGCAAGAAAACGGCTGGGAACACTCCCTTTGACACAGAAAATGCAAACCAAAATTGCTTTCAAACTTTGGACATGTATATTGCTTTCTAAAGTTGTTGGAGGGATACAGAGTTTGTAAACTCATTTTAGCAGGTTAAAAAAATTAGGGTCCACTCATTATACGTTGGAAAACTCAGGAGGGGATCATGGCTATCAAGAAATTTGTATTTTCTTAAGATTGATTCAAAGCTGGTAAAGAGTCGAACCCATTACTATTCATAGTCGATTAAGAAGAAGAGCGAATACATAGTTTTGCAAGCCCAAATGACATGGTTGATCAAGATCATCAAATTTTTTATTAGCTATGACTAGGATTTAAGTTATTATTATGATATCATATACAAGACGATTTAAGAGATTGATAGGGTAAAAATATTAATCACATTATGAAACTAAATCCAAACCGATGGGTTAGGTATTTATCTTGGTATTTAGGTTGCATCTAGCATAATTTTATCTCGAAGGTGACTAGATCCTTAGCGCATCTTTTATCTCCATTCATATTTCTATATTATTAGAACTATATCGAGCAAGATAAGTCTTCATTAATGCTCATTTCATTTTTTCAATAAAGATCTCTCCAACGAGAACGAGAAAGAGAAACCATGATGGAGTGCAGTATGTGCGGGGATGTTGGCTTTGTAGAGCATCTGTTTCAGTAGAAAATGTCAACTTCGCTTCTAGCACACATATGTTCTTAATGAATTTGTGACATGTAAGATTTTAGTATTTTTGTGTTTCAAGTTTGTACTTACATAGCATGTAAATAATCCTATAATGATTTTGTTTTGATCATGCACTCGTAGATATTGTAGTAGAGGAATCTATTATGGGGTTTAACTCCGCTGGAGATCATATCGAACTGTGTGATTGGTGTTCCATGGGATCTAATAAATCCGGTGGGTCTAGCACTCATTTCAATCCAATCACCAAATCTAAGACGACATTAACAAAGATGGTCGATGGAAAAATTCAAATGACTCAAATTATCTTAGAAGGAGATCAACCAATGCCTTTAGTCTCAATCAAAAAAGAGATGAAGTTGACCGTACGGTTAAATATAATGATCAAAATTCTAGCAGGACAGCTATATTGGTGAGAAGTCTCAGTAAAACAAATGTAAAAATGCAATTTTGGACCCTCAAAGAAAAAGGTAACGGATGAAGCTCCTGCATGAGATCCTGTGTTAAATTTTTGTCCGTTGAAACTACAAAATGTGACCTCCTTACTTGTTGGATGGTATAATATGTTTTTCATGAAAATACATGTATATATCCTAAGCATGCCTACTTGGAGCTTCAATTCCCAATAATGAACACTACATTGTGGAAAATACTCAATTTGTTGCTCATGTGTTTATCAACATGGACCTTAAGGGTTCGTTATTTCCTCTTATTAAAATGTTTCACTACAACATTAGAAGGAATGTGAATTGCATCATCATTCTCCTTCAAATGTTATGCAAAGATGAAAGATGCTTCATATGTCTCACTTCAAAAAAAGGAAGAGACACTCCTTCATTTTTTGTTCCTTCAGCACTGAAAATTGCAACCCTCAATCCCTACACTCCTCCTACCAAGTGAAAATACCAATGTTGATTTCCAATATAATTAGAGTCAAGTTTGATCACTACCTATCCTTTTATTGTTTTAGTCACGTACTTTCTCCTATGACAAAGTAATGTACATTTCATTTTACTTGACATCCATTACATGGGGTTCTATTTATTGTTTATTGGTACTTGCAATAGAGTTTTCCTTTCAATTTCATCAACTACTATGACTGTATAAATTAGTTAGACTTGCTTTTAACCCATAAAGTTATATTATGTATATACACACAACTTTCTCTCATTTTACAACATATTAAATTTTTCTTCATTGTTTCATTTCTCCGTTTTGGGTATGCTAGTTTAGAAATGAGTTAGTAAGCAGGGAACAAATACTAAGGTTACTCAGCAATAAATTGGTTGTTATATCTAAATGTTAGATATACACTAGTTAGTACTAGACGTAACCATTGGAACCATGGCGAGACATACCCCAGCATGATCAGTGTATCCAACCAAGAGCGAAGTGCTAGAATCAATCCACTTATGTGTTAATGACCTATCCTGGTGTAGGATACGGGGCGACCGTATCTGGCCACCGGAAAATAATCCCCTGCATGCCGGCGTCCCCATGCCTTTCCTAGAATTCATGGTCCTTCGATGTGGTTATGGTTACTTGTCCTCCCTTCCTGCTGGGCAGCAATATTTAGCATGTTGTTGCAGCAAGCTTGATGACCCTTGGATCTCAAGCAGCTCAAGATCCAAGGGTCATCAAGCCTGTTGTAACCACATTAAGTGCTCTGCAGCATGCTAAATATTGTTTTCCTTTCCGGCTTTGCAGGTTTCCATCCCCCTCCAACTCATTTTGTTCACATCACTTTAATGAGACAACCTCCACTCCATCGCCTGGAATTCGAATTTCGGTGGGATATGAGCTCTGCAACTGTATAGTAGTAGACAGGTGAAAAGCAGCGGGCATCGTTGGCCGAGTTATGAGGAAGGGTCTGCTTGCTGGGATTTGAACATTGCATACCCTTGCAACCTGCAGCAATGCAACGACCTAGCTGCAACGGGCTATTCTTGATTATTTTCATTCTGAGCTTCACAGAGTACTAATTTAGGTGCAATTCTTTTACAAAATTTTTGGATGAGTACATAGAGCTGAGAGCTCAATGGAAATGGCATGAAATTCTCTGCATTGGAAAATACTTATGGTTATGATCCTGAGGTCTTGCTGAAATGCCATCCTCCTGATGCAATTTAGGAAAAACCTGCCTTGTTACGGAAACTGAAACAACTGGAATTTGCCTTACAATTTACCTGTTTAAAGTGAATTTATTTTTATGAAAAAATTGATTATTTTTATGAAATAATTGAAAATGTAAAATTTTTATTTGAAGATTGCATACCATTATACCAGGTCTGAGTGGTGGTCACGATTGTTATGGTGACTTGCACTGTGTTGGTTATATCTGGTGGGCATTTTTTGATTTTGTTTATATTGTCTCCGGTAAACTCTCTAATTTCCTTAATTTTATTTTTTGGGATGGCCCTATTTTGATGTCTGTTATGTCTATGTGGAAAACTGTGAAATATTTAGTATTCTCTCGGTGTATTTTTATCTGGTTATGTGGCCCTATTTCTCCTCTTCAAACTTTTAGTCTGCATGTTTTTGGGCACTTTGGTGACGACCCCTTATATGGTTCTACATATTTATGGACGGTTGTTTATTATGGTTATGCTCAACCTGATTATTTTGATAGATTTTGTAAAGCATTTCAGCTGGTTTTGTTTTTATCTTGCCCTAAATTTATATCAAGGAAAATGCAGGTATCTAAAACTTGATTGTTTAAATTATTAAGATTTGATTTTGACCTTCTTTTATTATGTTATGGTAATCAATCATCTTTTGTTGAAGCCTTGGAGAAAAAGGGTTTACTTTTGTTTTTCACAAAGGACAGAGAACACTGTGAACGCTACTGTGGATGTTTGATTACCAAAACATGATGTTGATTTGATCTCTTTTGGGATCGATACAACTAATTAATGTTAATAATGTATGTAAAAGTTCATATATGTTTTTCTAATGGAACAACCAAATATATTCCTTCTTCTTTCACTATTCCTCAACACCCACAATTTCTATCGCATGTCAATACAATTTCTCTCACATACCAATCTACTTTTATTCCCTCCAAGCAGTGAATTATGTATTCGATCGGTTTTGGGCATTCGAGACACATCAAATACAAATTTTTAAGTTATACTTTCATTCATAAATTAATATGTTTTCCAATGTTTTGGGTGTCCACCCTCTTATTGTTGGTTTACCTTTTTATTTTGCTTACACTCTGACAAACCTGCAACATCTGACAGGGTGCAATGAATGTCCTGCGATTAATGTCTTGCATGCACACTCCATGGCAAGCTGCATGTGCCCTCGCAAGCTGCATGGACATGCATGAGTCGTCCTGTCATGTCTACATGCTGAGCTTTGAGGTGTATAAGTAGAATGAGACTGTCTGCAGAGAGTTACAGGTCTGGTGTTGTTTGTTTCAAGTCTGCATAGAGTTCGAGGTCCTACATTCAGGTCTCCATAGAGTTACAGGTTATGTTATTAATTTAATGGGTAGAAATTGCAATGCAAATTTATGTTTCGAACAATACAAATATTGTATGTTGTCAATAATGTATTTATGCTATTCTCTAAATTATGTTGTATTCATGCCATTCTGTAAAGTATGTTCAATATTCTTGACAGAAATGGTAATGTTTGCAGGCTATAAATTATCTATTTTATTTTAATTGTACACACAAAATAGTTTAGGTTGAGTTTGGAAATAGTTTTCTGTGAATTTCAACCAAAGATCAGTAGTGTTAGTGGTAGCTCTGTCAACTTACTCAAGTCTCTGTCCATGGTAGGTGAACTATGGACACAGAAACATGAAAACATATAATTGTCTGCTGATCATTTTAGCCCCACTCAGAAACCTCGTCTTATGACCTCTGAAACACGACATCTTGCTCAAAAGCAAAAAAATATCACGCTCTCGGCGTCCATTCTAAGCAATTATAGAAACTGTTGAAGAAAGAAGACACGAGACCGGGAACATAGATGCTATCACATCGCTTTCATTTAATTAGAACTAACCACTATTAACCACCATTAAGCCTTCAATTTGATGCTTGTCTCTATGGGTATGTCTGAATCTCATTTGTGCAAAAAATGTCGTAGGAATTGTTTATCTCGATTCTTTTATGTGCAGGGTCGCTCATTATATTCTGTTATGTATTAGAAACAACCAACTGAGAATTACTGTGACAATTTTCGATGAGATGTTATTCTAAAATCCATGATAGGTGTTTTATGTGAAAGAATAGAATGAAGCTGGAGAAGCACAATGGGTAGATTAGATTGCCTTCTCATTATTAAGAACAGTTTAAATAGGAAATACAAGTGACAATAGCACGTATGAATCAACTCACTAGTGACCTAACTCACTAACTAACTACAAGTGGAATTACACTTTTCAACACACCCCTTAATCTCAACTGGTAGTACATCATCAGCACTGTCTATGCCAAGATATGCTTGCTGGTCTATGTTTTAGCTAGGCTTACATTTCATTCAAAAAACTTCAGCTGCACTTTCTTCCTTGAAGTGTACTAGGAATTCTTCTTCTTTGTCTTCTAGATCTTGATGCTAAGTAGTTGTTCTTCTTCATGTTCTGGAACATAGTGCAAGTCTTTATTTTCTGTTTCAACATGATTCTTCTAGTTGTCATCTTCACCTGCACACTGAAAATTTTTGTTAGAAAAATGAAAACTACTTCATTATTGACTTCTTCATTTGCTTGAACCCACTGTGCATCCTTCACTACTTCTTCAAAAATTGTGGGATTAGAAGAAAACAGAGCATACCATAGATGCTTATGACTTTTTTTAACCATTAAAAATACAAAATAAAAAAACATCTAGTTTCCACGAATGTAAACATCAATTACCCAATGAATGAAACAAGGATTCACATAGAATCATTATTGAACTTGTATCCAACCATGGAAACAGTGGAAACATTGCTCAAGTTTTTCGTTCATAAAAAGTCGAGTTGATAGGGAGACCCTTATTTTGGTATGCTTTACTAAAACTCTATTTAAAAACTACCATTTTTTGGAAACAGTTGAGTGAAATTTGACACATGAGGATGAGCATCCATTCACCAATTAATCTTAATTGAATCATGGCGGATACAAGGACATACATTTGCATTTTTATTACTTGTATTTTTCGAAACAAATATAAAATCTAATAAATACATTATAGACATACAATTATAAATTCAATTACAGGTATAGACATACAATTATACAATAACAGGGAATATGTATTCAACAATCAAATTCAAAGACAGGTATAGACATGCAATTATAAATTCAATAGCAGGAAATATGTATTCAACAATCTTTTTCTGGTGCTCAGATTTCTATCTACATAACTTCTTTGTAATTTTATTGACTTCTGTGTATTTATTTTGAGGCATGCTCAGGTTTCTGTCTACATTACTTCTATGTAATTATTTTGAGGAAGCTGTCTTTTGTCATTAAAACAATTTTTGTCTACAATGAGTTGGGTTAAAAAATATATATTTTTTCTTTCTTAAATACTTTTAGTAATTAAGAAAATAAATATCTTAAAAAGATGCTTTTGGATTTTAGATTTGGTTACAATTACAATGTGGAAGACAATTATGTTAACCATAAAATATGCTCTATCTTGTGGACTGATTTTCTAGAAACAAATTTGGAGATTAATTTATAATCTATTATTATTATTATGGATTTTCCATGTAGTTTATGTATTATTTATTAAAAAATATTAAAATATTATTATGATATATAAAGTTAAATTTTTTTGTTTAATATCGAAATAAAATTTTACAAAATTTTATTTTTTCCAATGAGTAAAATATTATTAAAAAAATTATAAAAAAGATGATAATTATATTAAAATTTTTAGGTAATATAAATATCTGCCACAAAAACAAAAATGTCCGCCACAAAAATAACACAATATGGGAGAGATGTTGTAATGTTCCAACATAACAAAATAATAAAAAGTAAAAAAATTGAATTATTCACAAAAAAAAAATGTTGGCCTTGTAGATTGTTTTAAAACCATGTGCAAGGGCTCCTAAACAAGCCATGGTTTTATTGTACATGGTTTAGGAGGGCCTTGAAAATGGCTTTAAAACCATGTGCAATACCTCCTAAACAAGCCATGGTTTTATTGTACATGGTTTAGGAGAGCCTTACAATTGGTTTAAGACCATGTGCAAGACTCCCTAAATAAGCCATGGTTTTAGGAGGGCCTTGCACATGGTTTTAAAACCATGTATGGGGGAGATGTTGTAATGTTCATTCCTAACAAAATAAAATGATGATACTTATATAACTAGCACACCCACATAGTTTGTGGCTGAATCATTTCAATAGGGATCAAATGGTTGAGAGATAGTTATGCAATGGAAGACAAATGGTTCAATTGTGAGTTTAGTTTTATCCATTAATCAACTATCACTTATTTTTTATATTATTTTTATTTTTGTCTCACATTCTTCTAGTTTTCTAACATGAACTACCATGAACTGTTGGTTATCATTTCATCACCTAGCTACCATTAATTTTTTATATTACTTATTTTATAATTGTTTATTTAGAATTTTGAACGAATTCCATAGAATCAATGTTGAGAGTACACTTGTTTATCCTCTTCCATAAATGAAAAAGCATAAGCCTTAGTCCGCTTCACATCTCAAATAAAAACCTCTATGGACTTAATTAAATATATATTTTAGTTATATTGTTACCTAATTAAGTAAAGCCAATGTGCCCTTAAATCTTGAGAATAAAGATTCTACTATCTAGTTTTATTGATACTCAAATTTAAACCAAAATACTTAAATATATGCACAATATTATTTCAATTAATTTTTCTTTTAATTTAATAGCAATATTTTATGAAATTTTAAAATTTTAATATTTTTTAATATGGAATCAAAATATTCATTGTTTTTAAAATTGTATACATAGTTTTTATATAGATATGAGGAACTAATCTTATTATTATATTAAAATGGTGTTTTTTACATGAACTTGTCTTATTATTATATTAAAAAGTTTTTTTTGTTAAATGGATAGATGGAAATATCTATTTTCTTTTATTATTATATTGAAATGGTTTTTTTATATGAACTAATATTATTATTATATTATAATTATCTAGTAAGAAAAGTTTTATTATGTGGAAAATGTGATTGCACTTTTATCTTGGAAATGTTATTGCATTTTTTTACTATTGTAACATGGTCCAAAGGGAACAAGTTCGATATAGATTCTTAAAAAGAGGAATGACTATTATTGTAAATCTATGATAAGTTCACATTTAAAAATGTAATGATTAATCCCAAGTTAAGACGAATTTAAAATTTATTATGTGAATGAGTTATACCAACATAGATTTCTCTTAAATTAAGACTTATCAAATATGAAGAGGATAAAAAACAATTACATGCAAATCTTGTGTGCTAAAATATTCTTAATTAAGATGCAATTACAACTTATATATACTATATTTCATTACTATTATATAAAATTTAAATTTGGATAAGCTTGATATGAGAGAGAAAAATTTAAAATTAGATAAAGTTGATTTGATTGGATAAACTTAGCAAGATATACAATAACATAAAGTATTAAAAAGGAACTATAATTTACCACTAAAAGAGAGTATTAAAAAGGAACTATAATTTACCACTAAAAGAGAGTATTAAAAAAGAACTACCATTCATGAAATATAGTACTAAAATTATAACGTCTACATACCCCATAATGCGGAATTATTAGAAATTTTGCTTCAAGATCCTTTGTTCTTCTTTCCAAACATAGGGCATGGACATTAATACACTCTTCAAAATTCATTCTGGAGATTAGAAACAACTGTAATAGTTGTTTCTCCCTTCACAAATCCCTTCTGCGACCGGAAAAACCTTTTTCCGCACTGCACCCGTCCTTTCCGCACTCCGCTTTCCGTCCTATAGAAATCATGAACCGAAAACTCAAAATGCGACAGGATCACTAATCACTTTTCGCCTTTTCACCTTCCACCCAAAACTCAGAAACCAGAAAACTAACAAATGACAGAATCTTCTATCCATGGTTCTACCTTCCTCCCTTGGAACTCAAAAGTCCTAAACATAATCTTTCGAAGGAATTACTCAACCACGCTCCACCTTCCACATTCTGCCTTTCCTCCTGAAACTCGAAAACCAGAAAACTAACAAATGATGGAATCATCTATCCATGGTTCCTCCTTCCTCCCTTGAAACTTAGATATCGGAAAACAACTTCTCGGCAAAATCGTTTAACGGAATTCCAGCTTCCACCTTCGGAACTCGGAATTCAGAAATACAACTTTTTGACAGAATCGTTTAACGTCCTTCCACCTTCTTCCCTTCCACCTTTGGAACTCAGAATTCAGAAAGAAAACTTTTCAATGGAATCATTTACCAACCTTCCGCCTTCTTCCCTTCTACCTTTCGCGTTTGGAACTCAGAATTCGAAAAGACAACTTTTTCCTTAGAACTTTATATGCTTTGCTGATTCCCAACTTTCGACTTTTTGGCCTTGGAAATTGGAAGTCCAACTTTGCCTTGGAAATTTTGACCATTCTTATGCTTCCCACCTTTTTCCCTTCCGTAGTCGGATCCTAGGGTGCAAAAACCCACATTTTTCCTTGTTTCAACTGCTTTTTCTCGATCTCCTCCTTCTGGTTAGCTTCCCAAGTGGATTTCAAGGGGAAAAAACACTAAGTTAGATGCATTCTAACTCTATAATGGGATTCTAAGCTCCATGAACTTATGAAAAATGAATTAAAACATACAAGGCTTAAACACATACAAATGCAGGAACATTCATCAACACTAAACTCTACTAAAATTATTAGCAGACATTCATCATATTCATAAGCATTCTACATAACCAGTATAGTCATTCACAAGAAAATGCATTGCATAAACAAGAATAACACAGAATACTTATCTTGGATGATGGAGTTGTCCCACAAGTAGTTATGTCGCTGCATCGTTCCACCCAACCATAGGCCAATTGTGTTCATTAATATGTCAATACAACTACCACCCCCGAGCTGGGCATGACTTCCTAAGGAACTAGGGAACAACAGACTCACACATAGCCAGATCAAAACACACATAGTCAAGCCAACCTTCAGTTGGGTTTATCAAATTGTCTAGCCAAGCCAACACTAAGTTAGGTTTATCAGGATGCTAGAACACAAGCCAAATAGATGGGTTTCACAGGCCACACAGTCGAACCATCTAGTAGTGGTTGGAGGCGATTTTTGTATATGCACATATATGTAAGCTTCTATATATGCAAGTGTGCATATACAGAAGTGCTTCTGTATATGCACAATCTATATATGTGCATATGCAAGCACTTAATGCATATACGAAAGCACTTTCTTATGTGCATTAAGGACGTGGGAAAGCTAATGAGGGTCTCTTTTCACACATTAGATGCAATAGAAAACTGGAAAAAAAAACACCCGTCAACTTACATGGACATTTTGAGACACATACAAAATGAATCTTGCAATGAGTAAAAAGATGAAATGTAGGAAACTGAATGACATTTCAATATATATAATTGTTTTTTATTGAAAATGTTCTTAAAAATCTAAAGTTTGATCTCTTTTAATAGACACTTTTTTTTACAAATTATAAGGTATATTTTTTTGTGGGTGCAGCCTTTAAGTGCTTAAATAATGGAATCAACTTACAAAAATTGGTAGACATAAAGAAGAATTAGTACTAGTGCACCACTATTTATACGTGTTCTCTCATAATCTCTTTAAACTCTCTTCGTACACATGAACATGGCTTCCAACTATATTTGAATAACAATTTAAACCTAGAAAAGGGTTGCTTGCACATATAATGTGAAACAAATAGGAATTCATATAGAAAGTAGGCGATATTTCAGAATTTGGCTTCTTGGCCCTTTCAATAATTGAACACATATCCTCTTGTTAGCATAGTATGGCGATTGGGACCCAAGAACTCTTAAAGTGAATTGAATTTGGTTCCCCATACCATTTGCACATTGAATCCATTCCATAGATATATGGATCCCTTACGTTAGCATTTGTGTATATAACCCATCATTATTAATGATGAATATCTTCCCCTCAACCCACTATCTTGCTAAAATTTCTTTACGTCATTGTTCTTGTGAATTTGTTCCACCCATCCAATAATCTTATGAACATATGAAAACAAGGAAGCACTATAGTGGAACTACCTCTAAATTTGAGGCAAGTTGTTATGTATGAAAACATGGAAGCACTCAAGTTGTAGTCCCTCTAAATATGCGAAAAGTTAACTAATATTAATATTAAAATTAATATAAATATAAAGCTAAATTTATTCCGTTTCTCATTTTTTGTTTCGTGTGGGCTAATATTTCTAAGAATTTGCTTGTGACAAGGTTTATAAAATTGCAGAGAGGGATTAAGACAATCCAAATATACAAACAATAATTCAAATATATAGTACATTCAATGACACACATGGGTTCTAAGACAACACAGATATGCATTGCATTCACTAGCCGATTATAATCTTTAAACAATCCAAAATATGCAACACATGTGATGAACAATTTAATATTATACACATAAATACAAATTGTTTTACACTCTAATTAATCTCAATTGCATGAAAAAATAACCAATGGCATGATATATTCAAGTATGGGTAACTGTAATCAAGAAAATATTATATTTGACTCACTAAGGACAATAATACATTAGGTTTAGGACTTGCAACTAATAAGGAAGTCGAAGCCTTCGTAATAAGGGCTCAACATGCTAAGGGAATAGGTTTTCACCAAAAGCACAACAATGAGATTCAATAATTAGTTATTAAAAACCCAATTCTAGGAAGACACCATTATAACCAAGAGTGTGACTAGATTTGTTTGATGAGCTATCACCCTTCCCTAGAACTTGAAGGTCATATATTTATACTAGTGTAAGTGAGCTCTAAGCGTGGAGGTCGATCATAATGTGAATGTAAGGGTGATCTGATTGAAGAATGACAATGTGTATTCAATGAACAAGGATCCAATGAATAGACTTGTATATGAACACAAGTAGCACAACACATATACGAAATTGCTTCCATGTATGCACTACTTCCATATATGTGCGCCAGACGTGCTTTCATATATGCGTGGAAATATGGAAGCACAACACATATATGGAAGTGGTTTTGTATTTGTGGACACTTATGTATATGGAAGAACAATGTATATATGGAAGCACAATGCATATACAGAAGTGCGCACATGTAACAACCCCTAAAGTTGTAAATAAAAAAAAGTCCTTTATTTCATGTAATACTAGAAATTACTAGAAGGTACTTAGAACAATTTTTTTACTAAAATTCTCTTATCGTGAAATTCTGTTTTCATGATTTTAATTTATCAATAGCTTACTTATCTGGAGTTCTGTCCTCATATCGTTACTTTCTGACATATAAAAAATATATATATCTACCTTAATGTCGTAAGACAGTTTGTTGACTTCATTTGTTTATTTCTAAACCTGATATGCTCAAGAGAAAGACTCTTGGTCTTACTTAGTCAGTTGGACTAAAGCATGTTTTTCCCAATTTACTCAATGTAGGTTGGAAGGCATATCAATCATACAGTTTAAAGGATTGCACTAAGTAAAGACATTGTTAGGAGACAATACGAGGTAAGCTTAAGTTTTGATCATCTATCAAGATTTAAAAACTATGAGCTATTACAAGGGTTTCAAACTTCAAAGTTTACCAACTATAATATTACATATGCAGGTGGAAATTTTTCACAACAAATATAGATTATAATATTCGATGGTATGAAGGATTTTGTGTAATGATTCGTTTAAGGACCAACAAGGTGATCTGCATACTATACAAGTTTTATGTTATGTTAAATTATATTTAAAATCTAGTCTTGTCAGAGTACAAAAAGACGAAGACTTTGGTTAGCTATGAGGTGATGTTTGAATAGTTAGCAACCAATATTGAAATCCACATTAACACCTACAAGTACCAAACAAGATTTGTTCTTAATAAAATTCACAAGGATATGTCATGTCCTCCAGTTGTTGACCATTGGGCAGTTCGTAAAACCCTAAAAGGTTTAATGAACCTTGAAGACAACGCTAGTTTGGTATTTGGACAAAATACAAGGCTTGACAGTTCCCTTATTCCTATGAAGATCCTTGGATGTGTTACCATGTTGCTACTATGTCTGCAACCTCCAAACTTGGCCATCGCCCATGCCTCCACCAGTTTATGCTTGACAAAGGGGGGATTTCCTATCTTATTTATTTGATGACAAGAGTTTGGATGAAAGATAGGAAGGTAGACTATTTGTTTAAATAATTTAATGTGTCCTTTATTCGTTTGCAGGTATAGATTAAGACCTAACTCCCATATTGTGTAATGTGTGTGCAGGGAGAAACTCTACAATGAAAGGCATGGTTTGGACTCTTGCTGAGGGTACCTTTCTGGTAAGGCTCACGTCTTCTCTTAGGTGGCTCTAAGAAGACCACACGAAGCTTTGCAGTGCTCTGAAGGAATTGAAACATGGTCTTATAAACTTTAATGTTTAGTATTTTAACTTGTTTTTCCTATCATTAGGGAGGCGAGTTAACTATTTAGTATAAAAGTAATTTTATTTTACTGGTATATGTGCGTGCATTTATAGAAGCAATTCTGTATATGCACGTGCATATACAGAAGTGATCATATATAGAAGGGAATCTATATATGCATGTGCATATATGGAAGCGTTTGCATATACAGAACCATGTGCATATATGGAAGGGTTTTTGTATACGCATATGCATATACTGAAGCATGCACATATATAGAAGTGTGTGCATATACGGAAGGGATTCCATATATGCGGACACATATACACAAGTGCTTACATATATGTGCGCTTCTGTATATGTGCGCTTCCGCATATACCGAAGTGCACATATAGAAAAGTTCTTTCGTATATGCACGTGCATATACAAAAGAGAGCATATACGGAAGGGCTTCTGTATATGCATGCGCATATATGGAAGCACGTTCATATATGTTGTGCGTATACAGAAGAACTTCTGTATATGCACACACATATACATAAGTTTGCACATATATGAAATCATGTGCATATACGGAAGCACACATATACGAAAGGGATTTTGAATATGCACACACACATATGCAAGTGCTTCCATATATGTGCGCTTTTGTATATGCACACTTTTGCATATCCAGAAGCACACATATACGAAAGTGCTTCTGTATATACACACACTTTTGTATATGTGCATGCATTTACGGAAGCCATTCAGTATATGCTCATGCATGTATGGAAGCAAGCATATAAGGAAGGGATTTTGTATATGCACATGTATATATGAAAGCGTGTGCATATATGGAAGCATGTGCATATATGAAAGAACTTCTATATATCATCGCACGCATATATGAAAGTGTGTGCATATACTTTGTGTGTGCATATACGGAAAGACTTATGTATATGCATATTCATATACGAAAGGTATTATGTATATGTGCGCTTCCGAATATGTGCGCTTTCGCATATATGAAAGTGCACATATATGAAAGTGCTTCCATATATGCACACACTTCTGTATCTGCACACTCTTCCGTATATTTGCACGCATTTACTGAAGCCATTCAGTATATGCGCGTGCATATATGTGCACTTCCATATATGAGCGCTTCCGCATATACGGAAGTGCGAATATACGAAAGTGATTCCATATATGTACACACTTCTGTATATGTGAGTGCATTTACGGAATCCATTCCGTAGTGTTCCGTATATGCGTGCACATATACGGAAGTGAGCATATATAGAAGGGCTTATGTATATGCACATGCATATATGGAAGCCTGTGCATACACGGAAGGGCTTTCGTGTATGCGCTTGCATATATAAAAGCATGTGCATATATAGAAGAACTTCTATAGGTGCGCATATATGGAAGGGTGCGCATATATCAAAGGGATTTCATATATGCGCATGCATATGTGGAAGCACGCATATACATAAGGGATTCAGTATATGTGTGTGCATATATGTAAGTGCTTCTGTATATGTTTTCTTCAGCATATACGGAAGTGCACATATAGGAAAGTGATTCCATATATGCACATGCTTCCGTATATGTGCACGCATTTATATAATCCCTTCTGTATATGCGCACGCATATACTAAAGTGAGCATATATGAAAGGTATTTTGTATATGCATGTGCATATATGAAATTATGTGCATATATAGAAGGGATTCCATAAATGTGCACACATATACGAAAGTGTGTGCATATACCGAAGAACTTCCATATATGTGCAAGCATATACGAAAGAGTGTGCATATACGGAAGCGCACATATATGGAAGGGCTTATGTAAATGCCCACACATATACACAAGTGATTCCATATATGAGTGCTCATATACGAAAGCGATTCTGTATATGCACACTCATATATATAAGCCCTTCTGTATGTGCATGCGCACATAGATACAGAAGCGTTTCTGTATATGTGTGCACAAATGAAATGATTTTCATATATGCACATACATGTACGGAAGCACACAGATACAGAAAGGCTTATGCATATGTGCACATGCATATACAAAAGCATGTGCATATAAGGAATCATTTTCGTATATGTGCATTTATGTATATGCACAAATATATACAAAAGAACGCATATATGAAAGTCAATATTCTGACAGAGCTAAGCTCTGAACGCCAATGAAGTGCCATCATAGAAAACCAGACATGAATGGTTGATCGCCAAAACAACATGTTGTAAAAGCAAGAACTTTTGTATATTTTATTTCATATATGTGCATATACAAAAGGTTGAAGCGCTTCCATAAGACACATATATAGACCTAGAAAATATGAAGAATGATTGAATGCATCCAATGCATAGAAAATAAAATCTTAAATGAATATCTTGTTGTTGATGAAACAATTCGCAATGAATATTGGGTTCGTAGCCAAAATAAGGATACTTACAATACTTGTTATAATGCCACATATAAAAGGCCAAATCTACATTGTTGTAATTGTAATTGGGAATTGAAATTACTTAGTGTGTAGGTATATACACCAGTGTATATTCTAACAATTTACTAGCTCGTAGGTATATACACTAGTGTATACTAGGCATATACACTGGTGTATATTGTTATTTTTTCCAAGTTAATTTACTTGGGATATTTATCTGAAATAATAGCAAGCACATCAATACATCAAAGATACACAAGATACACAAGACACGGATATTTTCATCGGAGAAACCATAAAGGAGTAAACCCTGCAAAATTCCTCAGAATAGTTCTGTCACAAAGATAATATGACAAGATAGAATAAACCAAGAACAATATGTCTAAAGCAGCTCTCTATCCATCCTCTTACTCTCTCTCCTAAAGCGCAAATGAGAGAGCAAGTGAGGTGTGTGACAAATGAGGAGGGTGCCTCCCTATTTATATTATTCCGTTGAGTTGTTAACTCAACCACTAGGTCAGTCAGGTTGCCTATTGGGCCTACCTACCTAAGAATACACATAAATACATTTTCTTTTATTTAATTTGGGGACTATTTCCCCGACTTACAATGGAGATTTTACCTCAGTGACCATACACAATGACGACATCCCCAAAGGCGGAACACAAATCTCTGATAGCGGTACAACAATAAACAATATTAATATACATCATAATATCTTCTGAAGTTACAATTGAAAAAATATATATTATATACATTAGATATATTCTTCTACTGTATACACTACACTAGGCATATACACTAGTGTATAATCTAGGAATTTGCCCAGCTCATAGGTATATACACTAGTAGTATATATTAGGTATATACAGTAGGAATATATACACTTGTATATTCTATGACATTAGTGCATATACACAAGTTTATATAATGTATTGTATCTAGGAATATTGTGCATATACACTAGTGCATATTGTATTATACTATATTGTATATTCTTGTACTATATATTCAAATGATGAAGCTACTTCAAGCCCTATGGCCTAATGAAATCCATGGGTGCATCATATGTCATACAGATGGTTAATTATGGCATCCTTACCTCCAAGTTCAATCACGTTGGCGTGGGATATGGGGCACTCAAATCACCATATTCTCAATGACCGACTCCAAGATCAAGGATTCCAACCAACCACTTTCTAAGGCTGTCCTGTCAACCTAAGGCGGTCTCATTCATGTGGTGGGGAGTCTTTGATTCCTAAGTATGATAAGACACCAACCAACAACATCAATGAACACATGATTCAATTTGAACCTCTAGTTGGGATAAGAAATTTAGTTACTAGAATAAATATTATTGTTATTGATTGGAATCAACTTCAACATTCCAGCTTCAACGCACTCATTAGAGTGGATTATGTTCTCTCATCATTATATCTTGATTCAACAACTTGTCATGTTTTTTGTTGGAGACTGTTTTAAGGAATAGTTAACTAAGCTCAGTCAAATATCTAGCCTCACTCAATAGTTATGAGCTAGTTGACACCATTTGGTTAGTCATGAGAGACACATGGCCATGCAAGGGAACACTCTCTCTATGTCATGCATGATAAGAGAATTCATTGGAGTGTGCACTTAATTAAGTTTACCTAGGGTGCATTCTCTCTTGTCTTACACTCTATCAAGCATAACTAAGGCACATTAGCTTGAGGATAGAATTATACATAATGCCATTGAGGCCTAATACCATAGATGCAATCCTCGTGTTCAATGAAAGATGAATGGTGAGAAAGGCCAAGAATACATAATTTTTAGGGTGAAATGATAGAATTCAATGGATATGTATGAGAGTAATAAACATGAAGGACGGTATTCCATATCTAATATGTTTATTTTTCATATTATAGAGAAATTTTAAGATGATGTTTGGCTCATAGATTTTTGGTTGCTCCAATTATATGACATGCAACAATGATTTATTTGAGGAAATTTAAGAAACAATATTATTTCATGTGAAACTTTGAGATGATAAGGAAATAGAACATGTTAGTAAAGAAATGTTTGATGTAGACACCAATCAACGTGAGGTAAAAAAGTATTTAAGGTGCTTTTTAGTTTCTAACCATAAGAACAATATTTTGAAAGATGGTTGGTTGATTGAGAAAAACTATAAAGTGTTGTTTGATAATGGTGCTTGTAAAATGTTGGAAAGTTAATGCTAGTGGCTTCCATGACAGAAAATATAATTTTTTCAATAAATATGCATCCAACAAGCTCAAATGATTTGAAAGACATGATTGAAGGCTATAACTAGTTATGGCATAAGCATTATGGCCATTTATAGTTCAAGGGGATAAATTTGTTACACACAAAGAAAATGGCTGAAGGATTTCCCAATATTAAAGAAAAGAATGAAGTTTGCTCCAATTGTGCACTAGATAATTAACATAGAGACAAATTTTAATTTCGGAAATAACGTAGGCTTCACAGCCACTATAAGTGGTTCATTCAAATAATTATAGCCCTATGCATACTTTGGTAAATCCTTGTGGCCTATGTGTCCTAATACTTATATCCTTATGCATACTTCGGTAAATCCTTGTGGTCTATGTGTCCTATTACTTATATCCCTATGCATACTTCGGTAAATCCTTGTGGCCCATGTGTCCTATGTATTTGAAGAAGTTAAACAGATTTACATATTCGCATTTCCAAGAGTGACTTGAGGGATAATATTGAATTGCTTATAATAATGATAATGAATATGTTCAAAACCGACAGGGGTTAGGGTTTTTCATTGGCCCGTTGTGACAATGATCGAAGGGTAGGCGACCCGTGGGATAGAGGCTCACCCTAATGGGCTTTGGGATGTCTCAGACCCTGCCAAGTCACAATTTACTGGTATATCTGGCTTGTGGGCTGTTGGATATACTCTTGGGAGGTTATTTTTCCCATGGTCTAAAAAGAAATAATGATAACAAATATGTTGAGTTGGTTTTGTATATTTGTGTTTAAATATGAGTTAAGGCTTTTGAGTCATTATTTAGTTTTAGTTGGTATACAATATTAGTATGTTTTATATTCAACTATTTTAATTTTCAATTTACTCATATAATCATATCATTTTTAAAAAATTTTAAATTAAAATGATATATTGGATGTATTTTTATAATTATTATGATCATTTTCTTAGTTTCTTAGTTATTATTATGGTAATTAATTTTTAATTTTTTTAATTTCCATAAACTTCAATTTTCACCGTGTGGAGTGTCGATCACCGTGGAAAAATTAATACAGAGTTTCAGGAGCATCTTGTGGCCAAGGTTGTCTCTTCTGCCAAAAAATTGCATAGATTTCTCCTCCAGCTTTATAGTTTGGATGATTCCTCCGAGAAGCTAGAAAATTTCCAACCGAACAAGAAGATGTTTCGTGGCTAGTTTACAAATTCAAACTAGGTGGATTTACAAATTCAAACTAGATAGATTTACAAATTCAAAAACTAAATTTGAATGCATTTGCACCTACCCGCCTTCAAAAAATTCAAATTCATATTATCATGCTATTAATAGGGTCACATTAATATTATCAGATCTGATATCCCACCAAAAATCGAGTTCCAGGCGATGTCAGAGTAGTTGCAGACTCATTAAAGTGATGTCACCAAAATGAGTTCGAGGGGGATGAAAACCTCCCACATAGAAGCAGAGGATGTGTAATGGAGTAGTAAACGGAGGGCCCTAAAGGCATGGTACTGTCGACGGGGAGGCTTGTAGTTTTCGGTGACCAGATATGTTTGTGATTTGTGTGCCCCATATCCTACGTTGTATCCTGCTAGCTCGCTTAAATTTCATGGCATGTTCAATTTTATATAATCATAATATTTTATTGTCATAAATGATGTTGTGATAAATTATATGACTTCAAGATCAACCTAAAGATTGACTACTATTTTCAAAATCATATTTTAAAGTACAATTCCTATAATATATATATTTTTTAAATAATATACAAGCAATTGCACCAAGGAGGTGGAATAATACATCTATAAGGTGGTTGTTAGAGGGTAAAAGAAGACAGAAAATGTAACATTAAAATGAGGTTGTGAAAAATTGCAATTAATACCACAAAAAAATGGAACACTTTAATTTATCAAAAGTTAAATAATAGTCCAACTCATAATAGATAACTAGTTTAGTGAGCTTAACCGTTTTACACAATATCAAATAGGGCTTTCCAATTAACCCCAATGTGTTGTTATAACTATACAGAAGGAAAAACATGCTTTATAAGAAACAATGTATTCAAATATGGTGTTGCAAACATATTGGGGCAGTTGCAATCTTGGATGAATTGCAATAACTTATAATCCATTCAAATGTATCTCTCCATCACAAATAGGGTGTATGCAGGGAAATCTAAGAGGAATTATTTTTCATCCTCAATGTTCATATTCTAATAGAGATGGCAGATCCTTTCTACCCATGGTGTTTTAGGAACTGCCCAACGACCAGTTTCACTATGAAGATCATGAGAGTTCGTTCTTATCTTGGCTATATTAATTTTTTTCTTTGAGCTAGTTAAAACTGAGAGATACTTTTGATATTCTAGAGTAGGGTTGATGACCTCCTTATAATATATTAATTTTCTTTTATCCTCTAAATAGTTCTCATGCTACATTTTCTCCTTAAACTTAGAAGTGACAATATTTTTAATGTTATTTATATTTTTCAATGCAACATTTTCATCGATCTCCCAATGGCTTAACCAAGCCCTGGTATCTTTATACCAACCTCGCTTGAGCCTTAGATGGTTTTGGATGGAATTTAAAGCTAGTTTAGGAAGTCTACGGTCTCCCATGTTATTGATTTTTTGCTTGTACAACAGGAGCCTAGTCATAGCTAGGCTCTCGATAGGGGAAAGAACCACTTCTATAAGGAGAATAGGGTAGGGTGTATTTCTTTTAATTTTAAGGTTATACATTATAAAATGCTTATATATTTGCTCAATATTTATCCATGATTCTCTAGAGATATTGCAACCCCAAACCTCACACCCATACAAGATAACATGAGTGACTAAAGTTTCAAAGAGGAGCTTCTTTTTATCCCACATCACAAGGTTTGTTGATTTACAATTATTCTCAAGACCAAAATAAGCTTTCCATCCTCCATTAATCCTTTTCTTAATGATATAGTTCCAGTTGATCTTGTGATGAATATCAATTCCTAGGTACTTGTAAGAAGATGCTTCCTCCAAGTTGCTATTGTCATACACAAAATTAGCCTAAGTGTTCTTCTTGGATTTGATAATCATAAATTTTGTTTTGTAAGTGTTGAAAGTCATACCCATGGTAGAGAAAGAATCATTAAGAAGCCTTAGTTGTTTATCAAGATCAGATGGAAATCTTTCCAGAAGAACCATATCATCAACATGTTAGAATAATCAAACCCATAGTATTATCCACTTAGACATTAATTCATTTATTTTTGTCTTATTTGCCTGGTCCATGAGTCCCACCATGTGCAAGTTGTTAATTGCCTATCCATAGAGGTCAAACTTGCCATATTTGACTCATGTACCGCTTGGGAAAGCCTTAGGAATCAAATCTACTTTATTCCTGGCCTCCTAGGCGCCCTTCTACTTTTTCTGCTTTATTGACTTCTTTTTCAGTGTTTTAAGGCACATAGGAAAGCAAGACTAGGTGAGGTGAACTTGTTTTTTGCCCCTTTCATCCTCCACTCTTTCCTCCATGAAAAAGCATGTATGAGCTGCCATTTCACCACTCATTATCTTGCCCATGCGCCCTTGCCAATTCGTGAGCCTCATGACAGATTTGGGATCAGCTTTTTACACCTATGGGGGATTTTCCTATTTTGGGTAAGCCTACTTTATGCTATTTTTGGATGCCTCCTTATGCATTCGACCTATTGATATATTCTATATATTCAGAAACCTATGTTATTACAAGGTTGGCTATTGTACACTGAGTTAATATAATTTTGTGTTACAGCTCCATTTTCAGTCTCCATTGTTGACATTTTTGCATGATCAATTGTAATTTGTTGTGAGTGAAATTAATCTATTGCTGGTCAGAATTTATACATGGTATTAGAGCCATTGTAGGTTGTTACTCTCCTTCAAAAATTGTTTTGCAGGTTCGACATCAAGACTGGGAGCCTTCTACTGACAGCCAGG
>LPNX010818149.1:3436-75467 GCA_001517045.1 Pseudotsuga menziesii | reverse complement strand
TAAAATTGAAATATATTTAGATATGTGTATTTTGAAAAAACTTAAAAGAGCGTATGAGTTTTATAGCACCCATAAAGAAAGTGTCTATGAGTCCCTAGAAAGCCTATTGAATTGGTATTAAACATCAAATTTCTTTGATCGGAGTTCAAAGTAAGAAAATAAGGCATAAGGCAAGTTGGAATCGATTTATCAATGCAAGAAAATGAGGAAAACATAAACGCACCAGGTGGTCATTGCCATCGAATGTCATTCCTTCAGGAATAGGTGTTATATTGAATCGAGTGCACTGTCAAAGAAATGAAAAATGGAAGTGGAATGTTACCAGAGATAAAACCATGCAAATATTTACTTATTGTTGCAATATTTTAGGGGAGGGATAAATCAAAATAAGGTCACAATAAATTCATTTGATCATTGTAATTCCAAATGTTATAAAAAGAACATTTAAAAACTATGAAGAGAATGACTAGAATAGAGCAAATCAAATATATAGAAAAAATAAGTATGTCAACATATAAGCTCAGATGGATTAAAATATCTCTAAGCATGTATATTTATATACAATCTAAGAAAGAAATGCTATAAAATTCTTAAAATAGGTGGGTTAAACCATTTAAAGGCGAAGGTGGATGTAGGTAGACTAATACTATAACAATATGGAATAAAACCTCACAAACAGATGAATGGGATTCGAGATCCATCCAATAACACAAACAGATTAGATTCTAGTTGGCTCTTGTCCAGAATATAGGATTTAATTTTGCTGGGCTCTTTTCCAGAATATAGGATGAAGCAAGAAAGTCAAATTTCAAAAAAATATTAATAACAAATCTCAAGATACATTGGACTAAAATAGACCTCAAATCCACATATCTCAACAAAATGTGTATCTAAAATAGAACTCAAATATTAAATAAAACATGCAGAGCTTGGAATGATTGAGTCCTTTCTTCCCAACTCTCCATAGGAACAGAACAAAAATCAAACCCAACCCCCTCAATAAAGTCTACTGAAGAATTTTTTTTTTATTGGGAATCAACTTAAAAGAAATAATCTCACAGATTAAATCAAGATTCCTCACAAATTTAGAGAAAAAAGAGAGTGTTAAATGGATACATATGAGAGCAAAGCAAAACAGATATTTAAATAAATATATACCATTGACAGAGGGCAATGTAATGCATAAGCTAAAAACCTAACCACTTCCTTTTTCCCTTCCTTTAAAGTTGTTTGTGGCTCAAAATATATTCCTCCCCAATATAACTCCTGCTCTATTATATACATACATATATTACCAACATAAAATTTGTTACGGCCATAGAACATATCTCAAACCCTAAAACAAAGTAAACAAGTTAATCAAACAATGCAGGATTTGATATTGAAACGCAAACAACCTGGAGTTTGAAAGGAGTGACCCACAACTTATGAATGTTCGAACCTCCCTATACTGGAGAGTGGTTGCGTATTCCCTGTAGAGTTGGGGCGTGGCATGAACAAGCTCAACACATGCAAACATCAAGTTCAATCAAAGCAAGAAGGAAATAGCTTTGTATGTGCATCTAAAGGAGGCAGAAACCTCAACCAATGGCGAACCAAAGAATATCATAGAAGCCACAGCTCAACCCTTGGAGGGCTATCACAGGTCAGGCCCATCCCTACATGTAAAACACAGTCACTCACGAGTCACAAAGAGGATAGAAAGTAAGTTTAGAAGGCACATGAAAAGGCATGTATAAGCAGCCTAAAAAAAGAGTCAAAAGAGAATTGTGTACTAATCAACTTTTATCTCCTCTCAATTTCACGTACTCCACTATATTAAAAAATTTCTTTTCTTGTAGGTGGAGATATCTACTTTGGCCGTGAAAATATAATGAAATCGATCGAAAAACTGAAAAATGGCAGTGGAAATGGAAATGGTGCATCTTGCAGATTACAATCCTTTTTACGAGTGGCTAAACAAGCCCAACTTGGGTAGGATATGGCTAATATTAGTGCATGCATTAATGCTTTACCAACTTTAATTCATTTAAAAAAACATTAACCAAATTTTTATTAACTATGCAAAATCATAAAAAGTAATTTCAAAGTACATAGAGTATTTACATGGAAATCATAGTCTAGTATTTTCCTATCCAAATAGGAAGCAGCCCCAAATAGGAACAAACATAAATAAGGTTGTCTAGTTGAAAATTGTGGTTAAACCACCCTAACGGAGGATCAAGTCGAGCGAAAATCCTCGAGATCTCCCTAGGTGAGGTGGTCATATTATCCATGAGATTTATTTAAATACGGGATTTAGATGTAATGTTGACTCAATTTCAAAATATAATTCCCAATAGAACCTTATTCTTAGTTCCAACAGATAGAAAGAAGAATATCTTCACCATCGCATGCATAATACATCTCATCTTTTATGGAAAAAAAACATAATTTTCCATGAGCTTCATTTATATGCTAGGTTCAAAATCTAAAGCCCAACAAGGCCTTGTAGCTTTAGTGGACAATTAAAAAAGAAACCATACACCATTGCATGCAAGATGAGAGAAAAGCCCTATTTTTTAAGAAATGTTAGGTTCCCACAAGTAAAAGAAATGACATATTTGTTTCAAGAGTGAATCTAACAGTATCGAAGTTTTCAAAGCATCGATTCAATGAAAAAATACAAAATAGAATTAACTCGAACTATTTTAGGCACATTCAAACTGAACCTATGCAAAAGTACATGTCTGAATTATATTCTTCAACACTATGCCATAGAGTAGGACTCACCACATGGTTCTAATAATGCACTAACAAAAATTTGCCCCAAATTTGTGTCATTTTGCATGTGTTTTGAAATATTTAACCATTTCTGGAATGAATGTTCACTGACTAACAAGGAAACCCATAGGACTATAAATCCCGAGAAGTATCCCTAATACAAATGAAATGCTCCAATGGCTAAAACATGACATGAAATCTTCAATGTCAATTTAAATCAAATTTTCATATGATAATGGTACATTGATTGTCCTTGAGTTTAGTCTGCCATCCATTGTCCATAAGCTAATAACAATGAAATTTTAATGGTTCTACAAACTACATAACCAAGACCCTAATAACAAGGTTGTGTATCTTTTGCAATCTTGGTCAATAACGAATCATGCCACCAGTTTGAGTGGAAAAGAAACCAAGTAGTTTTCTTTGCTTAATTGGAAGCCCTTCCGATTTTTTTATTAGGAAAACAAGCTCCAAAAGGTTCCATAAATTCATAATGTTTTTTAGTAATTGAGCATGCTTCCATTATACTTGATTCTCATCAAAATAAATTTCAAGTCTTTGCAAAACCCAATGTGCAATCTAATCATTCTCACACAACCTATCACTAGGCAGGTAACATTAGCTTGCAACATTGCCTCTAATTAATTGATCTTTACATAACTTAATGCATGATATCCTCTATTGACAATTTATTTAAGTAATCAGCTAAAAAGCAGAAATCCTAAAACAAAATTCTTACTTTAGTTTTAAACCTCATTCATTAATATAGCAATAGCAGAATTTAAAGCACTAAGCCATCAGGATTTCTAGTTCAGAAATTAAGGTCACTACTTCAGAGGATTAGATGTCCTTAGGGCCTACCAAAATCAGCCAACATATATTCAGGCTTGCAAAATCTATATTTGCAGGGGTGGAGATTTCGCTCCTATCCCACAGTTGTGAACTTTAGAAGCTTATTTTTTCCATTCAGGTGGAAAGAAAAAGGTCATTCGAGAATTTTGTTGAATTTATTAAATCTAAGATAGGAGATAAGTTATAACTATGATTTTTTTTGTAAGTAAGCACCCAAGGAGTTTCAAACCGGTGAACTTACAAAAGGAGTGCCTTAACAGTACACCCATTCACTATCTATTTTACGCCCCATGGGCTAAGTTGTAACTACGATTTAAACAAATACCCTAAAATAAAATATGTAGCAGATCAATTTTTGGAGCCTGATCTCAAAACTAACAATATATGTCCTAAATATCTCTTCACAAACATGCTAGAAAGCACCCAAGGTGGCGATGAATCTCAATTTTTTTTCCAATTACTAGAATTCTTAAGGGGAGTCACGTTTACATGTCTTAGATTCCACAAGACATCTCTCCAGCCTGGTATTAGTAATCCATAGAAGGATCAGGCTAGGGACAACAATTCATGCAGGTTGAGAAGTCAGGGAGAGAAGATATAGCTACATAGCTATCATGATTAGCCATAGTCAACAGCCACTATTTACATGATCCCTTGCATCCCTCTCGCCATATCAAAAGGTGAGGAAGTCCCTGATTTCAGAGGAACCTCACATTGGTGGGCTCTAGAAACATAATTCTTACGAGCTGCTAGCTTTCGATGCCTGGTGGCTTCTGGTAGTTTAAGTATTAAATTTTTATGGCCCGAGTTATTTCATCTTAGTGAGTATTTACTGGTACAATTTTCCCACGGAGCCTTAATTTTTTTGATGTTATAATGTGTATTGTGAAAATTGTTGTGGACAGATTGCTTGATAAAAAAATTTACTAATAATCTAGATTAGTGGGAGTGTTTAACATAGCCCCATTTTTTTCTTATGGTAATCAGCTATTTGTCCTCAATCCTGAGCTGGAAGGTAAGGTCATCTAAACTTGAAAAGAGCGGTCACTAAATAAAACTAGTGCAGGACTGAGGGACCAAATAAGGAAGGGGACCTTAGTTTATTTGGAAGGGGTTAACCTGCACAGTATCCAAGCTAGTGAGTAAAGCCTTTCATGAGCAAATAAATACCAAGACATAATCTTAGAAGTTTTGAACTTTTAGTTGGAATTGTTGATTGGGAACTTAGTTGACTGACCTTTCATAACCAAATAAAGCTAGCTTATGACATTGACTAAGAAGGATCGGCCTTTGAAGAGCAACGCTTCGCATTAGACTAGCTGACCAAGACCTTGTTAGCTTGCTTGTTGGTTTGACATAGCCTATAGGAGAAACCCTTCGATTTCTAATTAAGGGTTGATCAATATCTTCTTGGGTTGGTTGCACTTTTTTTTGGCGCCAATTAAACCAAGGTGCCCTCTTACAATGTGTCATGCAACGTATGTAACCCTCATAACCTAGAATTGGAAAAGATTGAAGTTGAGGTAGGGTTGATGTTTGAAGAAAAGAGAGAAGGCAATGCTTTAACTAAATATTTAAGTAAAAAAATATAAATATAAAACAACCATCAGAATAAATTGATTTTAACCCTAGTTTTTGTAAGGAGAAGTAGGTTTGCACCTGTTTTTTCTAATCCTTCTATGTATTCAAAATATCTAGTTTTAAGATAAATGTATGCCAGTTAATATACTTTGCATATCAGTGAATTTTGTAAACATAATTCACACCTAGATCCTTGATCTAGTTTATGATTTTGATCAACATTCAATGAATCCAAGTTATGGTTTTAATCAAAATTCAATGAAAAAACACATGGTGTGGCGTACCTTTCATGCTCAGGAACCCAATTTTTCTCTAGTAAGCGAGGCCAGACTTGCGGCAAAGAAACATCCTTATGCACCACGTGGAATTTATCGTAGTAGTTGGAAGAGAACACCACCTATATTGCATTTCTATGAATATCAAGGAATTTAGATGTAGTATTCCTCCCAACAGAGTGACAACAGAAATAAAATTAGTCCACCGCCTCTGACATGTTCCAAAATTCAAAAGACTCACTAATACTTTTAACATATAGTGCCACAAAGTCAGCTATGGAGGCCTCAAAATACACACGAGGATCATTCTTGAGAGAATTGATGGAGAATGGAAAGAAAAAGAAACGGGCCTCGTATGCATTCGTTGTGAGAAATGGGCTCTGGAGGAGATTGATTTTCAACATGTGATCACTGAAATGATTTCCAAGTTTTGGATTATTTGAGTTTGGGTCGGGAAGAAAAATCCCTGCAAAGGATTATTGCTATTTTAGTATAAAATAAACATACTGGGACTTCACCCTCTTGAAACCCTACACCCAATAAAATCTGTTGCTCCACTTCAAGGACAAGCAAACACATACTATGCAATAAATGGATAACTGAGAAAAAAACAGACTCCATCCTCTACCCATCTAACAAACTTAAGAGTCACTTCATGACTCTCTGCTACAAGCAAAAATCACCGGACTGTAGCAGAAATGAAGGGGCTAAAAATGTGAAACCTAGTAGTTTAAGTTCAAAAAGTTGTGAAATGTGGCGGGTTTATTTCAGAACACGTGGCAGATGGCTATTCTCTTGAAGGTTGGCGATGCTACACTGTTTTAAAACCAAACTTCAGAGAGAAAAATGCCTTACAACGTAAATATAAGAAAACAAGTTAAAATTTAGACTTTACTTGAGAACCAAATAATGACTTCCCAAACTAAGGCCGAAAATATAGAGTTATCTTCAGATTTTGAAATACGTAGAAGGATGAAAAACCATGAAACAAGGTGCTACAACCTTGTATTTTAATAATTCCAGGGGTGTGCATAAATCCAAAATGCAATAATAAATAATAAAGGTCAATCCAACGAACCATACATCACTCAAATATATTAAATGGAGACCAAATAAAAAAAGGTTCTGTCATAGGTGGCTAAATAAACCTCTCATTTCCAAATTATAATATAGGTGGCTAAATAAACCTCTCATTTCCAAATTATAATAATGGTATAGCTTCTAAAATTCCAATAATAATATTTTCTTTACTAAAGTGTATGAATAATAAGAGGTGGATGTTTGTGAAAAATAATTTGAAAAATTGCGAGATAAATGTGATATATGGAACAAAATTTGTCAATTTTCAAAATATATTTGATATATAACATTAAAATATATATTTTAAATAATATTTTGATCGCACAGGATTGACGATAAAGTCATATATAAAGTAATATACTTAATTTCAAAAAATCATTTCAAAATGATGATCTACAACAGCTTCTTCACAGTCGTCTTACTATCACACAACCTTAGCAGGAAGCAAAAGCTTATTCTTCTAGATGTGTCATGCAACTATTCCAATAGATTGATGTAGAGGGGTATTTGCGTTGTACATAAGCTTGCTAAGTTTGGTTTTTCGCTTCTATGCCTCAGGAACATTCAAGAACACAGAAATCAATCATCCATCAAGTCACAAATAAATCTTTCCACTTAAAAAAGATTGTAAATCATTTCAAGCTTTATTTAAAATGAATTAAATTCATTGTTAGAATAGATTTGAAAATAATGCATAGGATATTCAGAAATGAAAATTTTATGGTAGAAAATAGTTATACGATTTTAAAATGGTTTCTTTGGTTGCAAAACTTTGATTTTGAGATTGAATATAAACCAGGCTATTTAAAATGTGTCACTGACATGTTAACCAGAGAAGAACTACAAAAGAAACCCAGCCTCAATATGTTCAGCTCTAGAGCATGAAGCTTTACATAAGCTTGCTAAGTTCGTTCTTTTCAACATAGCAAAGAAAGAACTAGGGGTATTTCCGTTCTTGAATACCCCTGAGGCGTAGAGGCATCTGTTTCAATCAACATTTGACCCAATCCTTCTGGGAGTGATAGTGGAGGAAGTTGTTTCACTTTTTCTTTGATTTTATTTACTGCATCTGTCATAGCTTTATTCCACTTTCGGGGACTTTTCTTCAGTCGTTTCTACAATAGGTGAATGTAATCTGCTTTCCCTTTGTAGAATGGTATGATATAATTCAGAATTCCCAAAAATCTCTGAAATTGAACCTTTTCCATGGTCTGATTAGGGAAGTGAACAAAAACCTTCAAGACATGTTCTTGAAGAATCACCTTTCCTTTACTTATTTTGTATCCAAAAAATTCAATATCCTTTTCTCCAATTTCCATTTTGGATTTTGACAAAACCAAACCATGTTTGAAAACTAAAGAAGAAAGTTCCTGGAGATGTTTTAAATGTTCTTGCAAATTTGTTGAACCAAAATATCGTTTATATACACTAAATCCCATTTCTTTTCTCTGCAGATGTCTTCCATTCTTTTCTGAAATTCTGATGTGCATTGTTGATGTCAAGTGGAAGGACTTTCCATTGATACTGCCAATGAGGAACAACAAATGAAGTTTTGAACCTGTCTTTTGCTTCAATTCCAATCTAGTAAAACCCATACTTTAGGTCAAACTTGCTAAAAAATATACATCCTCATATTCTTTGCAAAAGATTGGATTTGTCAGGCAGAGGATATCGGATTGGTTCAAGGACTTTGTTCACGGTCTTCAAATTCACTACTAGTCTGGGTTTGCCTCTTTTTATCTCATAATGTTTGTTGAAAACAAATTATCGGTATGCCCAAGGGCTCTTAGAGGGTTCTACGATGCCTTTGGCTAAACGTTCTTTAATCTCATTTGCACAAAATTCTCTTTCTGAGGGAGACATGAGGGTTGCAGAGGATTTTTGAGCTTTTGGTTTTTCCAAAGGGTTAAAAGGTAAAGCCACAAAGCACTTTTCTCTGGTCCAAAAGGAATTAGGTGACTCTGAGGTGAAATCCTTCTCTAATTTAGAGTAAAGTTTAGAGAGAGCAGTCTCTTTATGCATTTCCACATAGGCAATACATCTCTCCATCTTAAACAATTCTGTAAGACTAGGAGAGGGTTTAGGATGAGGTACATAAGTCTTACATTTGAATGAAGCATAGTAGTATAGAGGGGGTGGAGGTTCTTCTTCCATTTATTGTACAGGTAAAAATCATGTTAGGCTCATTAGCTATAATGGGGATGACTTTATGTAAAAAGGGTGAGCCTATTATGCAATATTCCTTAAGGTTATCTAGTCTATTGAGATTCAAAACTTCTTTTATTTTGCTAATGCTTATTGGAAACTCTGGAACTCTACATTTGAGTTGTACTGGAGTTCCTTCAATGGCTACACCATGTTCGTTTTTTTTTTCCTATTAAAAAGATGGTATAGCATTTACTTTTTCCAAATTCATTTGGAAACCTGAATCTATCATACAATCAAGCTCATAAGATTTGAATTTAGATGGACAAAGATTTATTTTGATGAAATATTTAGGACCAGTGAATAGACCTAGAGAGTCTAGTGATGGTTCTTCATCATGGAAATTTTCGCTTCTGAAACACTAGTGTGCTGAGAATGTTTTGGACTGTCGACAACTTTTGGTGATTGTAGTGCTTCAGCATATGCTCTACAAATTTCTTCATCAGAGGACTGGTCTCTTTCTCTGATTGTCATTTCAAGCATTCTTTTTAAATCTTCTATTTCTTTTACCATTTTCTTTAAGGAATTATGCTTATCTTTGATTTGTAATATGAGCAGATTCTCTTTATCTTTTCAAAACTTTTGTCTATCTTCATGATGATCAAGATATCCTTCGTATAAACCTACACGCTGGTAGAATGTTGGATTCTTGTTGATTTCTGGAGAGACGGATTTTTCTCTTTCTTCTAATACTTTCTCTTTTGATTTCATTCTAGTTAAAATCATTTTCTTTTCTTATTTTAGATCTTTTCTTAGATAAACTAGAGTCTCATATAATTCTTTATCAATTTTGGCAATCCTAAATTCTAGAGAGACCTTATGTGGGTTAGAAGAGAACATATAAAAAATTAAACCACGACGACGAGAACACCCTCCTAAATTTGCTTCTTCATGAAAATCTAAAGAAGAGGATTCAAATGAGTCAGGGGAAAATTGATCTAAAGCAGGTTCTGAATCAAAGGAATTAGATTATGGTGGTAAGAATACAATTTCACCTTCATGGTAATCTCCTGCTTCACATCAAGCTAGATCCCACGAGTATGGATCTAGGTATTCTAAGAATAAGGGAGAAAGTCTAGGTTTTTTCATTTTATTGGGGAATATCTTATCCCAGTGGCCTTTTTTACCACAAATAAAACATTTCTCTTTATTGGCAGGTTCACATCTTTTCTTGAAATAGGATTTCTTCGTGAAGCTTTTTCCATTTTTATGCTTATATCCTTTATCTGGATGAAATCTAGGTGCACTGGTATATTTGGGTTTCTTTTTATTTTTACAACTACATGAATCTAGCCCAAAGTGTCCTCAATTATGGGCACCCCATCCCCAATATAACATTTTTGCAACATCTTTACAGAAAAAAGGGGAAAACATCGAAGAGTGTCTTTTAAAATCTTTAGCCACTCTTTTCTCTAGACAATGTTCTTGCTAAGTTTCCATGATGAATCCATGCAATTGAGTAAGAGAAAGACCTGATAGAGGAATGTTTTTATCTTTAAGATGTTGTTCAAGAAGATTAGGAACATGGCCAGGAAAAATTCTTAAGTAATGCTTCAGATATGCAGGTTCATCAACATTGCCACAAGAAATTAATAATTTTCTACATATAACAAAAATATTCTTCACTCTTGTTTAGGTCACATGTTCTATCAGACATAAACAAGGATGCAAGATGTTAATAATACTCCTTTCTTTAGGAACATAAAATTCTTTGCCTAGGGAATTAGGAATTTGTTGGTTTGCATCTGCTGCATTTAGCATTTCTTCTAGGGATTCTTCATGAATCTAGCACCACCATTCTGAAGGTAATCTTGAAAATATTGCAACCAGCTGGGGTGCTAGTTGTTGTCCAGTTATTTTGGTATCCTATGTTCTTTTGTACAAAACCCAATTTGACAGAAACTAGATAGTTGTTCTGATTTGGGCACGGGATTGACATTGGATATTCAACATGGGGTGATCCGCAATTTGGAAGATTAAATTATTCATCCTATTTATTCTGAAACTAAGAGAATGAAGTATTGACGAAGAAGAAGGTTCAAAGAGTTTTCGTATTTCTGTATCGAAAGGAGGAGGAGGACATGTTATCTAAGGATGATTGTGCCTTTGGTTGGTTGTATTTGAAGATCCAACATATTCTCTTTTTGGGATTCTACTTGTCGATAAAAATATATCTAGAAGGGAATTTGACATTCGTTTAAAATGGGAGGCCATCTCTTTTAATTCATTGAGTTATTTTTCGTCTTCCATTTCTTGACCAAAGCAGAATTCTGGACATTGGTCTTCATCTTTTTCTTGAATACTCATCATCCCAAATGAGTATCTTCTTTCGTGTTTGATTTTATGGCCTTAAGTTGCAAGATCCAAGGCAGTTTGGATTACATGACTCTTTTTATTACTCAAATTATGGGTTCAAGTCATCATATTTCCTATGACATATATCCTTTTTCTAATTTGTAACTTGCTAAGAGAATCAAATTTTTTACTTCTTCTTGATCTGCAAGCAAATGGTCAATTTTAGTTTCTAGCAAGGAAATGTGCTCTTTTTCTGTTTGAGCATTTGTTTTAGAAGCATAATATTAGAGGCTATGTCATCTAAATTTTGGCCAGTTAGATGATGCTGATAATTGTTGTAATTAAGAAACTTTATTTCATCTAAGAAAGTTTCATGAGGAGTTGATTATCTGTGTAGCATGAATTCTATTTTGGAGAGACCATAGTGAGAAAAATGTCTAAAAGGGGTATCAGGAAGATTTCTTCCTAGGTGGAATTAGGTATCACCTTGTGGGTTTGTGGAGGTAAAACCTGGGCTACTTCTAGAGAGAGACATCATGTACAAATTTACTCCTTTTTTTTTAGCAAGGTGATGCAAGAGCATCCCGCTCTCCATTCAAATTCCAAGTTAAATGTTGGACCATGCCTAGAAGGGGTCTTCAATTCTGAATTGATGGTCTTTGAACCATCGCATTGTAAATAAACCTATGTTTTATGGTGAGTCACTAAGAGGATGAGTGAGTCATTGGGTCAATTGATGAGTCATTGTAACAAATGCCTCGTTTAATGGTAGTGAGTCATAGGATAGGTTCGAATATTTGTGGTAATTAGGATTAGTTAGCAGAAGATTAGGGATTATTGAGTGGATTATGGATTTGAACCATAATGGTTCATGAATCTTGTTGTATATATATATATATATATATATGTCTGTGTGTGTGTGTGTGTAATCCTATGAGGCATAGATATAAGAGACATAGATAGACATATAGGAGAAGGAGAAGTAACCAGAACCGAGTAAATATGGCTCAAGCAAGGCCATTTAAAGACGTATGAGGCCTATGGAGATCAGAACACAAGTTTTGAAACAAATTTGTATGTACAGTTTCAACATGTGAATGAAAAATCCTATTTCAGCATAATCTCTGTCTGTGTAAATTCAATTCTGTCTAAATGCGTGACTTCATGAATTGAATGTTTGGTTAAATCATGTGTTAATGAATGATAAGCGTGCTTATGAATTTAGGGTTTCAGGAAGTGAGTAAAACAGAGAACGATTGATCGATTCTCTGATCAATCGAAGGAATAATTTGATTATCAAGACATCGTGAATGGATTTTATCTCGAATTAACCTTGTTGCAGGTTCAGGATCTGCAGATCGATCACTGCAAGGATCGATAATAAGTAATGTTTAAGTTTACGCAGGTTTAATGGTCAAGATCGTTGTAGGAACATATCTATAGCTAAGGAATAATTCCACAAATAAGAGTTGCACCCAAGATGCTCCTAAACCAATTTCCCAGACAAATTAAGATTGTACGGTGGAGATAGATGTTGGAGAAGAGCAATGTTCGTAATTAAGTTCCGCAACAAAGGGACGTAGATCCGCAAAGTAAAATGAAATGGCACACTTGATCAGAGATCAACAACCATAAAACATTCTACAAAAGATATGATGGTTTAGGATAGATCCACATCAGAATACGGATCGATAGTCAGGAAGGGAGCCAAATGAAATCAACGATTGTAAAGAGTTGTGGAAAGGAATTGCGGGAGGGAGATTGCAAAATTTCAACTTCTAGAAATGTTGGGTCAGCAATCCGCAATCTGCAATCTGATTGAGGAAAGAAGTGTTGTGGCCACATAATTGCAGAAGTCAAAGTTAAGTTGTAAATCCGCATCCCTCATTCCAAATTGCAGTAAAGGTGAATGCAGAAATACCACTGCAAAAGAGAGCATTCGGAAAGGGTTGTGTGAAAACAAAAAATTGCGGAAATTTGGAAGGTGAAACGTATACTATTTAGAAACCCAAAAATGGAAGGATTAGGGTTGTAGAAGAAGGTTTAACACAATAGTTTGGCTATCACAAAGGGTTTAAAGTCCTTCCATGCTTTGAAGTTCATATGTTTGATCTCAGAAGTGGAAAAACAATGCCACCAAGGTGGGGTTGGCATCAGTTTGGTATTGGAGAAGAACAAGGATCCTACATAAGAGGTAAATAAATTTCTTATTTCAATTCATTTTGAATTTAAATACTAACAATTTTATTGAGAGGGTTAGTCAATTGAGAGTATTCAGAATTGATTGCAGACAAAGGATGTGTGGTTAAATTTGATGATTAGCCACATGATAATACATAAGAAATCCTTTGGAAGGATATGATTTGATAGGTATAAGCATGGAGTTATGATGCATGGGAAGAGTATTGAGTCAAACTACTCTTGAGCAATTGAAGAAAGCAAAGGTAAGGCATTTATGAAAATTTTTATTGAATTTGAAGACTAATAGTTGTGAGAGTGGATGTTCAGTCTTGTGCAAGGGATCATAGCAGATATTGGGGAGGAGGAGTATAGGCTTTGCAGCAGGATAAATTGCAGATAGTGGCTATAATCCAGAGACAAGAAAGGATAGTGCAGATGAAAAAGATTAAGAAGAAGATGTTTTGAAGATAACGGTGGAGATATTTTCAGCCATCTGTACAAGTGGAAAGTATAAAGGTATGGATCTATTGATGTTTGTATTTAACTCTGGTTATATAGGAAATATTTGATAGCAACAAATACCAAAGAATTTCTTCAAAAGAGGAAAGAGGAATTAGTGGAAGAACCTGAGAAATCCAACAGAGGTTGGACAAAAGAGGACTAGTACATGTTCTCAAAAAAGAGGAGTGGACCTACAGAAGACAAGAAGAGAAAAGAATATTCTCAATAGGTTCTAGTGAGAGGACCAGATATACCAAAAGGAAAATCTCAAGGAGAGATAGCTTGTTGATGTATAGCAGACAAGTATGGAGACTTGTTGAAAGTGAAGGATTAGTTACAGTCCACAAGTTGACAGGATGAAGTTCACAAAAGAGAGGGAGTCAGGAACAATGAATACTGAAGGTCATTGCAAGGGTTTAGAGGAAAAAAAAAACATAAGAAAGAAGAAAGAAAGAAAAGAAGGATGTAGTAGAGAATTGCTAGAGTTAGCAAAATACATTTTGTACTTTGAGAAGCATATGAAAGCTACTAAAGAAGAAAACTAGAGGTATGGTTGGGTCATGGAAAGGGAGGAAAGATGGAATCCACTACAAGTGAAGCTACATCAATATATAATTGTTGAATTGAAGAAAGAACTCAGAGAATTTGAATATAAGATGGAGGTTTCATATTGTGAATGTGAACAGGGTCCTTTCTTGGAGAGAATGATGAAGCAAAAAAAGAGAGACCAATTGAGAGTCTCATAAATTCTGTAAAGAATACAGATAAAATTAAGGATGAGATGACTGCGAGGCCGAATGAGAGCAAAAGGTATTATGTTTTCTAGACTGACGACTTGTTTGTGATTGTAGGTTTTGTTGCAAATGATGGGGAGTCCTTTGAAACTGTCTTAAAATTTGATGAATTCAAATATGATGAAGATAGTCTCTCAAATGAATAAAGGTATGAAGTATTGTAGCAAAAGGAACTCATGGATTAGTTGCTTGATGGAGGAACATAGTTAGATGAAGATGATTTGAGGATGAAGAAAAAGAATTGTGCAAAGACATTTCTACAAGGCAGGATCAAAATTGTATTCTGGTGAAGGAGAGAGTTGAAGAGTGTATAGAGCCTATATATCATACCATTGGAGAAATATGTGATGGCGACAAATTGATGTTGTGTTCAGACCAACACAATAGGGGGGGTGCTAGAGGAAATATCAACAGGGACTTCAGAGTTTCATGTTTTCGAAATTGATTATTGGTGTATGATTGCAGGTATTGAAGAACACTTAAAATATGTGTCTATGTAGGTTGTGAAGCATAAGATGGATGCTTTGAGGAAAAAAGGAAAAATTAAAATTAGACCATTGACAGAAGAGTATGTTCACTTTTGTTTAGTAGAACATAAAATCATCTTAGAAGAAGATGGTGCAGAAGAGGGACTAGCTAAAAGTCTTGTGAACTCTTGGGAGATTTCAAATCGACAAGAGAATATGCTGATAAGAAAGTCAATGGGAGATAAAAATTTCAATATTTTTGAAATTAATGAATTGTGTATATCTACATGAATAACATGTGATGAACCTTGTGAGGTTGTCCCAGAGGTAAAAGAAGAATGATAGTATCCATGTATTCGTGACATGGACCAAAGGACGAGATAACATGGTCTCATGGAGATGAAAAAAGAGAACACTTGCATATTTGGATAGTCGTGTTGCTGACAGAGAGGGGAAGAAATATGTCATGACACAAGAAGAGACTATATTGTCTCAAAGGGGTGATCAGTACCTAAAGGAATTTTTTGTTGCAGAGTTGGCTAACGGAGACAAAGAAATTTTTTCTAACCTCGGGAAATATGATGAAGAGTTACAAATGATGGAAGATTGGTTGATTAATCCAAGGATTGATAATGATGACTGCTTAATGTTTGATAGCAGCATTATAAAAATACAAGGTAAAAAAATTGGATTATTTTGTAATTTAGTGGATAGCAGCAGAGAGTCAAGAGGACAGCAGTAGTGTCAAGAGAAGAAGATGCAGGTGTACCAGTCAAAGGATAGATTGTACATGGAGATTGAACAACTAAGGTTGCTGATGGTAAATATGTCTCAGAGACAGCATGAAGAAAAAAGGAAGATTTACATTAGTAGAGCAAATAGAAAAAATAGTGGCAGACGACAAATGACAGAAAAAGATTGTAGAAGCAAAGCTAGTGGAGCATTACAACACAAAATTTGGAAACCAGGAGAACTGAAGATGAAAAAGACATAACAACATGATGAGATGGATGATCAATTACAGAACAATGTTTGGCATCTAGGCATACTGAATATGGAAGGTTATGACCAGGAGGTCATATTTCTTTCTTCCTATGGAGTCTGATGCAGGAGCATCCCGCTCTCCATTCAAATTCCAAGTTAAATATTGGATTAGGCCTAGAAGGGGTCATCAATTCTGAATTGATGGTATTTGAACCAACACATTGTAAATAAAACTATTTTTTATGGTGAGTCACTAAGAGGATGAGTGATTCATTGGGTCAATTGATGAGTCATTGTAACAAATCCCTCTTCTAATGGTAGCGAGTCATAGGATAGATTAGATGATTTGTTGTAATTAGGATTAGTTAGGTGAAGATTAGGGATTATTGAGTGGATTATGGATCTGAACCAGAATGGTTCATTAATCTTGTTGTATATATATATATATATATATATATATGTAATCCTGCAAGGCATAGATAGAAGAGACAGAGATATACATATAGGAGAAGGAGAAGTAGCCAGAACAGAGTAAATCTGGCTCAAGCAAGGCCATTTAAAGATGTATCATGCCTAAGGAGATCAGAACCCAGGTTCTGAAACAAACTTGTATGTACAGTTTCAGCATGTGAACGAAAAATCCTATTTCGACATAATCTTTGTGTGTGTAAATTCAATTCTGTCTGAGTGTGTGACTTCATGAATTGAATATTTGGTTAAATCCTGTGTTAATGAATGATAATCCTATGTGTGAATTTAGATTTTATGAAAGTGAGTAAAATAGAGATCGAAGGAAAATTTTGATGATTAAGACTTCATGAATGGATTTTATCTCGACTTAATCTTGTTGCAGGTTGGGATCTGAAGATCGATCACTTCAAGGATCGATAATAATTAAGGTTTAATTTTGCACAGGTTTAATGGTTAAGATCATCGTAGGGACATGTCTATGGATGAGGAAGAATTCAACAAATAGGATTTGCACCCAAGATACTCCTAAACCAATCATCTAGATAACTTAAGTTCATACGGTGGAGATAGATCTTGGAGAAGATTAGCAATTGTAATTAATTTCTGTAGCAAAGGGACGTAGATCAGCAAAGTAAAATGAAATTCCACACTTGATCAGAGATCAACGGCCATAAAACATTCTGCAAAAGATCTGACGGTTGAGGAAATATCTGCATCAGAATACGGATTGATGGTGAGAAAGGAAGCCACATGAAATCAATGATTGTAAAGAGTCGCGGACAAGGTATTGCAAGAGTGAAATTGCGGAAGTTTAACTTCTGGAAAAGTTGGATCAGCAATCCGCAATCTGCAATCCAATTGCGGAAAGGAGTGTTGCAGCCACATAATTGGGGAAATCAAAGTTAAGTTGTAAAGCCGCATCCCACATTTTGCATTGCAGAAAAGTTAAATGCGGAAAGCCCGTTGTGGAAGACAGGATGTCAAAAGGGTGGTGCAGAAACAGAAAATTGCAGAAAGTTGGAAGGTGAAATAGATAGCTGTGGAAACCCAAAAATGGAAAGATTAGGGTTGCAGAAGAAGGTTTAACACAACAATTTGGCTGTCAAGAAGTGTTTAAAGTCCCTCTATGCTTTGAATTTCATGTGTTTGATCTCAAAGGTGGAAAAATCATGCCACCAAGGTGGGGTCAGCATCTGAAGTGAAGTCTGCATGTTGACCTTTATGTTCATTGTTATGAACACTTGAGAAAGAAAGATGAGAAGAAGACTCAAGATTCAAACAAGGCTGATTTTTCAGAAGTATTATTAATAGAGGAGGCTTTCACAAGAGGTGGAGCAAACTAAGGGGAATGAAACCCTACAAGAAATAGGAAAGAGTTTGAAAATATGTCAAAGACAAGGAGCCTAGGAATGGAGAGTTGCGGGTTCTTATTTTTGTCAAAGTATCGTATCTATCTATATCTTACCTCCCATTTATTTGGGTAATTGATGTCAATCCAGTCAAATGTGATGGGAGTGTAATTTTTAGACATATCAGTTTCGACCATGCTTAGCAGCCATGAACTTTCATGGAACTTGATGGTAAGAGGAGGAAGAGAATAATTTCCAAAGTATATGACAACCAAGACCGAACGTGACTTAAGAGACACCAAGACTAAACACAACTTCAGAAGATGCAATTCCTAAGAGATAGTTCCTTCATATATGGGAAATTAGGGTCATTGAGATTTCATACATCAATGAGGCTGAAGCTTACTTTAAGGTTTCTGAGACTCCCAACCTATATGAATCAAAACTTGAATTACAAACTCAAAGACAACTTGATCATCTTCGGAGGGTGAATATCATCACAAGCACAAACTCAAACTTTTGAAACTAACCAGAGTTTCTGAACCCAGCTGATCGCATGGGGCGCAGAAGGAGAGCATACACTACTTTTCTCAAAACCTATAGAAATGGTACAAAATAATAGGATGAGATAAAAAAATTGATTGGGAATCATAAGAAGATATGTCCTAAATAGAGTTATTAAAAAGCGTATGCCTATTCAAATTTAAATTATACAAAAAAGACCAAAAAAAATCAAAACAAAAATAAATTCATTTTAAATTTGGAATTATCATGTCACATACTTGGTAGCCTCTTTCAACCATGGAAGCTAGTAGGTACTCAAATAGCTTACACACTTAATCACAAATTTGTTTTTCATTACAATTTCCATTATCAATTTAGAGTGGGAAATAAATGTTTAGTCTCCCAAATTAACATATGCATATACTATAACATTACAAGCAAATTCTAGAAGGAAAACAATTATACCATACCTATCAATCCTTGCCATTAGATGTTCACATAACATTAATTATATAACATGTAAAATTGGCATTTCATATACAATTAGAAACTTATATTTTAATGTCCTCCAATTGGTTGTAGATGAAGGATGTTCCTCCTAGTTGTAAGCTCTTTGATGTACTTAATATTTTTGTAGAAAAGGCCACCCCCAAACTGGGGCTATTAGTCCATAAGGGAAAATATCCCCAAGGTCTCTACATATCCCAATACACATACAACCTCGACGTATAGAACCCCCCCCACATATTTCCCAAAACTTAATTCCCATTCCCCGTCAACCTGCATAATGCAAGGAACAAGCCCCCTTCTATGAGCTAACAACCCCTTATATGCATGCCTTTAGATTTTGATGTAGCTTTTCCACATGAGACCAATTTTATCCTCTAATCCCCTCTTAAGATAATTTAAATAATGCTTAATCAAAGAGTGTCTCTTAATCATAGTATAAGAACCTTTGGGTAAATTGCTAAAGAAATAAGCTAAATCCCACTATGTCCATTTCCCTTAGTTCACTATCACTTCCCTCTTGTTGAATCATAACCTCCCATCTCTTCTTCATCTGCAACCATCACAAATTTTATATTAATATCAAAATGTACATATTGACAATGTGTTAGTAATCTTGGATCATTTGTTTCCTACTTATACCCTTTACATCAATATATAAATGATTACATTATGGGGTGAAAAATGGTATGTTACATATCAAACACTCACATAGATCAAACTTATCAAAAAGAAATCATCAACATGGTGTTCATCATCTCACATTAACCAAATATATATCATTTTAATAAAAAAAAATTATTATTCTAATGCTTATGGACTATAACTAATTCAAACATAGGTCAACCTTAAATATTATAAATTAAGGTGAATATTTTATATCCTTTTCATATCTCCATACCACTGCTATAGCAGTGTAACCAACCTTTTCATATAACCATGAGCCCACATTGTTTTCCTTTTTAAATTCATAAGTTTCCTTTACTTCCATCTACCAGTATAGAAAGAGATTGAAGATGAAGACCACCATGAAATTTTTAAAGAAAACCAATGTTCCATTGTGTCGGCGTTCACACAAAGCCATTTTTCCATTTTCTTTGTAAGAATCTAGTAAGGGAACTCATTCAAAAATTAAAAGTCTTAATTTTTTTATATAAATATATATATTCTAATTCAAATTCTATACTAAAAAATAAATCCAAATTTGAAATATATATAACTTTCTAGTTTTTAGTCCTAATTTAAAAAATCTATAACTTTTTAGTTTTTATATTCAAAGTGAAGAATGACAATAATTATTGGTAAATACTAAATATTAAACTAGTATTTATAATAGTCTTTGTAATTTTAGGCTCCAAGAAGATAACACTTTCTATTTTGCTTCAAGTTCTTGTGAACCAAAATCCTTCTTAATTAATGAACACAACAAAAAAATCATCTTTAAGGAAGTTACTTAAGAGCATGTCTTAGTTGTTAGTCACAACTATAATGTTCTCATTGAGTATGTTGGACAAAATATGGTATTTTGACATAGGTTGAGCACCTGAAAAGCAAATACTCATCCAAACAAATAAAAGTTGACACACTAATGCATTACAAGGAAAACTATGGGAGAAGGAAACAACGTGTATCCCTAGCCAACATGATCACTTCAGATGACATATTAATGCAAAAGGAAAATATTTTACTCATGAATTCTCACAATCAATTATCACCAAATGACCCTCTATTCTCTTTCGATAAAGATCATGGACCAATTTAGTGTTAAGCAATGGATCAATATAGTCATCAGTTTTAAGGTGAAGATGAAGATTTGGACCATTTTATGTCTATTACATATCATGATTGTCAAATGAACAAGTACAAATGCATACTAATGCATAATAAGTAAACACACTAATGTGACCATGAATAAATGTTTTGATGACATGCATGTGTATGTCAATATGTTTGCAATGATTTTGTTGAATTGGATCTTTACCGATCTTGATGACACTTTGATTTTCAAATTAAATGTGGTTTAATGTTGTTTCTAGAATATAAAATTTAAAAGGATCTATAAAAAACAAAAGGATTCATGTCTTTCATTAACTTTGACATGATATTATGCTTCTACTGAAGAAAGAACATTAGGATATTGCTTCTTACAAGCTCAATATATATCGTTAAAACTAATATTGAACACATAACACGCAATATACTTATGGTCATCAAGGTTTCTAGAAACATTAGAACAAATGAAACTAAACAATAAATGAGTCCCTCCTAAACTATACTATGTCCCAAACTGAATTTTGTATGACATAGAAGTGCATGACACGTTTCTTTATCTTTTGTAGTAGAGCTTGCATCTTTTCCTCTTGCACTCTCATGAACAAAAAGATTGATCTTTTCCAAAAGTCGAGACATCATGTTAATGGTTGTATTCGTACATGAACCTTCAAGATGAAATCCCTTGTGACATTATGCACACTTAGTATTCTCTTTCTTTTTCCTCTACTGCTTATCCTTCTAAGGGTTTGAATTCTGAACTAGTTGTTTGGACTTATCCTTCTTTGGATCTAGTATATTCTTATATTTGGCTTGTTTATTCCGTTTGGATTTCGTAGAATCACCAACAGAAAGTGCTTGGTCTTTTGATGTCTTCATTGCACCCATTTGGATCAATTTGCCTTGCTCTTGAATTAGCGACTCCATGAATTCTGCCAAGGAAAGACTCTTCTAGTTTCAAACTGTCAACTTGGTTGCATGAAAAGTAGATACTGTTAGACACTGAGATGGGGGGTGAATCAGTGTGAAGTAATAATTAAAACTTTTCTTAGCTTATCACAATCAACTATCGATTCATCATACGATTATTCTGCTAATCTCTTAATCATTTCATAAACATATTTCACTTCATCATTCACATATCAAAAGCATTTGAATCATCAAGAACCATAACACAAAAGAACACAACACCATATATTTTTGTAATCTTTTTCTATTAGTTTTGGCTTGGCTACAACTGTTAGGTAAAATCAACACCTACTGATACATAGAGCACCTACTCTGCATCCAGGACCCTACCTGGTTTTCTTAGACCCTGCTAAGAAGGGTTTGAGGTATCCTAACCTCAAAAGCAAGACAAGCTTGCCTTTACAGTTAAAGCTCACTGTCACATCATCTCATCTGTTTCTTTAATCTGTTCTGCTGCTTGTCAATACTGCTGATCATCTGCTCAACACTCTCATCAATACTGCTGCAACACACTTCTCAATCTTCGCTGTTAATCAACACCTGCTGCCAAGTCATCAAAGTCCGCTCATCTCTGCTCATCATCTCTGGTAAATCTTCTGATCAATATCTAGTCAATCTACTCATTACTATCTGGTCAATCTGCTCATAACTGCTACTCAAGATGCCACATGTCAACATCATCAAAAATTATGTTAGTCTGCATACATCATCACATCATAGCATGTCTCATATTCACCAACTCTGTCATGTCAGTCTGTTGTAGGTGTGTTGTTTATGCACCACAAGAAATCAGATGTGTCAATACTGTCATCATCATCATGGAAGTCTTCACTTTGTCACTGAGCATAACTTGACAGAGCTAAGCATGTCAAGTCATCAAAGAGGTCTTCAATACAGTCACAGAGATGCCATCAATTCTCTTCATTGCTGAGAACAAGTTAGTCCATGACTAGGGCATCATCCTTACTCAATGTATGTGCATTCAAGGATCTACTCTAACTCATGTAACTCTGCTAATGCCAAAAAAAATTGCTCATCAATTATGCTCAACTATCAATGAAACACAAGGATAGAAATGTCCTTGACAAAACTGCATTATTCATTAGCCCTCATAAATTCATCTTACCATAGCTCTGCCCCAAAACTCATCTATTTGTTAAGGTCATTAGTTCACTCAATCTCCATCCTCTGTAAATTAAGGCAAGTTCTTTTCAGGCCTCTCTTAACCCACAGTGACTATGCAATATTTAGAATGATAGTAAACATAGTTAGGTCTCCACAAAAAATCTTCTTCAAAAAACAAGATGCAAACCTTGGTTCTATGACCTCAAACCTGGAAGATACTGTCAAGAATGGCAGCCAGAAATGGAATTTTCTAGGTAATAGATAGTCACATCATAATCACCCAGAGGTATAATGCTGAGTTTGCAATTGCAGACATACCTTGTATTGTTGTAGCTTCTCTTGCAAATTCAAGACTTCCATCATAGGATATGCATGATTGTGTACAAGTGCTCATTAAGTAGCATCATCAATGAGCATGTATCAACATATCATATAGGAGAGCATGTGTCACTTGGGATATCATTATCATAGAGTATATCATCAATGGTCCACTTCCCATATCACTGATCACCATTACTTATGCATCCATGTTTATGTCACTGTACAGACTTCACCACAGTAAGTATATCATCACTTCCTTCTTCACCACTTCGCTGTATACACACCACTGTGTATAGTTCATAAGAGCATCATTTCATTACTATGTGTGTATCATAGGGTTCCAGCAGTCTACTAGTCAACTGTTTACTTGGCACTGATCATTTCTCTGACTGCTACGAGATTTGTATATCACTGAACATATAATCACTTAAGCATCTGAACATCTCACAGATTAAATTGAGTATATTGTCACATGACTATGTAAATCACTGACTGAGCATACATACTATCTCATAACTGTGTAAGTCATCACTATGAAAAACTCAGCATACTGTAGTAGACTTCAAAAAGACCTTACTGTAGCAGGCTTATAGTTTAAGCACCATAACTCGGACTGTAGAATACTTGGATCTAGCAGCAGTGACCTCAGTACTGTAAACCTCAACCTTGGACTATAAGAAAAGACTAATCAAGTAACCACAAACTGAACTGTTCTAACACCCCAAAGCACAGTAACATATCACCCAGATAGTGTATGATCTCTAAGAATTCGGGCTGTATAGATGACCTTGAAAGACTATCTGTGTAAAACCACAATGTGCTGCTGGTGTAAACCCCAAAAAAAATTGTTTAAAATTTGTGCAAAACCTGTTGTAACCTTCTTAGACTGCTGCCACATTCAGATCCTCTTTTTGCTACTGCTATCAAAGGTCTGCTACAAAATTAGGTCCTTTTCTTTATTGCTGCAAAATTAGGGCCTTTTCGAGAGTTTATAACCCTTAGTTACTGCTCCTATACTGCTCCTAAACAGTTATGAAAAAAAAACCTCAGAGCAACTCCAACGAATTTTCCTCAGTCATTACTCCTGGTAAAATCACCAGAGTTTTTCCTCAGTAAAGCTGCCTCTCGAAATTCGCAGACACCAAAAAAAATATTCCACTAAAAATTCACTTCAATTTTATGGCTGCTACAGTATTCCCGAAAATAAGAGATCTTAATCTCCTCCACGAATTTCCTCATACATTGCTAAAAATGACTGCTCCTGCTACTACGAATTTCCTCAGAGCTCCACCGAAATTTTCCACATCAAAAATGAAGATTTGTGATGGTATTTATACTAAATCTCTTCCATATTTTACTGAGCCGACTTGTATTTAATTTTTATTTTTAATGGGGCTGACATACTATAAAAATATTTTATTTCTGGGCTGACTTCACAAAGATATAACTTTACATTAACTTGGAGCCGACATACTATAAAAATATTTTATTTCTGGGCCGACCCTACCTTAGTTCTTGAGGCTTCTTCAAATAAGTTGTTATCAACTTCAAGGTGGGCTTGGTCATCATCAAGAACAAGCAAGTGCCCCATAACATGCAAGCAAGTGTTCGAGTGCCATGTTCTTCATGGTGAATGTCCATGTAAGCAAGTTTCCAGTCAACCTTACCATGGTTTTTGGGTTTCTTTTTTTGTTGTTAACCCATAGTTTCTTCCCATCAAAGGGTTTCAACTTTCCATTAAGCCACTAGGGCTTCCATACACATGAGCCACACCATCTTTGGCAACTGACCATAGAATGGGTCATTTGTACCACTTCATCAAGCTTGTCCACTACAAGGGACAATAGTGACATCAGTGATAACTAAAACAGCCAAGTCACATGTTTGCATCAATGACAAATTCATCAACAATCTCCCCCTTTGTCATTGATGACAACAACTCATGCTCCCCCTAAGAGCATGCTCCTCTTTTGTCTACATCTCTCCCTTTGTCTTCATTTCTCCCCCTTTGGCATTAATGGAAAAGGGTGTCCACATACCTGTGTCTGAGATTTATGATCATTGCTGACTGCTCCCACTGTTAATATGCACGATCCTAGGACCTGTCTCTATGCCTGGAGTAACCATCTTTTCTCCTTTGAGTTCATTCTCCAACCTCATGAACTCAAGGTGTGTTAAGGTCTTTGATAGACCTTACACTTGGCTTGCCATATGGAAGCCATCCTCCTTGCTCTGATCAACCTCTCCTGTCTACAAATGCTCTGTCTTCCTTATCCATACTTGCTTCTTGGCATCTGTCCTTTGAGCATTTGTTCCTTTATTTGTACTGGATTTCCTTGATGATTTGTCTAGGTAACTTCTCGAGGATTGTTTTCGTATACTCCAACAATATTGAGCTTTGTGCCCAAGGCCACTGCAGCTATAACACCTCATCATACAACAATGTGCAGCAATGTGACCGACATTGTTGCATGACCAACATCTGACTGAGTTGTTGGAGCTTCCAACACTTCTTTGATCAACTTCATTTCTCCATGCTTGAGAGGGTCCTTGACTGTAGAAATTTGTCTTCTGATCTTCAAATCTTTTTGCTGATGTGTATGGAGTACTCCTTCTTGCCTGACTTCTTTGACTGGCACATTCATGGGCTTTGTGTCCAAACCCACTGCAGGTGTAGCATCTCAATGTGTGACATGATTGACCTCTCTAGTTCTTTCAAGCTCTTGAGTAGGATTTTCTGATTCTTCCTTTTGACTGGTTAATTCAATCTTCAATTGTTCAATTTCAGCATCCTTGCCTTTCATTTGATCTCGTAACTCTTTGCCCTTGTCTTTGAGCTTTAGAAGCAACACTTTCATTGACATGGTCTTCTGCTGATATTCATTCAAGGAGTCCAAGATTTCCTTTTTGAACTTCATGAAATCACTCTGGTTCAGATTCACTGTGTTTAGGAACCAATTGGCTCTAAGATCAATATTTAGCAACGTGAGATGTATTTGATGTGCGGTCTTTGATAGCCCTTCATAATCTTCTGCAAGAACCTTCTCAATTTCATCACACAATCTATCATTATAATCACAAGAGTGCATACCTTTATTAGAGTCCTCTTCTTGTTTTTCTTCTTCTTGATTGAGCTCTTCTGGAGGCTTGTCTTCTGATTTCTGATCTATCTTTTCAGGTTCTGGTCTTCCCTTCTAATACTCACTCTCCAGCTTGAACCATAGGTCTTTTGCCAATGTGTACTCTCCTACACTTTCCTTCACTAGGCTAGGAAGTCCATCCATGAGGATCTTCAAGGTTGTAGTGTTGTCCTTCTTCGCTTCCTTCTGTGCAACTGGTTTTCCTTTCTTGTTTGATGGAGTGGGTGGATTGATGACAATTTCCCAAATACCGAACTTCTTCAGATAATCCTTCATTTTGCTTCTCCAACTAAAATAATTTGTAATATCAAGTACAGGCACGTCATTGCTTGATGACTCTTTCTTTTCCTCCATTGTGTCTAAGGATCTCCTTCAAGCTTGCTAGGCTTGTGACGAAGGCCAGCTCTGATACCAATTGTTAGACACTGAGAGGGGGGCTGAATCAGTGTGAAGCAATAATTAAAACTTTTCTTAGCTTATCACAATCAACTATCGATTCATCATATGATTATTCTGTTAATCTCTTAATCATTTCATAAGCATCTTTCACTTCATCATTCACATATCAAAAGCATTTGAATCATCAAGAACCATAACACAAAAGAACACAACACCATATATTTTTGTAATCTTTTTGTATTAGTTTTGGCTCGGCTACAACCGTTAGGTAAAATCAGCACCTACTAATACATAGAGAACCTACTCTACATCCAGGACCCTGCCTGGTTTTCTTAGACCTTGCTAAAAAGGGTTTGAGGTATCCTAACCTCAAAAGCAAGACAAGCTTGCCTTTACAGTTAAAGCTCACTATCACATCAACTCATCTGTTTCTTCAATCTGTTCTGCTGCTTATCAATACTACTGATCATCTGCTCAACACTCTCATCAATACTGCTGCAACACACTTCTCAATATTCACTGTTCATCAACACCTGCTGCCAAGTCATCAAATTCTGCTCATCTCTGCTCATCATCTCTGGTAAATCTGCTCATCAATATCTAGTCAATCTGCTCATCACTATCTGTTCAATCTGCTCATCAATATCTGGTCAATCTGCTCATCACTATCTGTTCAATCTACTCATCACTATCTGTTCAATCTGCTCATCATTGCTACTCAAGATGCCACATGTCAACATCATCAAAAATTATGTTAGTCTGCATACATCATCACATCATAGTATGTCTCATATTCACCAACTCTGTCATGTTAGTCTGTTGTAGGTGTGTTTTTTATGCACCACAAGAAACTAGATGTGTCAATACTATCATCATCATCATGGAAGTCTTCACTTTGTCACTGAGCATAACTTGACAGAGTTGAGCATGTCAATTCATCAAATAGGTCTTCGATACAGTCATAGAGATGCCATCAATTCTCTTCATTGCTAAAAACAAGTCAGTCCATGACTAGGGCATCATCCTTACTCAATGTATGTGCATTCAAGGATTTGCTATAACTCATGTAACTCTGTTGATGCCAAAAAAAATTGCTGATCAATTATGCTCAACTATGAATGAAACACAAGGATAGATATGTCCTTAACAAAACTTCATTAGTCATTAGCCCTCATAAATTCATCTTACCATAGCTCTGCCCCAAAAATCATCTATTTGTTAAGGTCATTAATTCACTCAATCTCCATCCTCTGTAAATTAAGTCAAGTTCTTTTCAGGCCTCTTTTAACCCATAGTGACTATGCAATATTCAGAATTATAGTAAACATAGTTAGGTCTCCACAAAAAATCTTCTTTAGAAAACAAGATGCAAACCTCGGTTCTATGACCTCAAACCTGGAAGATACTGTCAAGAATCGCAGCCAGAAATGGAATTTTCCAGGTAATAGATAGTCACATCATAATCACCCAGAGGTATAATGCTCAGTTTTCAATTGCAGACATACCTTATATTTTTGTAGCTTCTCTTGCAAATTCAAGACTGCCATCATAGGATATGCATGATTGTGTACAAGTGCTCATTAAGTAGCATCATCAATGAGCATGTATCAACATATTATATAGGAGAGCATGTGTCACCTGGGATATCATTATCATAGAGTATATCATCAATGGTCCACTTCCCATATCATTGATCACCATTACTTATGCATCCATGTTTATGTCACTGTACACACTTCACAACTGTAAGTATATCATCACTTCGTTCTTCACCACTTCATTGTATACACACCACTATGTATAGTTCATAAGAGCATCATTTCATTACTGTGTGTGTATCATAGGGTTCCAGCAGTTTGCTAGTCAACTGTTTATTTGGCACTGATCATTTCTCTGACTACTACGAGATTTGTATATCATTGAACATATCACCACTTAAGCATCTGAACATCTCACGGAGTAAATTGAGTATACTTCCACATGACTATGTAAATCACTGACTGAGCATACATACTATCTCATAACTGTGTAAGTCATGACTATGAAAAATTCAGCATACTGTAGTAGACTTCAAAAATACCTTACTGTAGCAGGCTTATAGTTTAAGCACCATAACTCGGACTGTAGAAGGCTCGGATCTAGCAGCAGTGACCTCAGTACTGTAAGCCTCAACCTTGGACTATAAGAAGGGACTAATCAAGCAACCACAAACTGAACTGTTCTAACACCCCAAAGCACAGTAACATATCACCCAGATTGTGGATGATCTCTAAGAATTCGGGCTGTGTAGATGACCTTGAAAGACTATCTGTGTAAAACCACAATGTGGTACTGGTGTAAACCCCCAAAAAAATTGTTTAAAATTTGTGCAAAACCTGCTGTAACCTTCTTAGACTACTACCACATTCAGATCCTCTGTTTGCTGCAAAATTAGGGCCTTTTCGAGAGTTTACAACCCTTAGTTACTGCTCCTAAACAGTTATGAAAAAAAAACCTCAGAGCAACTCCAACGAATTTTCCTCAATCATTACTCCTGGTAAAATCACCAAAGTTTTTCCTCAGTAAAGTTGCCTCCCAAAATTCACAGACACCAAAAAAAATATTCCACTGAAATTTCACTTCAATTTTATGGCTGCTACAGTATACTCGAAAATCAAAGATCTTAATCTCCTCCACGAATTTCCTCATACATTGCTAAAAATGACTGCTCCTGCTGCTGCAAATTTCCTCAGAGCTCCACCGAAATTTTCCACATCAAAAATGAAGATTTGTGATGGTATTTATACTAAATATCCTCCATATTTTACTAAGCCAACTTGTATTTAATTTTTATTTTTAATGGGGACGACATACTATAAAAATATTTTATTTCTGGGCCGACCTCACAAAGATATAACTTTACATTAACTTGGAGCCGACATACTATAAAAATATTTTATTTCTGGGTCGAACCTACCTTACTTCTTGAGGCTTCTTCAAATAAGTTGGTATCAACTTCAAGGTGGGCTTGGTCATCATCAAGAACAAGCAAGTGCCCCATAACATGCAAGCAAGTGCTCGAGTGCCATGTTCTTCATGGTGAATGTGCATGTAAGCAAGTTTCCAGTCAACCTTACCATGGTTTTTGGGTTTCTTGTTTTGTTGTTAACCCATGGTTTTTTCCCATCAAAGGGTTTCAACTTTCCATTAAGCCACTAGGGATTCCATACACATGAGCCACACCATCTTTGGCAACTGACCATGGAATGGGTCATTTGTACCACTTCATCAAGCTTGTCCACTACAAGGGACAATAGTGACATCAATGATAACTGAAAGAGCCAAGTCACATGTTGGCATCAATGACAACTTCATCAACAGATACAAAGACTGAGTAATATGGACCCAACTTTGAAAGTATGTACAATATCAATTGTTTTTCTTTCTTATCGATCCCACACTGTTTGAGCTAAAGAACCAAAGATTTAAACTTTGTGAATAAGTCTTCTATGGAGTCAAAACTACTAGGAATCAAAGATATTAATTCATTTTCCAGCCGAAGAACTCTCATCTCGTCTATATTTCCAAAAAATGACTCAATTTTGACCCATACTTGGTTTGGAGTGGTTAAACCATCTAGATGAAATAAAATTTCTCTAGAAGTGTTGAGACAAAGTAGACCATATGCTTCATCCATCCTATTATACCATTTGAACTTCTCTACAATTGCATTTGGCTTGGCCTCAATGAGCATGGTAACTCTGTAAAGAACATTTCTTCTTAGAAGAATCACCATCTCTAGTTGCCAATCAAAATAATTATAAGGAGTAAGAAGAATAGGCTAAGACTACTCCATTTTCAGTGTTGTGCTCTTGTGAGACAAAAAACCTGTACCACACACTTGGAAAAACACTTAGGAACATAATTTTAGTCATCACAATTAATCTATACTTCGACACTGAGTACATTCAAGAGTGCCTCACAGTTGGGTAGACCCCAAAGGATAAAATCCAATGGCTTCAAGGAAATGGAACTAGGATTTATGTGGAAAATCAACTGTTAGGGTTAACCTTGACTTGGGATTGAGTCAAAGGTGGTTAGGTCTAGCACATGGTTTGGGCACATGGTTTGTTGTAGCCCATGGTATTTTCCCATGGTATTGCATGTGATTAAGCCTTTATAAGGCTTGAGGAGGCTCCATTGTAAAGAGGTCTGGAGGTGAGCGGTGACTAGCTCGCTTGGCCCAGATGGCCGGTTTTGGCCATGTAATGAAGATGTTCATTGATGCTGGTTTTTCCCTGCATGGGGTTTCCAGGGCATATTGTGTGTCTATATGTGGTTACTTGTTATAATGTTTATTTCTCGCTCATATTGTTATTTAATGATGCTCGCTTAAACCTAACAACTGGTATCAGAGCCATGGTTTGGCTTGGTTATGCTCATTGGTGTTTCTATGTGCCTGTGCTATGGGGCATGAAAAGGAAAGCAGTAGAAGGACGAGCAAAACAAAGCGAGTATGGAAAGCAAGAGGATGAAGCAACGGATCTGATGGTATAGTCACCATGAAGACACATGAAAAAAAAATTGCAATGGAGCATTTTGCAAGTAAATGGGCATATGGCTGTAAGACCTGGTAAGGCATGCATACCCCTGGTAACTCACTAGTAAAGTGGGGAGATAGACCTAGGTGATAGGGGGGTGTATGTAAGATTCCTCGGTAAATATTTGAGGGGAGTTGGTGATTACTCCAAGTCAAGTTTAAAGGGGGGATTGTTAGGGTTAACCTTGACTTGGGATTGAGTCAAAGGTGGTTAGGTCTAGCACATGGTTTGGGCACATGGTTTATTGTAGCCCATGGTATTGCATGTGATTAAGCCTTTATAAGGCTTGAGGAGGCTCCATTGTAAAGAGGCCTGGAGGTGAGCGGTGACTAGCGCGCTTGGCCCGGATGGCCGGTTTTGGCCATGTAATGAAGATCTTCATTGATGCTATTTTTTCCCCACTTGGGGTTTCCATGGTATATTGTGTGTCTATATGTGGTTGCTTGTTATAATGTTTATTTCTCGCTCATATTGTTATTTAATGATGCTCATTTTAACCTAACATCAACTGCTTTTGGTGCTACAGTGGAAGTATTTGAGAGATATTATTAACCTAGTGTGCTCTAATACAATGTGAAATTTGATTCATAGTAGGATCTTATAGTAGAAAACTTCCTCACAAATTGTTCTCTCAAATATTGTACAGATAAGAAGAAAAATTAATGTTGAATCGATGCACAAATCAAACTCTATATGGACAATTGTTGAACATCCAAATTGAGCCAATGTGTTGGATGTCAAAATATATTACATACATAAAAAATCAAAAGTCAATGAAGGAATTCAAATTGGTTACATTTGGTAGGCTTACATTAGACATAAATCCCCCCATATTGGCAACTATATATCCCAAACACTAGCTAATGGTCACAAATTACTCAAGTGGGCCTTGGTGTGCTATGAGTGACCACTAAGCAAGGTAACAATGGATTTTAGGAGAAAAATAAAAATGGTGTTAAGGCAAGGAAACATTACTCATACTTGATAAACTTCATCATTAAGCACCTTGCCAATCCCAACTAATGAAAAAAGCTGGTTAAAAGTTGTAAAATTCATAAAAGTAGGATGGAAGTGTCGTTGCCTCTAAAAGCATGCAAAGAAAAAGTAAGAGGCAACTCATGGTCATGGTCAAACAACATGTGATGATCAAGTATGCACTAGGGAGCCTCAATAACTTAGCCTAAACACTTGTAATGCTAATTAAAGCATATAATAATGTCTAGGAAGGTAAATTTATTCTAACAACATCAATTGTTCCAAACCCTAAAAGACGAAGAGATATATCATCAACAACAAATATTTGTTTACATTCGTTAATAGAAGAAAATATGTCTTTATCCTTATCCATATGATAATATTCTCTAGAATCAATAAGCCAATTCTTATAAGAAGTAGTAGATGATGCATTGAAGGAAAAATCAGAAGCAAAAAGTGCATATCCATGAGAATCACAATTAAAGAATGGTTAAATTTAGAAACATTATAGGAAGTCAAATCAATATTTATTCTATCTTATTCATTGTTTCTTTTAAGGCTTCCATCTTCATAAAACATTTAGACTCCAAATGAGCATATTTCCCCCAAAAATTACAATGTAGATCTGAGTCTTATTGTCTTTTGATTTAGTTCCCTTATCACTAGCAAGAGGAAAATCTTGTTGACAAGGTTTGTAGCCCTTGTCTTGTTTATTGTTGCCATTGTTATTAGGGTGTTTCTTCCTCATTTTCTTGGCTTTATCCTTTTGCTACACCACTAAGGCTTTGTTAGATATACCTTTAGTGTTTATCCCTCCAATATGAAACTACCTATCTTGTTCACTATCAAAGGAACACAAAAGTCTTCAAAATATGACATTTTGTAAGTGGCCCCTAGACCAATAAAATTTTCTATGGTGGAGTGAAATGTAGATACCAAACTAAATAACCAATTTCGCAATCTTAGCAAGAATAACATAACTTAGTCATATGTCTTAAAATTAATTTACATTTTACAAGTATATATTTAAGTGTTTTGAACTTAGATAAGAAATCTTCAATGCAAGAGAAATCATTGGGATTTCAGGAAGACAATATATTAAAGTTGGATAATATGGAAACCACTTTTATAAAGGAATCAAAATGTACTTTATTACAATAAACTTATGTGAAAACTTAAGTTGCATAAACTTTTTCAAAAATTAACTTAATAAAAAAAAATATTGAAATTCAAGTCCTCTTATTTAATAAATTAACTTTTAACCAAGTGAGCTAATGCAAAATATATATTAATTGTTATTTGAGTGGTTGTAAGTGATGTATTTCCTTGAAAAACATTTCAACACAACCACACACCAATGGAATTTGAATCTTAAACTTTGTAGATAATGATTATCTTTATATTAGTTTACCCATAAAATGCAAATTTTCTCTCTATTTCAGAGTGAGTTATTAAGTTTATAAAAAAAATATGCAAAACAAAAAACAAAGATATACAATTTAAAAAATATATATTTTTATCTATTACTATATTTTAAGTTTACATTTAAAACACAAAAAATAAAATATAAATAAAATAAATATTAACTAAAATATGTAAACAACATGAGTTTTAAAAATTACAAAGACAAAAAGATACCTTTATGTAGATCTAAATCAATCATAGAACTTTGAACTTTTATGCTAATCGAGTATCTTAAAAAAACAACCAAAAATATAGAAACAACAATAGGATCAAACATGAGCTTTCATCTTATCCTTTTATTTTTTTTATATTAAAATTTTTTAAACAAAATTTGATAAAATTAAATAAATAAATAAATTATTTTATATTAAATATTTAACTAATTATTAATAATTTTTATTTTATTTATATGAATTTTTTTTAAATTGACTTAATCAATTAAAAAAACTATTTATTATCAAACATTCCATTACCAATAATTTTAATATTATAATATAAATACAAAAGTGGCCATATTATAATTACTTCCATCTCTCATGTATATTTTCTTAATATCCATTTTGTAATGAAAATAATTATATACTTAAATCCTCCTTTGTCTTGTCCTTCATGGTTTCATGTTGAAATTCGGAATGTTAAACGCTATTGACAAATGAAGAAAATGTTACATTGAAAATAATTATACTTTACAAGTGTTACATTGAAGAAAATAATTATACTTGAACCCTCCTACAGAAATTTTAAAATAAAATAAAAAAATAATTCTATTAAAATAAGTTTATTAAATTTATATATATAATTTTAATTTTAATTTTAAGAATATTATAAATAAATAAGTAAATAATACTTACCTTACCATAAATACTACATCATAATAATATTAACGCTATATAACAACATAAAAATTATATATATAAATAGAAAATACTAGATTTAAATATATATATATATATAGATTTGTAGTTTAATATATGCATATATACATATTACTATAATTATATATAGCAATAAATTGCATTTTTATATATAGATATTACTAGTACAGCAGTCAGTAAAGTGGTTGGTGAATAGATTGTTAAAGTTAATATAAGCACAAAACAAATAATATGATATAATATATACATAACTAACACAACCACAAGTAACGTGGTTGGTGAATGCGATAGGCACAACCAATGGCTTGTTTTTGTGAATATAGCTAGGTATTAAAAAACAAAAATTTGTCAATTGTTTCCTTAACTATATTTTAACTAAAGCTTCTTTAAATCTTAACGAAGATGCATTTAAGCATAACAAAATATGATGACCATAAAATGAATCTTGCTGTACATTTGTTAAGCTTGAGTTAATTCTATTAATAAGCTTAAGCTAATCCAAAATCTAAGATAATATCTAAATACCTATAAACAAGTAAATACATATATTTACAAAAAAGCCTATAACATTTAAAAAAAAAAGGTATTTTTGTATATTCATATCTAAATAACTCTGTGCTACTTTCACACAGTTAAACCAACTCTATCTATATTGCTTGCACAAAGTTCAACTGCAGCAGTGAAATATGGACCCAGTAAGAAAAGACTCCGTGCATAGGCAGGGACAAGCAAGTTGTGAAAACTTGCAAAATTAGTACAGAGAATATGCAAGTTGTGAAAACTTACAAAATTAGTACAGAGAATATTCATTGAATAACACAGTTAAATATAAAATAAATATTTCAATGAATAACACAGTCAATACCTACAATTTCAATGAGTATTTCTCATTAGAAGGCCGTAGAAGTTTGAAACAACTGAACGGCCATTAATAGTTTCTAATAAAATTTTCAAAATGTATGAATGTTACATATGTTTTATGTTTTGGAGTTGTGCCAACGTTATGATTTTTTTTTAAATTTTAATTAAAGGAATGGGCAACTGAAAACAGACAAATACTTCTTCTGTGACTGTGACATAGTTCAAAAATAAACCTTCCGTTTATTATTATATATAGCCACATTTTAATGGCTTTCGAATAAACTTTGCAGTCATTTATTATTGTATCTGCCCACATTCTAATGGCTTTCGAATAATCTTTGTATGACTTTATAGTGGTGAGTCAAACTCTGTTAAACATTACAAATTGGATTGGATAATGCAGATTTTTAAATTATCTATGATGGGATTGGTGAAGCCTATGAAATGCAGTTGGTTTGGTCACTTTCATGTTATGTTATTCTCAGGGACTGTAGATTGAAATTTAAAATAATAATTTGAAATAGTCAACTAGCAGGTTTGGAAATTAATATTTATGCCATGCTCTAGGTTATATTGATCCTCATGGTTTAAAGGAGCGTGGACAAATATTATGTACACAACATATTGGAAGAGCCCCACTAGCCGAGGATGAAGGCGATGGGTAACATAATTTCAATCGTATCACATCAATGTCTACGCTTTAGCTATACGTTTTGGATTAGATTTCTAAACTTGACTCATTTTTTAATTTTGTTCTTACTATTTTATACTATAGTATATTGTTGGAGTCAATTTTATATTTGTTATCAGCTTTGAAAATTAATACTATAAAAATAATTTAAAAAAATAATTTAATATTTTGTTGATATGTAGTTAAAAGGAATAAAATAAATTTGATAAAAACAATTTATTATGTTATTTTAAAAGGTAGTTAAATAAATACAAATTTATGACCATGTATTATTATGTAAGTCATATAATTTTAGTTTTATGTTCACGATGTTAGATGACCTATCCCTATAGTATTAAACAACCCATGTTTCATTTTCATTATACATTTTATGTTGGACTATATATACCAAACCAAATAATCATGTATACGTAGTCTCTTTGTTTTTAATAAAAGGAGAAGTTGACATTGTTTATAATGAGAAGAGTGATACCAAAATTATTATTACAATATAAATAATAATTTAATGGATTATAATATTTTTGAATATTTTAATAAATAATTTAATGTGTTCTAATAGTTTTAATAAATAATCTAATGTGTTATAACAGTTTTGAATATTTCACCAGGTGATATTAGATAGCCTTAAATCTAGTACAATCATAATTGGGGTGTTATGGTTATCGTTAATATGACTCATAACTTTTATTTATCAATTTATTTTAAAATGAATTTTAAAATTTAAATTATATATAATATAATATTATTAATACTTTAACCATAGTTGTTAATACTTAGATCTTTTCAATATTAAACACATGAAGTAGAAGGTGTTATTTCTCTCTTTCTTTTATACTACTCAAAAGTAATGCATTGGAATAAGTTTTAAAATGTTTCATTATAATTACTTTAGCTTTTAACTTTGGATTATGTACAACTATTACGGTAAAACATTGTTAATTTCACTTGTATTTGAATAGTTCTCATTAGCCATCAATTCCCATTATCTCACTCACTTATGTTGTGGCTTTCACTTGCAAGGTAACCCCAATTCAATACCCTTGGGGGTAATTTAGTTGGGAGAAGACACCAAAAAATCCAACCATGTTAAGGGTTGGTGTGGCTTAGGCAAGTTGGGACCCCAGAGTGATATTGAGTGATGGGCATTTCTAACCAAAAAAAAAAAAAATAGCTATCCTTAGCTTTCAATACTTCAAATCAAGTTAAATTAAGTTTCAAAAATTTAACTAGGCGCTCGCACAAAGTTGGTTCCACTTTTTAGTGCCACTTAAGAAATCAGAAACGCCCTTCCGAAGTGCAAATCAAGAACACATATGCAATATTGATGGTACGTTTAGAATAACCCGAGCCCAAACACAAGGCTAACGTTCGTTAAAAGTATCGCGTATGTGATATATCGCATATGCGTTTTCTAAATGTTAAATATCGCATATGCAATATATTGCATATGCGATATTCAACATTTAAAAAACCATCTCAATACCAAACCACACAAGAAGCCTATGTATTGCATTTGTTTCCAATCCCTCCTTCATGGGAAACCCATTTCTTGACAAACTATTGACATTTGTAGCTTTCTACATGTATTTTCACATAGGTTTTTTACCAAGGAGAAACAACCAAACGAAAAGCCTAGTTCAAGTTTCATTTATTTCTTTTTCTGTCACACCATCTCTATTTGGATATACTTGTGACTACACCATGAAGATGCCAAAATTGGAGTGAGTATTCCTTCATCGGTCATTGAAAAAGGAGTCGCATAGCCTCGCAAAAGGTTTAAGTTTTGTAGCGTCACCTAAATATTCTTCATCTTCTATTATTACAAGAAGAATAACCTACGATAAATGGCCAAGACAAAAGGCCCTAGTTCATGTTTCAAATATTAATTTTTCTATCACAACACTTGTATTTCTCTGCACATGTGACTACTTCAACGACATGCTAATGAAAGCGGAGAGGGTATTCCTTCATCCATTACATTAAAAGGACTCCCATAGCCTCACAAAAATTTCAATTTGTGGAGTGTCACTCAAATATCCATGTTCTATTTGTGTTGTTAACACCACTCTTAATGGAAATCTCTAGTAATTTAAGTAAGTTACTTAAGGAAATAAGGAAATAATTATTATTTCATGCTAGCTTGGAATCAACAAAGATTGAAGCCTCCACAAAGCTTTGCTCTAAATATATTGCATCCTCTACTTGTTATCAACAATATGACTACTTAGTTTTCTTATTTCCTCCTGTAAATTTTTGTCAAGTTCATTTGCCGTTACCCGTCTCTCATAAATTTTCACTGAAATTTTAGTAACCTGCTTCTCATCTTTATTCAGGTTCATGCTTGTTGGATAACATTATTTTAGTCATATCTTATTTTTATTCCCACACTAAATTAATCCTTCAATTGGTTTGGATGGCCTTTACTATGGCTCCAAAACCATGTTTGTAAATGATTAGAACAATAACAATATGTTTACACCAACATAATGAGAAAAATAACCATTCTAGTTGCATGCTTCACATTACCAAAAATATTTTATACACTACATAAAGTAACTTACAATCCACTAAAGTGACTTATAGACTACTAAATTATAATTCTTTTATTTAATTATTTAGGTAGGAAGAAGGATGGGGCATATGTGATATTTCACATTTACAATATCGCATATGCGATATATATCGCAAGTGTGATATATCACATACGCAATATTGAAAAGTAAAAAAAAGAAGTAAAACAGAGGCCACAGGCCCCTAAAATATCATTTGCACAGGATCGAGACAGCGAAAAACCACGTGGGAGAAATAGAGCAGAGGTGATTTGCGTTTTAGCTTTTGGAGGTCAAGTTCGAGGTTGAGTTGGAGGTGGATTGGCTGTAATGGCAGGTAAATGCTCTTATCCATTTTATTTAGTATTGAATTCTTTATTGTTTTCCATAATTTCATAGTTTTTATAATTATTTTAAACAAATTTAATAAAAAAAAATTGAATGAAATCAAAGAATGATTAAGTAAAATAACTTGTATTTTTTTGTTTAAATCTTAACAGACAACATAAATGAACAAGACAATTTGGAAAACCCACCCTCTAATAACCCACAACCTAACCCACAACAACCTAACTCAAACCCAAACCCAAACCTGGAGGGGGAACAAGATCGAAACTCACAGATTATTGCGTGTTTGGCGTCATTGAGGCACCTTAGCTCATCTATTAGAGGGGGGGATTGTTTGAGATAGTATTTAGCTGATGCATTGGACATAATAACAAACACAATTGCCGAAGCCCAAGAAGCTCTGTACAACATTAGCTCATATAGAGAATCCAGGAGGCAATACTACTCCGATGGATTGAGTTATAAAGACATGAAAGCCCTTAAAATTACAAAAAAACAATTATTTTCATTATTCTGGGACCTTAGCACCGGATTGGTTCCACCCACCAGTTGACCACACATTTCCATAGACTGGTGGATTGAACCAAATATAAAGGCCAATTGGATGGACCGTTGGTATATGGTCTTCGATGAAGACCCTCATGGGAATAGGGACATCCCATTTTATTTCCTTAGGAAGTTGTATATAGAATTCATCCTAGGAAAATGTGTTAACTACTTTGATCTCTTAGGCTTCCAGGTTGTTGGTCATGGGATTCCCCAAGATAGGGAAGGTACCAGGATGGATCCTAACCGTGTGCCACGCCCTCCACGCACACCAAAACCCCCTTAGCTATATCCTCCTGTAGGTTTTGTGATTGAGAATACACAGGAGACATTATTTGACTTGGCAGATACATTGTTTCAACATGGAAATGATGTCCAAGGCAATGTACACCAAGGGGCTGGCACTTCTAAGGTGGGCCCATATACAGATCACACAGGAGATGCAGAGCGTTCAAAGCATCGTGTTACTCCACACCCTTGCACAATGTGTGGAGGGATATGCTATGTCCTTGCTTCTGGCTTCCAAGACGATGGATTACTTCGCTTTGTAAGTAAAACTCATTATTTTCATATTATATTTTGTTTCATATCAAAATTTTCAATTGTTTCGCAATTTATTTCTATTTAATTATCTAACAAATTATGTGAACAAATATACAGTTGGTGTCCCATGGCACACCATAGTCGCATAGTCCACCGATCAATGTTGAGAACATTGATGCGACTGTCTATATTGCATATGGGTTTGGTTCTTCACCAATAAGGGTAAGAACTATACTTTTTAATTTATCAACTTTATTTACATATTTATAGTATAGATTGTAACATTCAATACATCATAATTTTGATACAACATGTTTTATGCAGGCTGATCAGGATGAGTATATTGTATCTTAGCCTATTCCCTCTCATGCAAAGGTAGATTCCCAAACATAGGTATTATTTGAAATATGCTTTTAATTATGTTTCGGTTTCTTTGGAAAAATAATTTTACTTGTATTGCTTTGAGATATGTTACTTTATGCAGGAACCTATTGTGATAGTGGTGCTTGAAGAGCACCAAAGCGAGGTTGTTGTCAACCCACCTCTTCCCCCTAGCCAGGTATGTATGTTTCGCTTTCTTTGGTAACATCATTTTCCATCCATGTAGTATATATATGTCTCTGATTCACTATTTTATCTGAAATTGACATATATGTTACTTTATTCAGGCCCCTAGTGAGGCACCTGTGCATGAAGAGCACCAAATTGGTGGCCCACCTTTGACGAGCTGGCAGGTATGTTTATGTATCACTTTCTTTGTACGTTTGTGTATTTATATCTCTAATTTGGTGCTTGAAGAGACCAAAATTGGTGACCCACCTATTCCCCCCCAAGGTACATGTATATTTGTTGGCATTGTCATACATATTTTTTTTATGCAGCTTGATAGTGAGCAAGTGGTGCTTGAAGAGCACCCAATCAGGGTCATTGTTAGTGAGGCACCAAGACCCACCATTACTTACTCACGTACAGTAAGTAAAAATGTTATTTTGGTTTTGGAATTTGAACAAATGTACATAGAATTTTTAAAGGTTGGTAAATTAACTTACAAAATTTGGTTTTTCTGCAATATCCACTGATGCGACCTATCCCTCTTATTCAACGATGGGGATCACCACTGAGTAGTTGGAAAAGAAAGCTAGACTTCTCTGAAGACACTGGTAGTGGAAACCAAATGGGGGATACCTAGAATAAATGTATAGGGGGCATACATAGATGTAACATTTTGTTCATATGTACACACAGATGTGCTTTTTGATCCACTATTTTTTATTATGGCCATGTGGCATGACAATTTTTATAACATTATTTCTATACATATATAATATAAAGAAAGGTTCAAATTTATAAATATATGGTTGGCTTGATCTTGGGACATGATATGGTTGACTTGATCTTGGAACATGATATGTGTGGTTCACCTATGTGATATAATGATATGTGTGGTTCACATGTGTGCTAACTTATGAATCTCCAATACTTAAAGGAAGAATTTACGACTCGTCAACTTTTTAACATTATGGCTATCCTCAACTTTTTAAGATCATAACCATACCATACACTAACTAAATTACATACACTAGCAATCATAACACTATGTCATTCATGGATGTGTAATATATACCATATCATACCCTACAATACCCTATGATACTAACATTATACAACTCTAACATACAATAACATACTCTACAATACCCTACGACACTAAGATCATACCATACTAACATACCATACCATTGTAATATACCATACACTAACATCATAACACTAAGTCATGCATGCATGTGTAACATACCATAACATACCCTACAATACCCTATGATACTAACATCATACCATACTAACACACAATAACATACCCTACATTACCCTAAGATACTAACATCATACCATACTAACATACAATAACATACCATAACATAACATACCAACAATATGTACACAATAACACTAAGTCATGCATGCATGTGTAATATATACCATATCATACCCTACAATACCCTATGATACTAACATACATCATACCCTACAAACCCTAAATTGGTTGAAGTAAACCCTAGTTCCATCTCATTATTTGTCAACCCTAGTGATAGCATGCAAAGTGGTGTTCATGAAATCCTAGTTGGTTTTCGATTTGTACATGGCCATATGCTTCTAGTTCCCTCTCCTAACTTTCAAATTGCTCACTAAACCCTAGTTCCATCTCATACCTTGTCAACCCTAGTTGGTGCATGCAAGTATTGGTGATCATGTGTTTCTAGTTCCCTCTCCTAACTTGCATGATTGCTCACTAAACCCTAGTTCCATCTCATACCTTGGAAACTTTAGTTGGAGCATGCAAATTGGTGTTCATGAAATCCTATTTGGTGCATGCAAGTATTGGTGATCATGTGTTTCTAGTTCCCTCTCTTAACTTGCAAATTGCTCACTAAACGCTAGTTCCATCTCATACCTTGTCAAGCTTAGTTGGTGCATGAAAATTGGTGTTCATGAAATCCTAGTTGGTGCATGCAAGTATTGGTGATCATGTGTTTCTAGTTCATTCTCCTAACTTGCATGATTGCTCACCAAACCCTAGTTCCATCTCATACCTTGTGAACCCTAGTTGGAGCATGCAAATTGGTGTTCATGAAATCCTAGTTGGTGCATTCAAGCATTGGTGATCATGTGTTTCTATATCCCTCTCCTAGCTTGCATGATTGCTCACTAAACCCTAGTTTCATCTCATACCTTGTCAACCCTATTTGGTGCATGCAAATTGGTGTTCATGAAAGCCTAGTTGGTGGATGCAAGTATTGGTGATCATGTAAGCCTAGTTGGTTTGGCAATGTAGTAAAATGTATATAACATAACATCATATAATAACATACCATACATTTACCATACTAACATACAATAACATCATACAATACCACACATCATACATAACATATCATACATTTACCATACTAACATACAATAACATACCATAACATATAACATACTAACACTATACCATAACACTAAGTCATGCATGCATGTGCAATATATACCATATCATATCCCACAATACCCTATGATAGTAACATCATACCATACTAACATAACATACCCTACAAACCCTAAATTGGTTGAAATAAACCCTAGTTCCATCTCATTATTTGTCAACCCTAGTGATAGCATGCGAAGTGGTGTTCATGAAAGCCTAATTGGTTTCCAATTTGCACATGGTCATGTGTTTCTAGTTCCCTCTCCTAACTTCCATGATTGCTGACTAAACCCTAGTTGGAGCATGCAAATTTGTGTTCATGAAATCCCAATTGGTGCATGCAAGTATTGGTTATCATGTGTTTCTAGTTCTGTCTCATAACTTGCATGATTTCTCACTAAACCCTAGTTCCATCTCATACCTTGTCAACCCTAGTTGGTGCATGCAAATTGGCGTTCATGAAAGCCTAGTTGGTGCATGCAAGTATTGGTGATCATGTAAGCCTAGTCGGTTTCCGATTTGTACATGGCAATGTAATTAAATGCATATAACATAACATCATATAATAGCATACCATACATTTACCATACTAACATACAATAACATCATACAATACCATACATCATACATAACATATCATACATTTACCATACTAACATACCATAACATATAACATACTAACAATATACCATAACACTAAGTCATGCATGCATGTGTAATACATACCATATCATATCCTACAATACCCTATGATAGTAACATCATACCATACTAACATGCATCATACCCTACAAACCCTAAATTGGTTGAAGTGAACCCTAGTTCCATCTCATTATTTGTCAGCCCTAGTGATAGTATGTGAAGTGGTGTTCATGAAAGCCTAGTTGGTTTTTGATTTGTACATGGCCATGTGTTTCTAGTTCCCTCTCCTAACTTGAAAATTGCTCACTAAACCCTACTTCCATCTCATACCTTGTCAACCCTATTTGGAGCATGCAAATTGGTGTTCATGAAAGCCTAGTTGGTGCATGCAAGTATTGGTGATCATGTGTTTCTAGTTCCCTCTCTTAACTTGCAAATTGTTCACTAAACCCTAGTTCCATCTCATAACTTGTCAACCCTAGTTGGTGCATGCAAATTGGTGTTCATGAAAGCCTAGTTGGTGCATGCAAGTATTGGTGATCATGTGTTTCTAGTTCCCTGTCTTAACTTGCAAATTGCTCACTAAACCCTAGTTCCATCTCATACCTTGTCAACCCTAGTTGGTACATGCAAATTGGTGTTCATGAAAACCTAGTTGGTGCATGCAAGTATTCGTGATCATGTAATCCTAGTTGGTTTCCGATTTGTACATGGCAATGTAATTAAATGTATATTAAACTAAAAACATCAAGAAATGTAAATTTCAACAACTCGAGAGCTTGTTATTTTTCGAACTCTATTTGGCGGTGTCTAAAGACACCATTCTTAGCGCCTCCAATGTGCCGTATATGGTCTTTTTATCCTAGGCACACGAAAGGCTAGACATTAGCCTACATCATAAGAAATAAAAAAGAACCCAATGAAAATGTGCAAACATGATTTATAGATAACTCACCCGAGGTTGTACGATCATGTTTATAGTGTCCAGTATCCTCTGAATAATATTATGTCTATGAATGGTATCTTTCAATCATAGGTTTATTACATTGGGAATAAAGTAAGGCTAAATAATTGTAATTGTGCTTCAGAATTCACTTTAAAGGTTAAATAACACACCTGACAATGCACTCATACAAGTAGGCCATCCGGATCATCTCTAGTGCCGATGGTGTCCATGAATATTTCATGCTCTATATGAGGTAGCAAGTATCATACATGTGACCTATTTTTCTAACCAAGTGTATGCAGCTTGAAGTTTATACCAACTACTAGGTTCTTGAAGTGGTATACAATAGCTCTCGGTCTATAATCCTGATATACATACCCACCCTTCCTTTTCTGTTGTGTTGCAAGTTTCAAGTACTCCCCTTTTATAACCATCGATTCGGTTGGAAATTCAATATTTTCATCATCTGTAACAAGTTCTAGAATGGTTTGTTTCCCCTCTAAGCAATGTGCCAACCAATAGTCAAAACCCCATTCATTATTTTTTGGGGCAACCACTGCATATATCTGACCTGTGAAAGGAAATAGGTCAAGTTAACAATACATTTTGTAAATAAGGTCTTGCATTTATAATTTCTACATAAGTTAAATTCTACATAGGCTGAGTAAACAATACATAAATGCATTTTCTTATTTAGGTACTACTCATGTACCTGCTTGTACAACCATTCAAATACATGTGCATTCTTGAACTATCCAGCACAACCATCTGACCAAATGAAATGATGATAAAATGGTATATCCATAGCTATCACATGATCATAGAATAGTTTAAAGCAATGTTGCACATAATGGATTTCATGGGTATGGTCGTCACTTATGTAGAAGTGAGTTTCTTTCAGTATCACACGTTTCTCTTCATTGTTGTCTTTCCCATGTCGATACGTGATATGCACCATTATGCCCACCTGCTCTGAGTGATAGTATTGACTTTGAATTTCATTTGTGGTTGTAGGGTGTAATTTTCCGCAAAGTCAACCACTAATAGTATTGTTCCAAGAGGGAAGGTGTCCCGGCATATTCTGAATTGCTCATCTTGCCATCGTGCCATATCGACATGTTGAATGTACTGTTGGATCTTGCCATGAAACTACGGAATAAAATCACATACTTGCACCTGGTACATGAATATTAATATGTCAATAAACCACATTAAAAAAATGTGTACATGAATATTAATTTGTCAATGTTCAACAATTTACCTGTGAAGTCACCAATTTAATCTTCTTGCTTTCTTTCCCATCATTTAGCTGATATGTCTCATACTGGTAGTTTTGCTTCTCGACAATTGCATTCCCGAATGCTTGATCATCACTTTCATGGATGCAATCAGACCATAATGATACCCCACCACAATTGTTGCAAGAACCATCTACACATTTTTTTAAGTAATGTGTCTGCCCATATTGCCTCGGACACATTATGCTATGGATGAAATTTGTGAATGACATTGGCGGTACTGTACTTGAGCATTCCTGCACATGGTTAGGATGCAAAAAATGACGTATATGTGAAAATGTATGGTAATATAAGTCAAACTCTGTGTGGTATCGACAACAATAAGTGTTCCAGATGGTATTGATTCTATCATACCAAGGCTTTCATTTTTCAAAAGATCTTTGCTCGAGCCTTAGCTCTACGTGGGCAACTTTAAACATCTCGAACAGTTGAGTTTGTATCATGTCAATATAATTTTTAACATGAGGTTCAGTGTTTCTAGAACCCCTACAATGTTTTAACACATCCTTCGTGTTAGAAGAAGGCCTAGTGTTATCATGCCAAAACGTTTGCACTAGGCCCTTCACTGCTTCGACTAACTTCATGTCTTTGCACAGAAACTTACCACTAAATGCCCATAATGTTTCCATTTGTCCCTCTACATCAAGGTTGTCACTTCTTACTGAATATTTTTTAAGTGTCTTTTGATGTAAAGGCACAATTTGTGATGTGCATTTAAGTCAACGATTTAGTCTTGTGGATCTACATACAATTGATTCGGCCAATACACGACGAGCCACATTACAGTCTTGTGAACGAGTTTTTTTACCAATCGATGCAAATGTAACAGCAAGAGATTTAACAATGTGATTACTTGATTCGATATTCTTCATTGTTGTTATGCCTAAATTTCTTCTAACAGTTTCCATATTTCTAGATTTAAGCAAAGCTAAAAACAATTGGCATTTACCGGCTTCGAATTTGTTATCAAAATATTGTTTCAATATTTGAGAAGACTGACAAAGGATAGTGTGTTTAGCCACCTTACCTTCCATGGTAGTCAATCCACTTTCATCCACTTGTATTTGTTTAGGAGTTATCTTTCGTTTTGATGAAAAATTTGTTGTCGTTTGAAATGCTGGAGTGATGTTTACATCCACTACAGGCTCACAACTTTGATTAGGAGATTGAACCACCGAACATGGTTGATGTTGAGTCACATTTGCATCGGGAGTAACATAATTATTGAACTCTTCACAAGATTGTCTGTTTACTAATGGATCAATAATATCAACTTCTGTATAACCAACTTCCTTTAATGCTGCATTATCTTCCTCAGCCTCTACATTAGGTATCTATTGAGGGGGAATGGGAACTATTTGCTCATGTAATGAATGCCGACAATTTCTTGAATCTTCCCTCTTTTCTGTTTTTTATTTTCTGCTTCTTCCGGTGTAAGCACCTTCCTTGCTGACTTTCATCCTCTATTACATACATTCCCCATTGAAATCCACCCAAACATGTACAAAACTATGGAATTATGTAAGTAATGATAAAAAATTGCATGTTGAACAGTTCTTTGTGCACGGGTTCAGACGAATTATTTCTTTTGATATAGTAAACATGGCCCACAGGACGCCACCCAACATTTTGTATAAAACACATATCGCATATGCGATATAACGCACCTCCGATATATCGCACATGTGATATTGATTTCCATCTTTTTAATGAACGGGAAGGTTTTTTACATGTTCGCCAAAACGCTTATGCGATATATCGCATATGCGATTTAGTGCATATGAGATATATTGCATATGCGATTTAGTGCTCACTGAATATATGCAATTTACATTTATCTATGCTTATGAGGATGATGATGAACAATGATGGTGATGATGAGGAGGATGGTGACTATGATGATGATGATGAGGATGAGGGTGATGATGATGATGATGATGAGGATGAGGATGGTGATGATGATGATGATGAGGATGAGGGTGTCGATGATGGTGAGGATGAGGGTGATGAATAATGATGATGAGGATGAGAATGATGATGATGATGATGATGATGATGATGAGGATGGTGATGATGATGAACAATGATGGTGATGAGGAGGAGGATGATGACTATGATGATGAGGATGATGAGGATGAGGGTGACGATGATGATGATGATGATGATGATGACCATGATGATGATGATGAGGATGAGGGTGATGATGACGATGAGGATGAGGATTATGATGAGGATGAGGATGAGGATGGTGATGATGATGAGGATGAGGGTGTCGATGAAGATGATGATGATGGTTAGGATGAGGGTGATGAACAATGATGATGGGGATGAGGATGATGATGATGATGATGAGGATGAGGATGAGGGTGATGATCATTATGATGATGACCATGATGATGATGATGATGATGATGAGGATGAGGGTGATGATGATGATGATGAGGATAAGGATTATGATGATGATGAGGATGGTGATGATGATGAGGATGAGGGTGTCGATGAAGATGATGATGATGGTGAGGATGAGGGTGATGATGAGGAGGAGGAGGATGAGGGTGTCGATGAAGATGATGATGATGGTGAGGATGAGGGTGATGAACAATGATGATGAGGATGACGATGACGATGATGATGATGATGATGAGGATGAGGATGATGATGATGATGATGATGATGATGATGATGACCATGATGACCATGATGATGATGATGAGGATGAGGATGAGGGTGATGATGATGATGAGGATGAGGATCGGGGTGATGATGATGATGAGGATGAGGGTGACAATGAAGATGATGATGAACAATGATGGTGATGATGAGGGGGATGATGACTATGATGATGATGAGGAGGATGAGGGTGATGATGATGATGAGGAGGATGAGGATGATCATGATTATGATGATGATGATGATGACCATGATGATGATGATGAGAATGAGGGTGGTGATGATGAGGAGGAGGATGAGGGTGATGATGATGATGAGGTTGACGATGATGATGATGGTGATGGTGATGGTGATGATGATGACCATAATGAAACTGATGAGGATGAGGATGATGATGAGGAGGAGGAGGATGAGGATGACTGTGATGATGATGATGATGATGATGACCATGATGATGCTGATAAGGATGAGGGTGATGATGATGATGAGGATGAGAGTGATGATAATGAGGAGGAGGAGGAGGAGGATGAGGGTGATGATGATGATGATGATGATGAACATGATGATGATGATGATGATGATGAGGGTGATGATGAGGATGAGGATGAGGATGAGGGTGATGATGAAGATGATGATGAACAATGATGGTGATGATGAGGAGGATGATGACTATGATGATGATGATGAGGAGGATGATGACTATGATGATGATGATGAGGATGAGGGTGATGATGATGATGATTATGATGAGGATGAGGATGAGGATGATGATGATGATGATGATGATGATGATGATGATGATGACCATGATGATGATGATGAGGATGATGGTGATGAGGAGGAGGAGGAGGAGGAGGGTGATGATGATGATGATGATGAGGTTGACGATGATGATGATGAGGATGACGATGAGGATGATGATGGTGATGATGATGATGAGGATGATGATGACCATGGCGAAGCTAATGAAGATGAGGGTGATGATGATAATGATGAGGAGGAGGATGAGGATGAGGATGATGAGGATGAGGATGAGGGTGATGATGATGATGATGAGGTTGACGATGATGATGATGAGGATGAGGATGAGGATGATGATGGTGATGATGATGATGAGGATGATGATGAGGATGATGAAGCTGATTAAGATGAGGGTGATGATGAGGAGGAGGAGGAGGAGGAGGAGGATGATGATAATGATGATGAGGATGATGATGAGGGTGATGATGATGATGATGATGATGATGGCCATGATGATGATGATGAGGATGAGGGTGGTGATGATGATGATGATGAGGACAAGGATGATTATGATGATGATGATGAGGGTGATGATGATGATGATGATGATGACAATGAGGGTGATGATGATGATGATGATGATGACCATGTTGATGATGATGAGGATGAGGGTGATGATGATGATGATGAGGATGAGGGTGACGATGAAGATGATGATGAACAATTATGGTAATGATGAGGAGGATGATGACTATGATGATGACGATGAGGATGAGGGTGATGATGATGATGATGATGATGATGAGGATGATGATGATGATGATGATGACCATGATTGAGGATGAGAGTGATGATGATGAACAACGATGGTGATGATGAGGAGGATGAGGATGAGGGTGATGATGATGATGATGACGAGGATGAGGGTGATGATGAGGAGGAGGAGGATGAGGGTGATGATGAAGATAATGATGAACAATGATGGTGATGAGGAGGAGGATGATGACTATGATGATGATGATGAGGATGAGGGTGATGATGATGATGATGATTATGATGAGGATGAGGATGATGATCATGATGATCATGATGATGATGACGATGATGATGACCATGATGATGATGATGGCGATGAGGGTGATGAGGAGGAGGAGGAGGATGACGGTGATAATGATGATGATGATGAGGAGGATGGTAATGATGATGAGGATGAGGTTGATAAACAATGAGGATGAGGATGAAGATGGGGATGATGAGGACGATGAGGATGAGGAGGAGGAGGAGGAGGAGGAGGAGGAGGAGGATAAGGATGAGGGTGATGATGAAGATGATGAGGATGAGGGTGATGATGATGATGATGATGATGATGATGATGATGAGGATGATTATGATGAGAATGATGATGAGGATGATGATGACCATGATGATAATGATGAGGATGAGGGTGATGATGACGAGGAAGAGGATGAGGGTGATGATGATGAGGATGATGGTGAGGATGGTGATGATGATGAGGATGAGGGTGAAGATGAAGATGATGATGAACAATGATGGTGATGATGAGGAGGATGATGACTATGATGATGATGATGAGGATGAGTGTGATGAGGATGATGATGATGACCATGATGATGATGATGAGGATCAGGATGATGATTATGATGAGGAGGAGGAGGAGGAGGATGAGGATGAGGATGAGGATGAGGATGATGATGATGATGATGAGGATGAGGATGATGATGATGATGATGATGATGATGATGATGACGATGACGATGATGATGAACAATGATGATGATGAGGAGGAGGAGGAGGAGGATGACTGTGATGATGAGGATGAGGATGAGGGTGATTATGATGATGATGAGGATGAGGATGAGGGTGGTGATGATGACGAGGATGAGGGTGATGAACAATGATGTGTTAGGACAAAGACAAATTAGTTAAGACAAAACACATATGCGTTATATTTTTATCATATCACATATGTGTTATATCACATATGCGATATGAATAATCTATATCACATATGTGTTAGAATGCCTATGCGTTATAGCTTATTCATATCACATATGCATTATATCGCATATGTGATATGAATAAGCTATAACACATATGCATTATTTTAAAATTAAAATAATTGGCGGGAATAAGGTTCGGCATTAGGTTCAAAAATAGCTTTGGACTACCAAACCTATTGGCCAGGACAAATAAACCAGGGCTATTACTTGTCTTTTAGAACTCTATCAATATGCTCAGTTTAGATGGCGTGTTTTGCTATGACATACACAATATTTTTTTATGAACATATGGGATATTGTAGAGTACGATCTTACAATTCTGAATATGTAATTTTTTCCTTCAAAACTATGTTTTATTTATTTATAATTATTTTTATAAATGACACATGTTAGTTTTCGAAAATACAGACATCGATTGTTTGTTATATAACTTTTTATTTCCATCACCATTTCCCAATAAAACTATATGGTGCACTAGATGAGATCAAGCTCTACGATCTTATATTTATAAATCAAGGATTTCATTAATTTTTGCCCCTAAAGTGTTGCACATGCACATAAGGTTTTAATTTCAAGATTTTGTGACTTCAATAATTAATAATTAAAAAATTAATTCATGAAAAATTATGAATAAATAGTGTTGCACTATGCCCATATGTCGTTTATATGTCTGCAATATTTTATCCCAAATTGACATCATTTACCTCATATATTGCTGCACCTGCACAAACATATATGTTAAGATGTGCTGAAAATTTTAAAACCCACTTTAATGAAAACTAAATTTATAATCATTTACGCACATTTTCTCTGCATAAATGCTATATATTATGAAATCTTATTCAATTTCCTATCTTTTCTCTTTTTACTTCATCTTCAAATAATTTTCTGAAGTACCCCTAATTTTTACATAAAGTCAGATTTTTTCGTTTATTCTAGTATTATGTGGCATCTAAAGTGTCTTTAAAGGAGTCCATGATTGTGCATCAGCCCAACTAAAACATTGTTAATTTCACTTGTATTTGAATAGCTTTCAATACTTCAAATCATATTTAATTAATTTTAAGAAATATAATTTTAAGATTGTATAAATCTATATCAATACAAAAAAAAAAGAGTACACACACACACAAATATAAGAAAAAAGAAAATAAAGATAGATACCTACAATGCTTAGGAAAAAGACAAGCAAAATACCCTATTTTGACGTTTTTTTACCAAAATTGTGGTGGAAAATTATCCCACTTTAGGTGAAATCCTTTTAGGTTGTTGATTAGGCACAGTATTTAGAATGAGAAAGAAAATGTGATACATATAAAGTAAATCCTACAAGGTCTTGTTAGTGGAATGAAACAAAACCAAAAGAAAACCTAATTTAAATAACTTGAAATGGGAAAATGGAAAATAGGGGATGCAAACCATAATAAGAAACAAGTGCAAGAACCACTTTAGATTTCCCAATGGTCTAGAAAGTAATATAGTGTTACCTAGGAGATGTGAGATATGAATAGAGGAAAATAATCCCTCTTAGGTAAGTCTATTATATCCACACTAAATCCCAATAGATTGAAGAACAAATGAGAAGAACACTTTACCCTTTGAGGAAGGTGGTAAGGGATCTTGGAGGATGCTTAACAGGATGAAACAAGTGAGCTATAAGGAAGCTCTATCACAATTGCAACAACATAACCTTACTCTAATATCTTCTTACAATATGAATTCCCATGGGTTATTTTTATATGCCAAGAGGTGGCCAAGAAACAACTAGATCCAAATGTGAACCCTATTGCCTCGTGGACTAACTTCGAGGTACACAATGGGGGTTATTCAATAAGCCCAAGTACATGAGGAGCTAGATTCGAATTATTGTAGGTGATGGAGATTTCATGAGCCTTTAATGCATTGAGGGTGGTTGATATCCTGTTTTTTTAATAGTCTCATGAATATCGATGGAAAATCCACATAGATACTACATGGAAACTAAACTAGTAATACACATGTAGCACATATAAACAACCATTTGGTTGCAAAGTTTTGTATTTTGTTTGTTTTGTGGAATTTTTGGACTCATATTGTTTCTTGTATCTGATGAGGATGTCTTCGGTGTTTTGCATGTTATATGTCGATGACGCCTTACTTTGTAAATTGAAAAAATGTTGCATGTGTGCAATATTTAAACCTCTATAATCACAATCACAACCTCTACAAACTATACAAATATCACTCACAAGACCATACTCTTTTCCCCTTATACCAATAATGATTCCAGTGGCTAAAAACTGCTCTCTTGATCTTCTCTTCATCATGATCCATGAAGCTTCTATATATAGGCCAAAGAGGAGTGAAAGGGGTTGATATTCTTTGGGAGGAAAGAGAGGGATCATCCCTAGAGGTTAGGGATGCGAATGCCACCTACTCTAGACATTTGGAATAAGCCTCCATGAGGAATTTCATTTCGAAGGTTCTCAAAATATCTTATTTTTTTCCATTTTTAGAGTGTTGAAGCTCCTTTCCCACTCGCATGAGGCATCAAGGAGGGTCTACACTCCTTGTCCATAGGAAACAAGTGTCACTGGAACTTCATGTAATTGGAAAAAAGGAGTTGGGAATTTCTAATTCTCTATGTCAGAATATAGAGTGTGTCAGAGCCCTTAGGATTGAGCAAAAAGGTCCTCTAAAAGATGCTTTGGCCAGGGAACTTCAGGGGATTAAGGAAGAGGCCAATTTTTGGGTGTAACAGAGTGCTCCCCAAAGTATGAATCTATAGGTAGATGACATGTGAAATACTTTGGTAGACATGATATGGAATCAGAGGCAAAAGAGTGGCAAGTGAAGACTTAACATAGTACCAAGTACAAACTATCTGAATCAAATCATGGATGCTAACCAATACAATGAAAATCCACGTATAATGACCAATTCATGGCTACTAATAATACACTGTAGATCTATGTCATCCTAACTCAAACTTGAGAATAGACACCAAACATATAATGCAAATCCATGAAATGACTCAAAAAATACTCCATCGCAACTTGAGGATAGGCATATATTCAAGTGAATACCTAGCCACTCAGGGTCTTCATTCCAATCGAAAATAGTATGATTTTATCCATGTGAATAGATGTCATGATGTAGAACATGGTAGACACCACTTTATTTTTGGTCATTGATGTATGCCATGAACAAGTGCGAGGTAAATCACCATTAATGTCAATGATTCCCAAGGTGACCTGTTAAATTCCTTTGAATGTGAATAGATGACTTGTAATCAAACAATCGGTGAAATATTTCAATCAAAGGCTGATGATGAAAACCCACTATTGAAAGCAAGAAAAATTGTCATTGAGGCATGCAAGATTCAAGGTACTTGACTGGTTTCTAAGACTAATTCCTAGATGATGTGTTGATGTTGACATGAATAGACTCGTCGAAGGAGGGCCAATATGTTCCCCCCATCATTGAAACAAAACTTGGAAAAAATGATTTTGATAATGAAACAACTACATGACTAACTCATATATGACCGAATCAAAGTAAGGTAAAGTAACTACAAAGTAAGGATATGGTAAAGACTCCCCTTGAACATTGAATGGAACAATAAGTGAAATTGCAGCATTGACTCAACGAGGAAAATAACAAACATAATGAAATGCTAGGACGATGCAATCTTTGAATTGACTCAAATGAGTGAAATGACTCATGAAAGTGGATCAAATTAATGACAAGATGAATACCCAAATGTTTGAATAAAATGCAAAAAAGTGTCAAGTTCAAGGGTGATTATGAGATGCCATTAATACAAATTAAGATTGTCTCTCGGTTCCCTTAATTTCCCCATCGTTATGGATGAGTACCTCTTTGTATTTTAATGATATTGAAAAGGGTAACAAATGCTCAATATAGCTCATCAAGTGATGAGTCCAACCTCATATGTTTTATAAACATGCGAAAGGAGGGGTTCATTCCCATAGAAGGGTCCTCCATTGCTTAATTTTATGAGTCCAAAGAAGGTAAAGCCAGTTGTCATTTCATTTTTAGAGAGTATGAAATGACTAAGAAGACTCTAGAGTGGATTTTTTCATAAATTTAGTCCCCAGGGTCCAAAAAAGTCTAATCCGATACCAAGGAGAACTATTCTAGTCATGATGAACTAGAGTGTACATTTTTCGTAAATAAACCTAAATGGACTGAAAAACGGGTAAACTATCACCAAATAGACAAACTTTCAAATAATTTGAAAAGTGTGAAAGAATCAAGTTCGCTTGGAAATATTTTCTTATTAAGGGAATCTAAAAAGATCTTAAAGACTACTCCAAGGGGTTTCCTTTTTCATATTAGGTTTTATGAGTCCAGAAAAGTGTTAAAAGTAGACTCGACACCTTTTTATTAGTTTTTAAAGATCATAAATATGGTATCAAAGGCACTCAAAACCTTTTTCATATTTGAATTTATAGCACGAAAAGCAAAAAAACTAAGCTCAAAACCACTTTTCATGTTTTAACCAAAGCATAAAAAATGTAAAAAGTAAGCTAAACACCATCTTACTATTTTTAATGAACTCAAAGATCAGTTGAAGGAATGCTTAAAGGTATCTACTTCATTCTTTAATGAGCTTGACACGGGGTATGAACTATGCTCAATATGTTGTTTCATGGTTTAGCGAGCTCCAAACTAAGAAGAAATTATGCTTAAAATGAGTCTCATTGACGAGTGTTTTCTCATTATGATTTCCAATGGTTGGTACTTTCCTCTATTATAATTTTCATGTATATTAGTTCCAACATAATATAAAAAGGTTGGATACATGCCCACCAAGATTCGTTTATTTAGCTTACTCTTTTCTTCATCCATATAAATTTTGGGTCACTCCTAGGAAAAGGTTTACTAGAGACAGAGGAAGAAACATGATCAAGTGATATAGAAAGAGGGAATGAGGGTTCAAGTTAAAAGGCTTGACACAATGAAATAATTTGTTTCATTTTTTAATGAGCTTGAAGGGAAAAGGGAACTTTGCTCATAACGAACTTTTCATGTTTACACAAGCTTGAAACAGAAAATAACTATGCTTATGGTGAACTGTTTAATTTTTACACAAGTTTGAAACATAAAATAACCATGCTTGAGGTATCCTATTTAAGTTTTTAATGATATTAAAAAGCAATAAAAATATGCTGAAGGTAAGTTTTAGTTTGTAACTATCTTGAAACCATGAGTAAACTATGCTCAAGGGAAGTTTTATTTTTCAACGAGCTTGAAACCATAAATAAAATATGCTAAAAAACTTATGTTTCATTTTTTAGCTTTGAACAAGATTGACACAGAATGAGAACTCTACTCGTAGGTTCTTTTTTCATTTTTTAACAAGATTGACAAATAAAGGGAACTATGCTCGCCTTTATTTCTTATCCACCATGATGTCTAGAGGTTTGTAGGTTCCCTGCCTTACATAAGAAGCTAGCGGTTTAACTCCAGTATGATTTCTAGAGACTAGAGAAATACCCCCTAAGATTACCCATAATGGTTTACAAATGATTAAACTCTGGCATGATGTCTAGATCCAAGCAGCATGGCCAACAAAGGGGGAGGAACCACAAGAAGATGCGGGACATTTAGGGAAGTCTAATGACTAATAGTTATACGATGATTAAGTATAACAAAGGAAAGTTGATCTATGGCCACAATCTTCCCATCAAGGGGAAAATGCATCACTCTTGAAAGTGTGGACACTACAGATTTCATGGCATAAACATAATCTCATCCAAGGATCAGATTAAAATCTAAGGAACATTTGACTACCATAACATCAATACAGATAGTTTTCCCTACAAGGGTAATAGGTAAATGAGTAAGGATACGTAAAGGTGCAGTAGGTATTCTATTGAAGTCCAGTATCTGATTGGAGGATAACACAAGCTAAAGAGAAACTAGAGATTTCCAAGCAATTGATGATAGAATACTAATAGAATCCTATTCATCAACAATAGTGTGGAGTATGCTCTTATAGGTAACTCGCACATATATCTGAAAATGAACACTCAAATGAAGAAGAGATTCCGTTAGATTACTCTAATCAAACGAAATAAACTCAGCACTTGGAGAGGGTTCTATTGAAATAGACAGGATTTCCCCTTACCTAGAACAATCTAAACTGACTACTGAAACTTCAGCAAGTTTCATTTCACTCTCAACTGGAAGATGAGATGAATATTTTGTCAAAGCGACTACTTTAGTATTAACACTCCCAGATGAAAGAGTGGGATCGGGTGGAGACGACATCGACTTGACCAGTTTAACATCAATTTTCAAAGGAAGAGTGGGATGAACTACATGTTCTTCACTCTTTAAAGAAAGAGTGAGATCAACCAAGGATGGAATTGGATCGACCACTTTATCAAGCAATGGGAGGTCAAGGGACAACTTATAGTAACCTATTGGAAGCTGTTGGTGAGGAACAATAATATATCCCAACAACTTTGAAGCTTCATCCATGCAAGGAAAAAGGTAAGTAAGGTGCATTTCCTTACATAGAAAGTAAGGATATATTCCTTTTCCTTTTCGACTCTTAACTATATATTCACTGGTTAAGGGGTATCATCAGTATGATGACCAGAGGATGACGACATGGGTTCTTGGGAGGCCTCTGATCACACTTATAAAACTTGGGACATACTAGGACAATCCTTAAGATGATGGTCAACTTACAAAGTCTACAATGGAACTTAGGATTATGAGGTGTTTTTTTCAGAAGATCAACACTCTCAACACTGTGAGGATTATGAGGAGAAAGGGAAGAAGACACATTTGATGAAGAAGGTGAAATCTAAACATGATGTTGATGCTCTTATGATGTAGAGTTGGGATCTGAAATAATTGATGCACTTGGGATAACTGGACTAGAGAAAAACCATAGAGGTAATCCGATAGTCAATCCAAGAATACTTAACTTATCCATGAGAGGACTACCAAAAATTTCAAATGAAAAAATAATAAAAATGTTCCCCTTGAGAAGGGATCTCTTCGTTGGTAGTTATAGAATGTATAGCCATAGCTACGTAACAAAAATAGCTCTCTCTTTGATACTTTTAATTGTACTGGAAATAAACACTACTAATCTAAAGCAATAAACAAACATGTGAAAGGAGTGGACAAAAATTTAGTATCCTCACAGGATTGTCAAACCATCACAACTCGCTATATACCGCAGGGTTCAATAGTAAAATGCGATAAGGAGGATTGGGATTGTAACCTTTCCCAAATACTTGACTACTTAGACGTTATATGTGCATTAATCTCTCTGAGTGTTGTTCTCGATATATTGTGATGATAGGATGACCAAAGGGATTTTCTCATATGGTTTTAGGATCCCTAATGGTGTCTCCTAATATACATAAGGGACATGGGAGCTTAAATCCATAGTAATGTTGTCTAATTTAGAACAGTATGAAAGGGGCCTTCCTATATACCATTGAGTACATGAAGTACATTTTTATATACAAGAAAAGTACATGAAAGGTTGTTCGATGTACCAACGAGTATGTGGAAGAAATGTACCATCCTCAGGATGTAATGCAGGAAATAAATGACAACCACTACATTTAAAGATTCCAGAACATGTCACTAACCTATAACACACTTCTTGCTAAGAATTTTAACCTGACTATAGCTTATTTTTATCTGAAATGGTTAAGTGGACATATGGAATGAAGACTTACTCAAAAACCATGCAAGGATGAGATGCAAATATTTTACTTTTTATATTAATGGATGCTCAACTTATGAAAGAGTAAGAGGTTCTTTATATTAATGTAGAAATTGAATAAAATACACCCAAACTTGAAACTAGAATTTTGTTTCCTATGTTTTCAACAAAAAGTGAAAAACAAATCTGTAGGATGAAAACGATCTAAATAATGTTTCCGATAAAAAAGCTAAAGCAAAGAGTCTTTATAGATTATGAAACTTGAATTATTTTTTTTCTTTTATATAAAACTAAGATTTAACAAAATAAAAATTTGAAATAAACTAAAACTAATATTTTTTTTAAATTCTCAAGTATTTTTCAATCTAATAAAGAACATCAAAGAAAAAAATTATCTTTCAACTATTAAGGAAATGAAAGATCAATTTTCCTCTACTATAGATATCTAAGGAAACACACAGTGATCCCATGATAATATAACTCAAGACAAACTCAACACATTCACACAAAAATTAAATGCAAATTTTCCCATTTCGATGAATACTATCCACATAAAAGTGCAAGAGGTTTGAAGCAAAGAAAAAAATGTAAAATTCAATGCAATAAACATAAATTATTCTTTGAATGCAAAGAGAATATAGTTCAAAGAGACTGCATAATATACAATTCATTGAATTCTAGATAAAAACACCCCAAAATTAATCCAAAAGGGTCATTGAATACCTACCTCGATGCACTTTGTAGGACTGAAACAGGGTGTCCCGAAGAGGCTGGCACACTTTGCTCATTGTGGAACATCATTGTTGGTGATTTCTGTCTCTAGGAAAGAGGTATCATTTGTACTCTATAGAAATAGACAAAAGGTGTCAGAAAGGGGTCGACACTATGTCGGAGTGACCCAGGTGTGTCGGTTGATATAGAGAATCAAAGAGGACAAAACACCTCCAAAACAAGCAATGACTCGATAAAAAATATATTTTTTGAGGGTAGAGACTAACCTGACGAGGAAGAATGGAATTGATGTAAGATGAATTTAACACCTTAAATTCTTAAATGAGAAAAGGGAATTTCTTTGAGATATTTTAATCAAAATCAAAACAAAAATTCATAGATATTCTCAGCTCCCCCATATGGCCGCCAATTTTGTTACAATTCTCAATCAATGTAGACAAAGATTGTTTCCCTAGTCTACATGGAGCAGATCTAGAACAAAATATTCACACCAATGCATCATGCCCCTATATTGTCAAGCTACTTGAATTTAAATTTTTCTTACCTCAATGTGAAGGTGATCCTTTCCTTCTGAATTCTCTTCTGATCAGCAAAACCTACAAAAGAATGTAAAAATAAGATACAAAAGTGAAATAAACAAGATCATTCAATAGTCGATGCTAATGATCAAGGATAAAAGTAATGAATAACTCATATCAAAAAAATTATTCATGGGAAAGGGGAACATAATTGTATTAACAGAAATAGAGAAAAAAACTACAACCAAAGCCTTGATGTTGAAGCCTTGTTCTCATGATTCCTTTTGACTAAGAATAACAAACTCTACAAACTATAAAAATCTCACTTAAAAGATCATACTCTTTTCCTCCTATATGAGTAATGATTCAAACAACATAAAGGTTCTCTCTTTATCCTCTCCCATCATGATCCATGAATATTGTATATATAGGCCCAAGAGGGGACAAAGGGTTGAGATCCTTTGGGAGGAAGGTGAGGGATCATCCTTAGAGGTTAGGGGTATGAATTCCACCTACATTAGACAGTTGGGATAAGCCTCCATGAGGAATTTCATCTAGAAGGTTCTCAAAATCTATTATTTTTGTCATTTTTATAGGGTTCATACTCTTGCCCACTAGCATGAGGTGTCAGGGAGAATTGACGATCATTGTCCATACGAAAAAAGTATCACTTACGCTTCCTTTCATTGGGAAAAATTCATCGGGAAAGTATGACGCTCTATGTCAGAAAATAGACTGTGTTAGAGCCCTTAGGATTGAGCAAAAAGATCCTCCTAAAGATGCTTTGTCTAGGGAACTTCAAGGGATTAAGAAAGGTTCCAGTTTTTTGGTGTAACTATTGCCCATGGATTTTCTCAAAAAGAGGGAATTTACTAAGAGGAGACTTTGTCTTTAGTGGCCAGGTATACCACCATTGCATCAATATTGGGTCAGAATCTTCACTAGATGGATGTGAATATTTCCTTCCTCAATGGTGAGTTTGAGGAAGAGGCTTACATTAAATAGCATAAGGGTTTTGTGATGCATGAGAATTATTATCATGTGTGCAAGTTGAAGAAATCCCTCTATGGGTCAAAAAATATCCTCAAGCTTGGTATGTGAGAATGAGAAATTATCTTCATAAACTAGGTTTCTTGAAGAGTGATGCAAATTCAAACTTGTACTTCAAAGTAGTAGAGAACCGACCTATGATTTTAGTCCTATATGTGGATGATATTTTCATCATTGGAGAGGAAAGAATAATTGTTGAGTTTCAGAGGGAGCTTACCTTGGATTTTGAGATGATATACTTAGTTCTTATGCACTACTTCCTCGGCCTTGAGATTTTGTAGAGGAACGACAAGATATTTCTATCTCAAGGGAAGTACATTATGGAAATATTGCGTAGATTTGGCATGGTGGATTGTAAATCCATGAATACTTCGATGGATTCCAATTTGAGGAAACTCCATGAGAATGAGACTAGATCATATCTAGTGGACACCACATTATATAGATAGTTGATTGGCTCGTTGATGTATCTGATACATTAGGGGCCATAGATTTGTTATGCATATAAAATTTTGAGTCAGTTCATGGCTAATCCTAAACATAGACACTAGGTTTCAATTAAGCATATTTTGAGATATTGTCAAAATATTTTAACTTTGAAGAATATTCTAAATCTATATTATTGTTTTAATCTATAAGAGACATTTTATTCCTTTGTAGGGATGCTATTATTGTATTTGGTCATCATATAGTCATGAGGTAAAACCTCCATTGCAAGTCAGGTCAATAGAAACCTCCATAATATAATATTATAGTTTTTAATATCTTCCTAGGTGAATTCAGCCCAGTAAGTTTGTTGGGGTCAACCTATTATGGAAAAAGTCAAGTGGAAGATATAGTATAAATGGAGGAGTTGTGTTCCTCATTTAAACACACTCACTCACTCACTTATGTATAACAACAGAAAGATAGAGAGAAACAGGGAATATTGTGGAGGAGGAGCAACTATTCTTGTTCTTGTGGTTTTACACTGTACTTGGTCGAATGCTATACTGAGGAATTTTTGTGGAGTTTTCTCCCATGTGGTTTCCTCGAGGAAAATTTGTGTTCTCTTGTGTTGTTGTACTTGTCTTTCTTTCAGTGATCCTTTTCTTATGGTTATTATGTTATGATGATAAATGTTTTAGATATTATATAACCACTAAAAGTATAACATGGTATCATATCCACCCTAAAATAACTCTTTTTGCAACCAAAACACTACCATAGCTACAACTACTCAAGATTAGGGTTTCATGCTTGAAAACCCTAGAAGACAAAAACTAGTCATGTTTGGACTTTTGCCAAAATGAAATATTGGAGGACGATTGGGAGGTAAAACATTTATAGGATGAATATGAAATCGTTATGTACCTTTTTTAAAAGTTTCATCCTTGTATTGGATGCAAACTAGGAGATATGATTCCTCCAACTCAGGGTTCCATCCTCTCCCAGAATTCATCCTTAAATAGGTGACCTAGTGAGAATTAGTATACCTAGGGATAGGAAGGTCCAAATGAAATTTCGTTAGATGTTATATATAGGGCACAAACTTTATCTTATGTGGTAAATGTTTCATTCCATGAAGTTGAAACAGTGACATGTGGAAGTATGTACAAGTTCACTATGTTGAACAATCCTGAAACAAGTCACCTTTGGAAACTTCACATAATTCCCACTTGGTGAATCCAATTCTACTCTTACCTATAGGCTTGGAAATAATATAGATTAGTATTCTCTAGGATCAAGTTTTAGACCTTCAGGATAAAATACGTCATAGCTATAGCATAAACAAGATCAGTTAACTCTATACAAGAAACTGGACAAAAATTAGGGATTTCTATTCCGAGTACTTCCCTCCACCAATAAGTTGAAAAGGAGGACCATCAAACTCACCCTAGGACGGCGCATATTTATATGTAAAAAATTTCTCATTTTGTGTACTTTCAATATTTGACCTAACACTACTGCCGAGAAAACTAGGGCATCCGATATTTTTGCAGATATGTCCACAACTTTGCGAAAATAATTATGATGCCCATCTTTCCTTGAGGTGGCACATATTTCTATCCAATTTCATCTAAAATATACCTAAATTGAAAAATTAGGGTTTCTTTGTCAAACCCTAGGTCCACGAGAAGTAGTCTTCTAGAAGAGCCTTCAAGCAAGCATCAAGTTGAAGCAACCTCACTAGTAAGTTCTATCCTCTCCATTTCCATTTGAGGTTCTCAGTTTAATCATGATGACAAATCGTAAAAATATTAGGGACAATATTGAAAGAGTGGAGAACTTCTAAGCATGGAAGTATAGAGTGCTTCTCATACTTGAAGAAGCATGACATGGAGAACTATTTCAAAGAATAAGTTGAAGATCCAAAGGGAAATGAAGTCAAAGAAAAGTACAAGAAGATGAGTATTTCCATCTGCAATGGATATCACATGTATCATCCTTGAAGACTCCCAAGGATATGTTCGATGCAAAGAACAAATCATACAAATTTGACCCCAATAAATCAACTCAAGGATGTGAAGATGCAAATGTCAGAAAACATTCAATCTTATTTCACAAGGAGATATCAGCTCAAGGATCAATTAAAATCCATTAGAGACAATGTCAAAGAAGTAAAAGCATAGATTACAACTTTGAATGGTATTCCAAGTTCATTCAAGGAAGTTTTTCTAGAAGGAATATTACCTATTGAGGAATGCACATAAGAAGAAGATTGATTGATGGAAATAGAAGAAGAAATAGACAAATATGACAATCAAGTCTTAACAACTCATGCCAAGAAGAGAAGGAACAAGAAGGAATAACATTCCCGTAAAGAATAAAAGGGCATATCACAACTCAAATGTTCAACTGTGATGAGAAGGAACACTTTGCAAAAGAATGTTCCAAGAAGGAAGTATGGAAGGATGATTTGATCAAGAAGAACCTGTCGATCATACATAATGACGTTTGGATTTGAGAGATGAAGGGAAGTTTTGTAAAGTATTCCAAGTATATCTACAAGATAAAGTATACATCATATCGAAGTATCAAAAGATACAAATCAAGGTTCATGGTTTCTATGAGAATGAGAGAGTCAATTATGGGAAGACACTACTATAGTAGTTATATACACCCCTTCAGTCATGGGTATTATAGTAGATAGTTGGTCTAATCAAAGTAGAAGAACATATAAAGAAACCTACAAGGTTTGAGACTCTTTACAGAGAACCACCGATGCACAGAAGGATTTGTACAAGCTCAGTAGGCACCCATGGGTTAGCATATACAATTACATGAAGAGATTGAGGATAAACTAAAGTGATGGATATCCCAACCTTTAATACAAGTTTGAATATAGATTCCTACAAAGGATGAGAAGCTCGTATATGGGTGAAAGATAAAACTTGCAACAAAGTTCGAGATGAAGGATCTTGATATCTAGTGACCTCGACACATGACATAGTGTTCTTGGCTGCAACAGATCCCATTTCGAGTCATTAAAATGGGAGCCCCCATTAAAATTTTAATTGCTTTTTCAAGCCATAATTACCTTATGGGAACTATCAAGCTGTAAGTATGATCTTTTGATTTAATGAAATTTCCTCAGTTTTGTTTTTAGGGATTTTATGGGTTTTGGAAGCCCCTTTTCTTCATACGTATCATTTTTGGGCACTTTCTCCCTCCACATTCTGCTTTCCGCAATGGAAGATGAGGGAATCTGCATTTTTCAAGCCATTGGGGAAACTATTTTCGAACTTCTGCCTATGAAGATTGCGGAATTGTCATTTTTTGCTTAATAAAGGGTCTTTTTTTACTTTCGCTTTCTGCTATGTGGAATATGGAAATTAGGACTTGCAAGTTTGGAAATAAAACCTTCTTTATCCCTTTAAACTTTCTCTTTCTGCTATGTGGAATGCGGAAGTCAAAAAAGTCTTTTGTCGCATTCTTGGTTTTCTTATTTTTTCGACTTTTGTTTTCCTCCTATGTGGAATCTGGAAATTGGAACTTCATGTTTGTTTTATATTCACAATATCCCATTTTCCACTTTTCACTTTCCACATCTCTGTTGTGCGGAATGCGGAACTTCAATATTGTTTTTTTTAAATAAATTTCTTTTCGCTTTCCGTTTTCTGCTATGCCGAATGCGGAATGCAGAAATTGGATTTGTTTTTTCCTTCGAATATGTCTCTTTCCAACTTTTGATTTCTGCTATGTGGGATGCTGAAAGAGGAAATGCCAAAATACAAACTTTTGAAACTTTTTATTTCTCATTTTTTAGTTTCATGCCTTTGTCTTAGCCGTTTATTTATGCTAGATCTACGTTCTAGATCTGTTTTGTCTTGAGACTTTGTCTATTGAGTATGTTCATCTAGTGAGCGTATTTACCATTTACTTGCGTTTTTACTGTACATAGATATTTTATTGCTCTTCTATCTCGCTCAAGCTCAAATTTTCCCTGGTTTTTAAATTTTTTTTTACCAAAATGGCATCTCCCGTACCCAGAGACACCAGATCAAAGACAACTCTGCAAGAGCAAAAGTCCAAAGACCCAAATGTTAGAATCTTCATGGACACTAGTGGGCATAGTTTTGATAACCTGCATTTGGATTGATCAAGGATATACTCTATTTTCTATAATAATTATTTATCAACTGTTCATCATGACAAACATGCTTTTATCAATATTTGGAGCTCGCAGCTCGATTTTATTGGCTCTATACCACCGTTTATGCCTTACACAGACCCGATGAAGTGGGAAATCGACCATGCCAACCCTAAGGACCATGTTTTCAATTACCATATTGGTAATTTTCTAGCCACATTCATCCCTGATACTTTTTCCAAGGATTACACACTAGGACCACCAAAACAACTCCTGAGCCGTAAATTCCTTGATGAAGCAACCTCTCATTTTAATTATGAATAAGTGGTGAAATAATGGATGGATAATTCTACTCTATTTATCCCTCATACAGGTAATGATTACCCTATTTCATGGTTTAGGGAACCATATTCACTGCTCGCAGCCATGTTATGACGGTTATATGGTGAGGCAAATTGCACATTGTTCAAAGTAGAATGAGTGCCAGTAGCACACCACATTTTACTCATGGGTGAGTATTTTAATTGGGCTCAGAATTTATTTGTAAACTTGCAGGAAGATATTGACAAATATCAAAAGGCCGCGGCAAACAAAAAACCTAAATTTTACATGTAATCATATGTAATGGATGTTTTATGTGTAGCCTCTGCATTTCCCTCCCTCGGTTGGAATTGGTAGAATAATTCCCTGCCTGTCCATATTTACTATTCTGACATTTGGGACAATAATTTTATTCCTCGGGTATATGATATTTGCAACCTTTTATTGGGGTATACATACCATAATATCTTATAGGCCGACACTCTAACATTTTCACAAAGATCCAAGGCTTTAATTACTTTACATGGGGATTGGTATTCTGGAGAATATTTCTCCTATTTCAGGATTTGGGGTAGCAACATGGTCCATTTATTGCCAAGAAATGTCCTAGACCGCATGGTTTTGCAGGAAGTTTCTTTTCAAACAGTCACTAATGGCACCTTCCCAAAATTGCATAAGCACAAGAGGAAGGGTTGGCCTAAGTTACCACTATATTTGGATTATTTGGTCCTATAGAATTCTACCCACGTAGCTCTGCTGGGTAAGGATATCAGAACTATGAACCTCGGTGAAGCACCTAAAAGAATGCATGATCCTAAGGCTTATCTGGCTAGCCCCTTTGCTCAAGAATGAGTTAAGTTTCATTCCACACATGAGGATCTACCAGATGAATCCATGTACAGGGTAGCTATTTATTTTCATCAAGCACTGGAGAAAATCACTGCTCCAGAAGTAAAGGCACATGTTTTCAAGTACAGAAATATATAAAGCAGTCTACCCTTTACTTCAGGAAAACATGGAGAGAGAAGAAAGACAATAGGCATCATCAAATTCTTCTTCTGCCTCAGCCCCTCATTCCAAAGACAAGGGAAACACTGTCATGGAAACCCCTAGGAGCACTCATGCTACACAAGAGATGGAATCCCTGCACACAGGGGAATAACTTAAACAATGTTTATTCAGGCTCAGTTCTTAGCTCCAGTCACAGGTAGAAGAGGTTGAACCTCGGCCTAAGAAAGAGAGAACTTAGCCTGTTCCCCAGCAAGCACAATTACCTCAAGCACCAGTGGCTCAAATTGAGCACATACCTCAGCAAGTTCTCAGAGAGGAACAACCATCACATAACACTACACTTTCTCTTCAAGACACGTGCCCCTACAAGTCCTTCTATTCCAATAGGTTGAACCTTTGCCTCAGCCTAAAATCGAGATACATGAAATTCAAAGTGACCTAGAGAAGGAATTTGGGACCGCCTCACGCCCTATTAATATCCTCACCTCCATGACATCTTCAGTCCCTGAAGCACAATTTTCAGCAGGTCTGTTTGATGTTTTATTTCCTTAGTCTTCTTTTTTTCATTTGGATTCCTATTCTTGAGGAAACCTATAGAGACCCATTAGTATTAGCAGAATTTCCCAATCCTACCCCCTCTTCTTCTCCACTTGTTTCATCAATTCCCCATACACCCCATACTTCCCCCACATCTTCACATATTCCATCTTCCCAAGTAGATGTCCCTTCCATCTCTACAATCCCTTCTTCACAAGTTTATATCCCTATTCCAACCTCTTCCTCTTCCATTATATATATATATTGTCCCTACTTCCCCCTTGTACATTTCTCTCATTAGTGTATAAATTCCGGTCTCTCAATCAAAATCTGAGCCATCGGCCACCCCTTAAAAGGAAAACCTTTCAGCTTTAGAGGAGATGGAATATTTTGGAGAGGATGTTGTTTTTTCCTTAGGGAAATATTTTGGGAGAAAAAAAGACAAGGAAATAATGAAAAAGGAGTCAAGAGGACAAAGGAAGGCACTCTCAAACAAGTTCCTATCCCTAATCAAGTTGTATGGAGAACTGATGCCCCTAATGTTAAACAAAGAGTGTTGGATACAACAACTGCCATGGGAGCTTTCGTAGGAAGAAATTATGATTTAGTGTCACGACTGAATAAAGATCTATTAGATAGGGAACATGAACTACAGAAATATAAATAGGATCTAGAAGCAGCCGAGGCACATCATCAAAATGAGATTCAAATCCTCAGACAAGAGCACGAGGAAAAACAAAAACAATTACAGAAGAAGATTGACCATCTCAAGCATCATCTTGAGAAGTTAGATCTCCTAAATCAGCGACAAGCTAATCAGAATGCTACCTTCAAGCAACAACTCAAGGAATCACAACTATATTCAACTGCTTGATCATTTTCTACATTAACAGCTGAAGAATTCAAACAATTATCTTGAATGGTAAATGATCAATATTATCAATCTATGATCATCCTGTACACAAGGTTTAGTGAAATGCAGGAACTGTGCAATTCATTTGAGCAAAAGTCAGAGGTCCTACAGGATCATCATACTCAAAAAACCACACAAATTAAGGCATTTGATGATGTAATAGGTTGGAAAACACATATCAGAGACAAACAACAGGACTTTCCAATCTTGGAAAACTTTGGGCTAAGAAAACCATAGTCACCATCGAAACCTAGGAAGGAATATGCGATACAGTAGAGTCCATCATCCAAGATTGAAAAGTGCCATGCAATTGTAGGTGGACAAATTCTGATGTTTTTCTTGGTTTCTTGGGGCTGCCTTTGCTAGATCCGATCAACCAGGCAGTTTCCCCCAAACTAAAATCAAAACAGGTTGAACGAAACATTGTTTCAACCAAGGAGAAAATTTAGGGTGTGACCCAACTTTCTTTGCAGGATATTAGTATTGCCTCTTAGATACATTGTATATTTTCAATCTTTAGATAAACATTTGCAATATTTTGCTTAATAATTATTTGAAGTTGGTTGAGGGACCCGATCTTAACTTGCATGTTTGTATGTTGAGCACTGGAAAATCCTTTCACCTGTTATGTTTATACAATTATCCAATTCCAAGTCCATGTTTCACCCTGTTTAAGTGTTCTTAAATAGATAGTTATTAGGAAGTGGTTACTTTGAGTCTTTCCTCAAAAGCAGATCACACTTGATCTGACAAACCCTTGTTCTAGTGGAGGCCTTATATCCATAGGAATTAGTCATCACAAACAACTCGGGGATAGAATCATCTCTGCGTGGGATTGATTTGAAGCCTTTATGGTTGGACTTTTTCCTTCTGTCGATTTCCTGGTAGTTTTATCGAGCAACCTACATATTGGGCCATCAACAAAAGGCATTAGAAGGAGGACCATTGTGAAATATGTCAAGAGAAAACACTATTAAAATTCCTACTCCGAGGTCACTCATTATTACTGGAAGCCATGTTCAAGCTTCTACGTCTACAACACACTCTATAGAAGGGAAAATAATGGTTCCACTTACTTCTTATTTAGAACCAACTGCTACTCAACCATAAATTCTCTTTGTCTCACCAACAAGGGGAACCCTAACACTTGAACATGTGAGAAAAAGCACCCAAGACTTAACTGCAATGTTTGAAAATAGAGATGAATTTAATTGAAGCCTTGCAGATGCTCTGCCCATAAATCCTCCTCCTCGCAATTCTTCTATGACTACAACTACTCAAAATACTTCCCAACAGTTAGTAGTCCCTAAGAATAAAAAATACCAGCTATCTGAAAACATAGAACAACCCCCAAAATATCCAACCTTTGACAACCAACATGTAGGGAAAACGCCACCTACACCACCTTCTTCATGCCCGTCTTCGTAAGAAGAATACACGGATAACAACACTTCCTTAGAGTCCTTAGAAGATACAATATAAATACCAATGGATGACTATCTTAATAGAATTTGGCTTGAGGTGGATGCAGTCCTCACACCTGGAAAGCTGCAAAAATTACCAAAGAACCCTCAGAAATGGCTTCCTAGATTCAATCAAGATTATAGGAATCTTGCAAAAGACCATATTAAGAATTATATGGAATCCATCATACTAAGAAACATTATTTACTTACTCTTTTGAGGGACAAGCATCAACTTGGTGCTTTTCTTTAGAATTGGATTCTATAAACTCTTGGCAACAATTTGAGGCATTATTTCTTCAAAATTTTGGAGATGATAGTACCCCAGAAGGTTTTTTCATAGAGTTGTCTTCTATGAGGATAAATTCGAAAGAAGGAGTGAAAGATTATAACCAGAGGTTTTTCTTCCTAAAAAATAGAATTCCTGCTACACTCCTCCCTACGGAGGAATTGTTAATTGCTTACAATATTAAGAGTTTACCTACAACTATCACTATGTGGGTCAAACCTGCTCATAAGCCAACTTAACAGCTCACCTTCACGGAGGCTATCATAGTAGAAAAATATATGTATGGTCTCAAAGATAATCCTGACCAAGAACCAGAAAGACCTTCTACTTCCAAGAGAAGGAAAGAGCATGTTCTTAAACCCACAACTTTAGAAAAGGACCCTTATGAACTGGATAACTTGAAGAAATTGTTGCAAAGGATTTCCAATGATATGGTCAATCTCAAAAGAGCTAGTGGTGATAATGAGGGAACCAACAAAGGTTAGGAAAGGCCACCACCTAGAATACCTTACCAGCCTCCTTTAAACCAACCACCCCCAAACCATGGGGAAACACTCACCTTCGATGATATTTATTATATTTTTAAATCCTTGAACTCTAGTCCTCAAACTGCACAAAATGATGTTAGACAAGAAGTTGCATAGACCATGTCTCTCGTTGATGAACATGATCCATATGTGAACACCATTCATTATTTTTCATAGCTTCCTATGGATGAAGAAGAACAATAGGAAGATACAGAAGTGGTTTTTGATCTGCAACATACCTACAACATGAGAGAAAATGTTTTCCATCACAAGACACTCCACCAATGACATCTGCTCAAGGAATAGGTAAAGCAGTCCCGGTAAAAGAACAGGTAATCCCCAAAGTTGAATAGAATTCAATAGACGATATAAATAATGCTAAAGCTAATATTTTTATATTAACACATATTTCATTAAATTTGGAAATATTCTATTACAAGGACTTCATCCACATTGATTTTTTTTGTAAATCTCTAAATACATATTCTATTAAATCTAGAAAAATCAACTCAAAGAACTATTCCATTAAATCTGGAATAATTAATCCAATGAAGTATTTTCTCAATTAATATTTTTTATTTATTTCAAGTAAAACTTTAGTATTCAACCATTCAAAAGGAAATATTACATCTCAAATAGAACTAGTCTAGGAAATATTACATCTCAATTAGAACTAGATGGGTTGGACATAAATCCGGATGAGTCTATGAATATTAATAATTTTGTAGATGTTAAAATCTTTGAGACAATGAGATATATTATGTGGGAATAATCCAAATTGAATGAAATTGCACACATAATTTTATACTATAATACTCTAAGACATGCTATATACTATATTTGAGGTGACCGAAGTACTAAAAAGATTTATATTGTAAAACACCATGTTTGATCATTGCTTTCATGAAGAGGAGAAAATGACAAGAATTTTGAATATATTGAATTATAGATAGATGTTGAAACGAATTAGAGATAGATGTTGAAACACATTTTTAATGAATTTTAGTCAAACTTTGTATGTCCTCGTGTTCTTTGATTACTAATGATTCAAAGTAACTACAAATAAGTTATTTAAGATATTGATTTTCAAGATTAAGTGTGTATCCAAAGTCACTCATCTATGACAAATGATTCTCCCACTT
>LPNX010818146.1:158566-176734 GCA_001517045.1 Pseudotsuga menziesii | reverse complement strand
ATTATTCGATGTTGAGGAGAAGCCTATGTGCTGACCTAACATCTGAGTCCATAGGCGATCCCAAGGCTTGCAAAGCGAAGCAGGATCCTGTGGACGAACGAGGAAACGTGCAATACAGATAAGTATTGGATTATTTTTGCTTATAGATATACATGTGTATATGATTTGGTTATGATGTTTTATACTCTTGCTTTAGAGATAAAACTAATGAGAATAAACTAAACATGTGAATTTATTCAATGTTTGGATATAGGTATCACTGGAGGCGAGGACTATGAGAGAATCCTAGAGGTGCATGTGGACATGTGACTGTCCTGGAAAGCTCAGATTGAGCGGTAATGAAAAAGGTGCTAGTGAGACGGGGGAGTCCTAGCAGCCGAGACAAACCATGTGGAGAGACTCCATGGTTTAAGAGGTCTAGAATAGACCGAAGACACTAAGTGTCGTGACCAAGAAAGATTGGTCCAGCATTCACGGTGAAGTGAAAGAGGCTGAGAGCATGAAAATCCACTGCGATGGCGAGGGTTCCAGGATGGAACAAAACAAAGAGGGGAAAAACTCTTACTGCTCTCTTTTTGCCTTTTGATTATATGTATATATATGTTTATGCATGGTGAAAACAAAGAGATTGTTGAATGCCTGTATGATTGAAAATGGAATGTGTGTAATTGCTTAAGCAAATTGTGAATGCTGGAATAGTTAATTCCCTGCCCAGGAATGGACATGAAGGAGCGCATGTGCCTGTTGGGGAAGGCATGAAAAATATTTAAGTTTCCTTAATGAAACTTGAACTGTCATGCCATTTGGGTAATTAACTAACTGATTTTGATATCTATATTATGCTTGGTCTGACAGAATTTCAATGGTGCATTCCACAGGTGAGAAAAGTGAAACCAGGTGGTGCACGTTGATTATGGCAGCAGAACAAAAGTTGTTGGACTTGGCTGGAAGTCTCCTTCAAGTGATTGCCAAGACCCAAGAGAATCTTGGGGAGATGCTCAGGATCCAGAAAAGGCAGAGTGAAATGAATCACCAAATTTTGCAAGACTCTATCAGTTTGCAAAGGGAGGTGAAAAGCCTTCTGAGAGCAATCGACAAAGGAAAGGAAGGTGGATCAGCGATGGGACAATTGTCCAAGAGACCCAATAAGAAACGGTCCAGGCATGAAGACTCAAAGGAAATTGAGCAGGTAAAGATGAAGCAACCAGTGAGATGCTGGAGATGCGGAGGACATCATTTACGCCGGGACTGTCTGATGAGGGAACAGGATGAAGGCAATAGCCGCAAAGTTTCTAGACTTCGGGATCAACAAGAAGCTGAGAACCAGCAGGAAAAGTCCATGGAAGCCGAGAGGCTTGGTCTTGAACGTTCAAAGTAAATGATTGAACGTGGGATAGATCGGCAAATTTTGTAATTTTGATGTGCAATTGTATATGTATTGTATATATGAAATGGAACACCGAGGACGGTGTTATTCCAAGGGGGAGGGGAATGTAATGTCCCCGGTTTTGACCCCGTTTGCATGATGTATATATTGTAATTAATCGTGGTGAGGAGCTCAAGGAAAAATCCCCACCATCGATTTGGTTGTGTATGTTTCGGCAATGGGGATAATTGTCGGTGGCATCTCGTGCTATTTGGCACATTATAATTCGGCATCATGTAAATACGCACATCAATTAAAATAAACCACAACCAGCTACGGCAGTGCAACGTTGAATGAAAATGGCATGGTTCCAAAGGATAAGGGGTGGGGGATGTCAAACCTTAGTTATGGGAAAAACCCATGTTTTATTACCTTCTTGTTTTTCTACCTTTGTTGTTTGTCGCCTTTTGCCTCATCCAACCTTGTCAACCTCTTTAATGCTTCAGCTGGTGGTTGGGGGAGTTATTGCTGAAGTGGTGGTGGTTGTGGCAGGCTGTCATCCTTACCCACTTTCCCACTCCACCCACGTCTACCCATTCTTCTCCCTCATGCACTCATCCCTGGCCTGTTCACTCTCACCACGATTTGGTCTGATCCTCCTCACGCACATGTTTTGGGCGGTTTTGGTCTCACGCAGACATTTTTTGGGGCTCCATGAGTTGTTGAGCACCCACGCACTGTAACTCGCGTCCTTGCTATTGTTTTGTTCATCCACGGGCAAAATCGGAGTTGTTTTCTCCTCACGCAGGGCCTCTATTGCTGTGCATTCTCACGCAGAGGGATTCCCTCCCATTTTCCATCTTCACGCATGGTATTTTGTTGGATTTACCCACGCAGTATTTCCTTGGGTGAATTGTGAATAGGGTGGCCGTATCGTTCACTCACAGGCTAATTTGTGGGTTCTTTTCACACATTGGTTGGGAAAACTGTAAATTCGTCCCTATTGCATTTTGTTTGCTGTTCTGCTGTTGGGGCTGTGTAATTCGTTTTTCCCTGTTTGAGCTGTGATTGCTAATTGGTTGCCTGAGTGCAATGGTTAGCCTTTGGGCTGTGCTGGCTTGGCTTGTCTGTTGAAAGCCTGTGAAACCCAGCTGTGTTGGTTTGTTGTTTGTGCCCCTTGGCTATGTATAAGCTTGCAATTGACCCTTTGTCCTTGAGGAATCATGCCCAGCTCGGGGGTGGTAGCGTTGTTGAGAGATTGATGAGCATGCTGGCCTATGGTTGGGTGGAACGTTGCAGCGAAGTAGCTGGTTGCGGGTGGATTCTTCATTAACAGATAAGTGCTGCTAGTCTATCTTTGCAATTATATCAATTGTAGATGGAATTATGATGAACATGTAATTGCTGGAATGTATGTTTGCTTTCGCTGTATGATTGAAGAATAATGCATCTGTGTATGCTTGTAAGTTTCAATTTCATCATTTGATTTCTTTTTATGCTCATGGGGCGGTTTGCCCAGTCCGGTTGATTTGTTGATGTTCGTTGCGTCCTCTTCGCTAGTTGAGGGGTGGGGACGTGACAATTCACATCAGATGAATTCAAGGAATGCAGAGAGTCAGGGATTAAGAGGGAGTTGACCACTCCATGTAATCCACAATAAAACGAGGTTGCAGAAAGGAAGAATAGAATAATTATGGAAGCAAGAAGGGAAATGCTTCATGATCAAGATATTCCTATGCATATATGGGTAGAAGATGCTAGGACAGCTATGTATGTACAAAATTGCACTTCGCATAGAGTACTTGATAACAAGACACCAGAAGAATTATTCTCTGGCAAGAAACCAAAATCCAACCATCGTAGAATATTTGGTTGTCTGGCGTACATACACATTCCGAAAGAAAAGAGGATGAAGTTAGATCCTTCAGGGAAGAAGGGTATATTTGTGGGATATAGTCAAATATCGAAGGCTTACAGAATATATTTCCCAGGATTCAAGAAGATTGACATCAGCAGGGATGTAACATTTGATGAAGACTCAGCTTACAACAAATCCAGAAAGAGACCTTGAAGAAACAGAGGTACCCAAGATCCGACATACAACAATGAATGAAGCAACTCCAGAAGAAGATCGAGAAATGGAAGAACCTCAGGAACATGTAGATCCACCCCTTGAGAAGAATTCTTACAAGAGAAAACCAAAATGGGTACGAGAGGCTATCCTAGGTGCAGAGAGATATGGTGCTCCAGAAGAAATGCACAGAGAAAGGAAGAGGACTAGGTCCTACTCCATTTATGTAGCCCTATTGTGTGACATCCTCGATAAAGAACCTTCCAACTATGAAGAAGCAGCATAAAAGAAAGAACGGAAGGATTCTATGATCAAGGAGTACCAATCGATCATGAAGAATATTGTCTAGGATGTGATCTCGAGACTAGAAGGGAAGTCAGGTGTGACTTCCAAGTGGATCTACAAGATCAAGCATGCTGCAGATGGCAACATAGAGAAATATAAAGCAAGATTTGTGGCACGTGGATTCTACCAAAAGGAAAGAATATATTATAAAGAAAATTTTGCACCTGTATCCAGACACACTTCCATCATATCAATACTTTCTCTGGCTACAATGATGAAATGGAAGATACACCAGATGGATGTGAAGATCGTGCTCTTGAATGGTGTAGTGGAAGAGGAAGTGTATGTGGAGCATCCACTTGGATTTGAGACACATGATAGGGAGACTCATGTGTGAAAATTGAAGAAGGCCCTGCACGATTTGAAATAGGCACCCAGGACGTGGTATCTCAGGATTTATAGCTTCCTGGCTAGTTTGGGTTTTACCAAGAGTAAAGAAGATTCCAACCTTTACTAAAAGGTTGAGGAAGGGAACCCACTGATACTCCTATTGTATGTAGATGACCTATTTGTGACAGGTGAGGATGGGTTGATTGCTAACACGAAGAGGAATCTTGCTACCGAATTTGAGATGAAGGACTTGGGTATGATGCACTACTTTCTAGGAATGGAGGTGTGGAAGAATACAAATGGAATATCCCTTGGACAAGGGAAGTATGCAGTGGAGATCCTGAAGAGGTTTGGGATGATGGACCGCAAGGTCATGGCCACACATATGGCATCGAACATGAAGCTATTGAGTGATGCTTCATCAGAGTTGGTTGATGACACGATGTTTCATCAGATGATTGGGTCATTGATGTACCTGACAAATACGAGATCAGATATTTGCTTTGTTGTGAACACATTGAGACAGTTCTTGAAGGATCCGAGACATGTTCACCTGATTGCTGCAAAGCATATTCTGAGGTACCTAAAGGGTACAGTTGATCATGGGATCAAGTATGAGGTGAATCAGAAGATTAACTTGGAGGATTATGTGGATTCGGATTGGGAAGGAAGTGCCATTGATAGTAAGAGCACTTCGGGGTGTTGCTTCAGTATGGGATCAGGTGTGATCTCTTATTTTAGAAGGAAGCAATCTTGTGTGGCACTGAGTACAACCAAAGCAGAGTATGTCACAACTTGTTTGGCTAGTTGTGAGGCAATGTAGCTAAGGAAGCTACTGTTTGACCTATTTGATCTCCAGTTGGATGCTACTTGTATATATTGTGACAACCAAAGCTGTGTGAATTTTTCGGAGAACCCGGTGTTCCATGACAAGTCGAAGCATATTGAGATCAAGTAGCACTATATCAGGGATATGGTGCAGAGAGGAGTAGTGAAGCTCTAGTATGTTGTGATGAACGAATAGTTAGCTGATGTGTTTACCAAGCCATTAGCTAGAGTGAAGTTTGAGTACTTCAGAGAAAATCTTGGTGTTCATCAGATTGAGGTTCCTTCCAAAGGGAAGTGATGTGTCTGGAAGATGCAGTGCCTTTCTGACATGGTGGCAGGTTGGGCCTCCCAAGGTCAGCTATAAGTACAGATCCTTTCTGACATGGTCATATGTAAGTGCTAATCCTTTCTAACATGGTGGAAGGTTGGGCCTCCCATGGCCAGATGTAAGTACAGATACTTTTTGACATGGTGGAAGGCTGGTCCTCCCATGGTCAGATGTAAGTGTTGAGCCTTTCTGACATGGTGGCAGGTTGGGCCTCCCATGGTCAGATGTAAGTGTTGAGCCTTTCTGACATGGTGGCAGGCTGGGACTCCCATGGTTAGATGTAAGTGCTGATCCTTTCCGACATGGTTTCAGGTTGGGACTCCCATGGTCAGATGTAAGTGTTGAGCCTTTCTGACATTGTGGCAGGCTGGGTCTCCCATGGTCAGATGTAAGTGCTAAGACTTTCTGAGATGGTGGCAAGCTGGGCCTCCCATGGTCAGATATAAGTGCTGAGCCTTTCCGACATGCTGGTAGGCTGGGCCTCCCATGGTCGGATATAAGTGTTGAGACCTACATCTAGCATGAAGAAGCGATGGCTCTGTAGAACTTCATATGACGAGTAGATTTGAGAGATAACACCATTTGGTCGAGATAGCAGAAGCAGTGGTGATGATGATGATCCAGCTTTGGTGATGATCCAGTGATGAATAATTGTGCTGATGAACTGTGTCAAGAGAATACCATCCTAGTTAAGAGGGAGTATTGATGTATTTGTAACTTCAGAATGTATTCACTTGAATATTTTATATTGTATTTCATTGTACCCGGACGAATATGTTTGTTCCTCCGATCGGGAGAGTCATTAATATAATAAAGTCATGTAAATTCATTAAGGCTAACCCTCCATTGTAAGTCAGGGCAATAGTCCCCATAGTTGAGTCATATTAGGGTTATTAGACTCTCCTAGTGAATTTGGCCCTGTAGAATAATTTTCAAGTGGAAAACAAGTATAAATAGAGAGTGAGACTCTCTATTTGAAACACACACACACTCAACAATAGAGCATGAGTGAGAGAGAAGTAGCTTGCACAAGTGAGAGGGAGAACAGTTGTCGAAGATCATCTTTGTTTCTTTGGGTTTTAATTTTGCTATTGGTGTTCATTCTATCTCCGAAGAAGTTGCGGGGTTTTCTCCTTTATGGTTTCCCCAAGGAAAATATTTGTGTCTCTTGTCTCTTGTGATTATTGTTGTGCATGTTATTCTCTCAGATAAGGTCCTAGATCATATTGATTAAATGAGAAAAATATAACAGCTCCAACATGGAGAAAATCCCAAGTTCACCCTCCTGCGTGGTGCTCTTCAAACCTCCAACACAATTGAAAAATCCAGCTTCTCCCTCTTACATGGTGATCCTCAAACCTCCAACATGGTTGAAAACCCAGAAAGGGTGCAGTTTTTATAGCTGATTTTACCACACATGGTGAATCACACTTTTATGGCCTTCCCTGTCCCTATGCAAACTCCTTAGACCCCATGGACCATTTTTGTTCCTTTGATGTTTCCTAGACCATCCCTAAAAACATGCTTAAATTTCCATAAGGTACTTTTAAACCCTTTATCACATATATACGCGGGTTTGACCTCTAAAACCATGTACATCAGGATGTGTGCAAAAATCCAAATTATTTTGGAGTTTTCCTTGATGTGGATCTGACTCACTTGTCTCTTGGCCTTCCATATGCCTTGATATCGCTCGGATTCGACCTTTTATTACCCCATTGATGAGCTATATAAGGAAACCTTTAGATACATTGAAGGCATATGAGAAATTAAGAGCAAGAGAACTATAGTCCATTATTGCTGATACTTGTGCTTGAGTCTGCATCCCATTTGTCCTTGGGGTACCTTTTCATATCAGAAGATGCCCTTTGGCCTTAAAAATGTCGGAGCCACTTTTCAATGGGCTATGACCTTGATCTTCCATGATCTCAAATCGATTATTGAAGTCTTTTTGGATGACCTTACTGCTCATTCTCGCATGAGAATGCGTCATTCTTACCATTTGAGATTAGTGTTCGAAAGGTGCCACCATTATTTGGTAAGGTTAAATCCTCACAAGTGCATCTTTTGTGTGAAGTCTGGTCGCTTATTAGGGTTAATTGTCTCCAAGGAGGGTATAAGAGTTGACCTTTTAAAGGTTGAGGCAATACTTCAATTGTCTCCCTTGAAAAACATTAGACATCTTCAATGTTTGCAAGGCATGGAAAACTTCTTACGAATATTTGTCGTGAATTTTGCCGATTTGACTAGAGGCTTTATGCGTCTTTTGAAGAAGGACACTACCTTTTGCTGGGATGAGCGAGCCCAGGATTCCTTTGATATGCTTAAGCAAGCCCTAGCATCGACCCCGGTAATTAGTCCACCCGACTATAGTCGTGACTTTCTACTTTATGTGGCCATGTCTATGGAGACGATTGGTATGGTTTTGGTTCAAGAGGATGAGGAGATCCAAGAGCATGTCATATATTATCTGAGCCAAAACCTTATAGATGCAGAGATCCGTTATTCCCATGTGGAGAAGCTTTCCCTAGCTACCATTCATGTGGTTCAAAGATTGAGACACTATATTCTCCTTCGCCAGACCTTGGTGGTTGCCCATGTCAATCCGTTTCAGTTCGTCCTCACTAGAAAGATGATATGGGAAAGTATAATAAGTGGATTGTCATCCTGCAAGAATTCGATCTCGAGTTTGTCTCGACAAAATCGAAAAAATCGTTGATTTTTGCAGAGCTTATATCTAATTTCCTGAGCGAGGAGGAGGAGGAAACTTGTGAAGATACGTTTTTCGATGAGCATATCTTCTTGATCTAAACTTTGGATCCATGGTATGGGGACATTATCATATATTTATAAATGTGGAAGGTGCCTACTCACCTTTCACGGGATGAACGACGATGATTACATCACGTTTCTAAGAATTAATTCATAGTGGATAACACATTGTATCGTCATGGGATATATTCCATTTTACGTCATTGTTTAACTCATGAGGAGGCTGAGCTTGTGCTGAATGATTTCCATGGAGGGGCGTGTGGTGGTAATTTATTTGGGCTTTCTACAGCCCAAAAAATATTAAGAGCGGGTTATTTCTGGCCGTCGATCTTTAAATATTATGTTAATGCATTCAAGAAGTGCCACCCTTGCCATGTGTTCACACGTAATATGTTCTCGCATCCTGCCCCATTACATCCCATTATCACCATCGGTCCCTTCACTATGTGGGGACTTGATTTCATGGATTGCAGCCCAGCTTCAGCTGGGGGGCATTATCATATTATTGTGGCTGTTGACTACTTCACGAAATGGGTTGAGGCTATGCCTACAGTTAAATCTGATGGTGAGACAACCACACACTTCGTATTCAATCAGATTATTACTCGGTTCAGTATTCCGAAAGAGCTTGTCACTGACCATGGTAGGCACCTTCAGAATCGTATGATGGAAGATTTGGCCTCGAAGTTAGGTTATAAGCAGGAGAATTCTTCTTCTTATTACCCTCAATAAAATGGACAAGTTGAAGCAGTGAACAAATAACTCAAGTCTATTCTCCAACGAACCGTCGCACAAAGCAAGACCAATTGGCATATTATGTTATATCCTACTTTGTGGGATTATAGGACCGCGGTTAAGACTGCCACCGATTTTTCTCCATATCAGCTTGTACATGGAGTGGAGTCTATATTGCCGGTTGAGTGCGAGATCCCTTCTTTGAAGCTAGCCATAGAGATCTTACCGGACACTTGTCCATTGGAGGAACGTTTGGTCCATTTAGAGCAGCTTGATGAGCAACGTTGAGATGCTTTAGTGGCTTTAGAAGTGAATAACTAGCGTCGCATTAAGGTCCAGTATGATAAATGTGTCCATCCAAGGAGGTTTAGTGAAGGAGATTTGGTCCTTTTGTGGGATCAAGCTAAAGAACCCTTGGGGACAGGCAAATTCAACCCCATGTGGCATGGTCCTTACGTGGTTAAACGTGTGTTAGAGAAGGGCGCTTATGAGCTAGTAGATTACGAGGGGACGGCCTTAGTGGAGCCTAGAAATGGTCTCTATCTTAAAAAGTACTATGCATGATTTTCAGCCAGGGCTGGCTATTGTATATTATTGTACAACATTTTGCATAGTTAGGTCTTTCTTATGGTGATCGGGTTTGTTGATTATATTTCGTTTCTTATGGCAGATGTCAATGGAGTCTTCCATCTATATAGGATTCATGGATGGTGCAAGCCATCACACTCAACACTCAGCCTCTGTTGCTTGGGTGATTTATACTCCTACGGGTCAAGTATTGTCTTCAGGAGGCGTATGTTTACGGCCCTCTTCAAACAACGTGGCTGAATATAGTGCCCTATCGAGCTTCTATGAGATGCCATTTCACATGGTGTTCTCTCTCTTGAGGTACGTCTTGATTCGGAGTTAATAGTGTCACAGCTTAATGGCTTGTATCATGTTAGAGATTCAAAATTATTATGGAGATTCTTACGTGTGAGATTGTTAGAATGGCAATTTGAAAACATAACATACATACATGTTCCAAGAATTAATAATCAAGTTGCTGACTCATATGCTAACTATGTGTTAGATTGGCATTTGTTTCATAAACAGTAAGCTCATCACAAACATAAATTTTTACACATGTAAATAAATAAACCAATCATCATAAAAGTTTTTCATTAAAACATCCAAAATGTGATAATACATAGTGTCATAATACAAAAATGGGGCTCTCGAGCCACCAAAATAGAAATACATGGTAGTACAAAATGTATCACTCCCAGGTATCTAATCCTGGGGAGGAGGAGGGGGGTTCTGATCATGGAATGTCACCACGGCTCTAGCGAGTCGTCTGAATAACCGCACCCATGCTCGTAACACACTCACCACCTGACGCTGCATGGCCTCAGGAAGGTCCTCAACCTGCACCATGGGTACCCTGTGTGTCAGCCTCACGAAGTTGGTATGAATGCTTTGGAGCATACGCTCCACATCCACACCCGTAATGTCATATCCTCTTCCCCTATGTCTATGACGAGGGAAGCCTTCAGGACACAGTGGTCCTACATCTGCAAACACATGATAGGATGTCACTATGTGTTGTCACACAAAAACACGTCTTTTTGATTCCATATATCAAAAAACACAAAAAATTAAATAACTCAAAAAATATTAAAAAGAGTGTTGGGATTCGTTACCAATGTCACCGTATGCCGATCCTGGTGGTAATGGCATGTCGTGTCTCCCTGAAAATCTATCCCCGCATAGGGGTAATAATTGATGGCAACTATCTGTCGTCGCCACCATGGAAAGAAATCAGCTGGATAGGGGTTGGACACCCTACCTCCACCCAGTCTGTGCATCGCATCTGTCCAACGTTGTTGGGTCGGATCTCGAACCCCATGAAGAGGAACGTCAACTCTAGGACTCAATCCCGGAACACGCTCGAAGAAAAACGTGCTCAGTATGCTACTGAAACTGAAGTTTCATACTCTGCCCATCTTGCACTCACTAAGCTGGTGTTTCATGTTTCCCAGTAATGCAGTGCTCCAATCGTACACAGTGGGTCTCATGCACTACACTGCATAGAACATCAGAGGCCGAGAGGCCTGGTGGAGTGAAGCTAGCCCTGCTATCCTACCTAGTATCAGTAGTATGGCCTTTAGGCCTAGCACTTGTATGGAGTTAGTTGGGATCTGACTCCCTACCTTCCCCATGTCCAGATAAAAATACACGGCTATGTACTCATCGATGGTGAGGCCACCTTCGGGCCCGCGAGACCGTAAGTTCACCACTTCCTCCCGTCGGGAAAGTCCAGTAATAAAGTATATGTCCTCCACTTCTATGGTGAGGGACATCCCATCAATCTGGAAAAACTCTGAGTCTGGATCCCAATAGTCTATTAGCATCTGCAGCAGTCTTGGTTTGGCCCTTAAGCCACCAAGACACCAAAACTTGTAAATCCCGCATGCACAAAGAGCATGTTGTGCCATTAGATCACCATGAACTTCTTCTTCTACATCCCCATGCTCACGTTCTCTCCATTCTAGAACCATTCTGCACATTAAATTCAAGTTTGAGTCATTAGAACACTTAAAACACCTTGAACGCGGCCTCATACGCTATTGTTTGCTAAACAACCGCGTATGTACGTGACTTTGAGGGCATTTTCCGTGTATATCCATCCCTATACACGAAATAACCATCGATTTCTATGTGGGCCGTAGTGCGCACTTTAGAATGGCCTAGAATCCTAATTTGACCATGGAAAATTATAAAATTTGCATGAAAATGAAAGATCATGGCATGGGTAATTACCTGGAAAAAACGGTAGTGGATTCCGTCGGCTGGATCTCCCGGAATTTGCTGTTGAAGTTCTGAGCTCAATTGGGTAAAAATTTCAAATGTTATATAATGTTTTGAATTTTTTACTATTTATAGAAATTTTTAAAATTTTTGAAAATTTTTACCCCCTTTTCTATAGTTTGGACCATTTCTAATCCTTTTGGACCGTTTTTTGACTAATATATGATGTAGGAGACTGTTTTGAGCATCGTTTCAACCATTGGGTTGCCCCATTCATGTCGATTTCAAGTATCATGTCTAAACTGGCATATAGGTTCGGTTTCACCACCATTTGCATTTTGCATGACATTACGACCATTTCATCATAACCATAGGTACAAACCCATTCTATCGTGTCACGGAACCTTCTTACTGTTTTAGAAGTGGCATGATTTGAATGGTAGAGATTGACCTTACATGGGTACCCTAGTTAGCACCTTGTTTGCATTTGGTGCCCATGCCGACAGTTTTGTCCTTTAGGGTGTGGGAGTCCATTGCATAGTATTGCCATGACACTTCGCAAGAGCCTCATACTCCTCTTGATCTTTTGCTGGCATATTTCCCCTGAACTCCCCTATGTCAAGTTGTAATTGCATTATCATGAGCTTTGCCTACCTCATTGAGCCTTATGCTGGCTTCCCTAACTTTGAGTATTAGCCATATAGCCCGAGTTTGTATCATGTCTAGCCATGAAGAGCGATTTTATATATCCTTTGCAGCTTTATTCCTTGTTTTACCGGGAGGGGACTTTCCCCCGAGTGTCACTATCCTACACATGTGTCCTTGCATTGAGCATAGGTATGTTCCACTGCTTGGAACTGGTTTTTTTCCCATCTGACACTCGTCTCCTCCTAGTCTGTAACTTTAAAGCGATTTTATTCTTTTTAAAGATTTTCAAATATTTGAAAAAGTCCAAAAAAATTAAAAAACCAAAAATTCAGACAAGGAAAGATGTTATCTTTGGCAACAGTCGAGTCGTGTCGCCTTTGAATAAAGCACTATGTATCACATCCATTGGTTGGGTTAATAGTTTGACTTTAGGAGCTGTACTCATTTATCTGAGTGTATCTCCACCGACTGGTTAAGCTTCCAGCCCCTATGGAGCCTCTGTCGATTCCTCCTGTGTCGCAAAGAGGTCCCAGTTTTGCATATCGAGTCTATGCTGCCTACATTCAGTCACCATTTTCCGTTATGCTCTTGTTCAAAGGAAGTTGAAACCTGAGTCGGCCATTCCTCAGTTATCTTGACTTTGCATGTCGGCCATTCCTGATACAGTTACTGGTTCATGCACTTTATGATCGAGTCCTTCCACATTATACATCTTTGCTGAGTACCTCATGTTGGATGATGGGGGATGCCTTAATGCCCACCTTCCAGTGGATTTCATCCCATCGACTTCAGATCATTTATTCTGGGATAGGAATCTAGAGTCATCTTTGAGTGCCTTGAGACTTGCAGTCATCAGTGACAAGTTGTCTCACCATCGACGGTTCTTTGGGAATACATCAATGTCCCCTGATCGATGGATTCTCTCAAGTGTTCGACCTCAACACATTTATTCACACTTGTTAGTTTTCACTCTAGTACCTTGATTCCCATTTTCATTATTGGTGGGTGATCTCACGTCTGTTAACGGTATACATCAATGATCGGTAATCAGACGATGGACTAGTATGTTTGACCTCGACACCTCTATTGACATAACATGTACTCATAGCAATTTGTGTAGAAGACCTTCCAGATTGGTGGCATCTCATATATGCTACCTCCTTGATCGCGCCAGTGTTCATGAGATTTCAGCTCTCGTGACTTGATTCCAGTAGATGTCAGATATTTCCATCCATTATGGAGTTCTTGATCCATTGTATATTTTCAGTATTCATGGAGATCATGATCCTTTGTATATCTTCATCATGGAGATTTTGATCTATGTATATTGTACGTGGCGATGACCACATATGTCATATTGTATCATGCATATTCATGGCCATTGTACTCTGATGTATCCGGGACTGCTATATGTATTCGCAGTTATATGCAGAGTTGTATCATTGTATAGTGCTGATTAGGTGGCTGGTTCTTCCACTGGGTTCTTCATCACATCATTTATGGGATGGACTTATAATGTATTTCGACCATCGTATGACCCCTCTGACCTCACACATTAGGGGGCATCTGTTATAGCTGATTTTACCACACATGGTGAATCACACTTTTATGGCCTTCCCTGTCCCTATGCAGACTCCTTAGACCCCATGGACCATTTTTGTTCCTTTGATGTTTCCTAGACCATCCCTAAAAACATGCTTAAATTGCCATACACAAATTTTAAACCCTTTATCGCGTATATACGCGGGTTTGACCTCTAATACCGCGTACATCGGGATGTGTGCAAAAATCCAAATTCTTTTGTAGTTTTCCTTGATGTGGATCCAACTCACTTGTCTCATGGCATTCCATATGCCTTGAGATCGCTCGGGTTCGACCTTTCATTACCCCATTGATGAGCTATATAAGGAACCCTTTGGATACATTGAAGGCATATGAGAAATTAAGAGCAAGAGAACTATAGTCCATTGTTGCCAAAACTTGTGCTTGAGTCTGCATCCCCTTTGTCCCTTGGAGCACTTTTGTGTTCTTCCCAAGCTTATCTTTTGCTTGTGAGCTTGCTATCGAGAGATGGGGGATTGAAATGGTGGAGGCCCAAGTGGGGGACTTGGTTTCTCCGATTTGCAGACGTGCCGACAGAGGTTGCATTCATTGTAATCTTTGATTTCATATCAATAGAAATATCTTTTCCTGTCCAATAATGTGTGTTTGAATGAATATTTTATCCATGGATGATTTCAAATGCTTATATGTTATTGATTATATATGCTAGAGTAGAGATAACACAATTATGCATAGTATGCTTGTCTTGTTTATTGAATGTTGAGGAAGCAATTCATCAATTCAAGCTGAAGTTGGAAAGCTCAACGGGGATCTACACCAATCGTCCGGAATAAGGTACGAATTGAGATCCTTTAGTGTTAGTTGTTTGGTTTCTCTTGCATATAGGAAAGGATTGATTTTTAGAGTTAAACTGTCTGTTGTGGTACCCCAAGCCATAGGAATTTCTCTCCGTAATAGCAGTTCTCCTTAAAACTCCAACACGGATGAAAAACCAGAAAGGGTAAAGTTCCTTAGGTAAAAAAGAACAGAAGTTGAACACTATGAATTCCTTCGTCATTGCAGGTATGGGGAAGGTCAAATATATGTTGAAACGCTAAAGAAAGGTAAGCATCTAATGAAACGCTAAAGCAAGGGAAGCATACAAGTAAACCTGCGCGGTGCTCCTCCAACATGACGAAAAACCCTATGCTCCCTCCCAAGCAAGAGAAGCATCCAAGTAAACCTACGCAGTGCTCCTCCAACATGGTCGAAAACCCTATGCCTTGGTTCTCCTCCAACACGGCCAAAAAACATGTGCCTTGGTGCTCCTCTAACATGGCTGAAAACTCTGTGCCTTGGTGCTCCTCCAACACGGACGAAAACCCTATGCTCCCTCCCACAACGCACTTCTCCCATAGTGCACTTCTTGTTGCTTTACAATAAGAAATACCTCAACATATTGCCATATCTATATAGTAAATAATTTAAACCCTTAAACCCTTAATACACCCCAAATATATTGTTTTTATTTTTTTTAATAATTTAACCCCCAATATGAACGAACGTGTTATAATATTGTTCCGTTAGTGACGCCCCCATGGTTTATTCATTTGTTTTTTGTTTTTGGAATTTGTTTCCTTTATGAAAATTGACAATTTTTTTCTATTTAAATATAATGCATTTTAGTAATCTATAATTTTTAAAAGCTTTCATTTCGTTTATTCATGTGTTTTGTGTTTTTGGAATTTCTTACTTTTATGAAAATTGACAATTTTTTTCTATTTAAATATAATGCATTTTAGTAATCTATAATTTTTAAAAGCTTTCATTTTGTTTATTCATTTGTTTTGTATTTTTGGAATTTCTTACCTTTATGAAAATTGACATTTTTTCTATTTAAATATAATGTTTGATGTCTTTTATTAATACCTGAGGTTTGTGAAATAAAATTTCTAACATTTTTACATTTAAAAAAATATAAGTATATACATTTTTATTATTATTTGTGATGTTTATAATCAATGCATTATGTAACATTGTTTTATTACTTCTAACTTTAAAGAGAAATTGTGGTGTCAATAAAATTTAGCTATTAAGAAAAAATTATAAGGAGGTCATTAATCCTAATTTGGAAGATGAGAAGTATCTCTCAATAGTAACTAGCTCATGGAAGAAAATTAATATCGCCAAGATTAGAACGAACTCTCATGAACTCCATAGCGAAACTGGGTGTTGATTTATTCCTAAAACTCCGTGGGCGGAAAGGATTTGACATCTATGTGAGTCTATGAGCTTTGAGGATGAAAATCACTTTCTCTTAGAGTGCCTTACTTACACCCACATTAGCTCTGAGTTTCATAGTATTTGCTACAATACAAACCTTTATAACCTCCTAAATCGTCAAAACTATAATGAGCTTGGAAAGCTCTTTTAGCAAAGGAACAAGATTTTAAAGTAAACCAAGTATTATCCTTCATAAACCAAAGTTGGTCTCCGTGAACGTTAATCATCATCATCATCATCATAATAAACATATCTAACATCGATGTATAAGCATAATAAAATTTACCCACTTGAGTATCTATGGAATAGACTACTTTAGAAGTTATGGCTTAAATGATAGAAAATATAATTGTTTGTACATAAATATTATTATATATGTAAAGATAAATATGGTTGATTATAAAAATAAATCAAGGAAACAACTATTTGAAAGATGATTTTTGATACTTTATTTTATTAAATTAATTTACTTTTATTTTAGGAAAAAATTATAATATAATCTTTGTAAAAAATCATTTTTTTAAATATTATCAGTCTAATTGATGTTTAATATTTGTATTCTATGAAAAAGAGAGAGATTAATTTATTAAAACATATATCTTTATAAATAACAAAATAATAAAACATTTTAAATACCCATCAATATAGATTTAGTGTCTAAAAGAATCAAATTTACAAACATGTTATCACTAAAATACAATAAATATCCTTCACACCACTATGTCACAACACACTCTTATATACATTTTTATTTTTTATTTTTATGGGACAAACACACATTTCTTCTCACCCATACTCCACTTTACTACAATGCATAAATTGTTATTTTTTATTTTTATTTTTATTTTTTTAAATAATAGATAGATACTACTCTCTAAGGCAAACTATAAAAATAGACAAAATCAACTCAATTATAAAAATATTATTACATATATATTTTAAAAAAATCATAAACAAGTAAATATTATTACATATATATTTTAAAAATATCATAAACAAAATAATAGTTATCTGGCCAGGATCATTAAGTTACAAACCTCAAAGTCTCCTGATATCATATATTGGATTTGATTGATCGGTTCATGTTATTATATTCACCACCCTTTTTTTGAGTAAATGATTGATGCACAACATTTTTATTATATTATGAAAATCGTCCTTAATATTTATTCATGTTGTTGTTTAATTATCATTTTAATGTTTAATTATATTTTTATTATTTAAATGGTAGTTTTTAATATATGAGAATAGATTTATTAAGAAAATATTTAATTTTCCTTAAATAAAACAATTTACATTTAAAAATTTTTAATTTAGTAAGATGAATTTATATTAGTTTTAAGTTTTATATGTTTGTATGTTTATTATATAATTACCACATTAAATCATAATACATTAAGTAAATTTAGCATATTCAAATCATTATGTAATTTTGAGAAAATACAAAAAAATTTAAAAAAATCTAAATCTTAACATGTTTATCCTGTTCCCTTTTCAATTCATCAACAGGAAGCTTTGCCATGCCCAATGCAAAAAATGACTTCTGCTAAAAACATTTTTCTTGGGCCAACTGCAGTTTTCAAGTAATATCCATCTAATAAGGTAATTGAGGTACTTATTTTTATTTTTTATCAAATGGAATTGATAGCAATGAAGCCAGCACTAATACTGAAAGCGTCACTGGTACAGAAGTCTTGACGCTAATCAGAGCTGACTTACTTGCAACCCTAAATCATCATCTCCAGCTCTGCTGGCCCTCTCCAAATGGATTTTCAATCTTGAGAAGGCAAATCTGACTCTTATTCATGAGGAATCTCTGTGCTGAATCAACTCTACTTAAAATGGCTATTGCATAATTCACTTATTTTGAATCTCTCTGGTTGGTCAGAGAAGGTTAAACTTTTATAAGATTATGGATGTAGAATCAAACCAATGTTATTATTAGCTATGAAAGTAGAGAATCATCCAAAATGAAAATAATATTATATATTTGATGTTATACTTATGACCTCCCTGAAATAACACATATTCTTAACTTATGACCTCCCTGGAATAACACATTCTTAACAACGGAACCCATTCGAAAAATATACCATTGACTTACCTTCCCTCGAATAAGAAGTCACAGGT
>LPNX010818146.1:93053-158307 GCA_001517045.1 Pseudotsuga menziesii | reverse complement strand
GGGCTTCATTTTTGGTGTTGCTTCTTCTGCTTATCAGGTCTCTGTTTACTTCATCATTCATATTTTATGTATGTATTCATTTATTCATGTGATTATGGGTGAAACATGCCCAGGCCCTAATTCATAGAGTAAGATTTCATGTGAAAAATCCAACAATGGGTTTTCTGTAGTATGAAGGTGCTGCAGCAGAAGATGGTCGGAAGCCAAGCATTTTTGACACTTTCACTCATAGAAATGGTCTGTTTCATTACATATCTCGATTCATTGAATCATTTGTATTCTGTACAGTTTCTTACTTTACTTTTTGGATATTAAAGGCCAAGACTGGAAGTGAGCAGTTATTTGTTTTTCAATTGTGTTGTCAGGGACTCGGGATGGAGGTAATGGAGATGTGGCTGTTGATCAATACCATCGCTACAAGGTATCACCATTTTGTAAATCTCAGAACAATAGATGTCACTAGCACAAACCCATATAGATTGAAACTGTGGGTGCATATCGAATCCCAGTATTGCTTTTTTAAAACTTGGATCAATAGTTAAACTCGTAGATGATTTCGGTATCAATCTGATGCAAAATTTAATATGGCTTTTGAAGGAAGATATTAATCTAATGTCTGCCATGGGCGTAGATGCGTATAGATTTTCAATCTCTTGGCCCAGGCTTATTCCTGGTATATTTCAACTAAAGGCCTAGAGGCCTGACCTGATGTTTAGTCCTGATATTTTAATAAACATTTGAAGGACAATGGTAGGAAATATATATTTTACATGTATTGATGATGCAGATGGTAGAGGACCCATCAACCCAAAAGGCATCGAGTACTATAATAACCTCATCAATGAGCTTTTAGCCCATGGTACGTCAATTGTTTTATTTATTGACTAACATTTAATTCTACTCTGTTTATATCTCGGTGACTATCATCCGCAATGATGTTAATCCTGACACAATGGCATGTCTCAGGTATTCAACCACATGTTACATTATACCACTTTGATCTGCCCCAAGCTCTTGAAGATTCCTATGGGGGTTTCATAAATCCACAGATTGTGTAAGCATCTTGTGCGATCTCCTGTTCTTGGTTTTCTACCCATGTTCTTGATGTTGACAAACAAGCCAAAGCAGCAATTTAATGATACACCGTTATAATCTTATGGTTAGAGAAACAGAGTTCTCTAATTTACTTTGATTTTATGCAGGGGGGATTTTAAAGCTTATGCAGATGTGTGTTTCAGAGAATTTGGTGATCGAGTGAAATATTGGTCCACTTTCAATGAGCCCAATATATTTGCAAGTTGGGGATATGATAAGGGTATTTTCCCACCTCAACGATGCTCCAAGCCATTTGGAAAAAATTGTACTGCTGGAAACTCAACTGTTGAACCTTATATTGTTGCCCACCATGTCTTGCTATCGCATTCAGCTGCTGTGCAGTTATACAGGAAAAGATATCAGGTTATTTTCCTCTCTCTGATCTCTATTCAACTCCTTCTAGGGGAAAGTCGAATGGATAAAGAAGGTGGGCATCTCCATTCTTTTTAATAGCACATCAGTTATTTTCTAAATTTCTTGACGAATGCAGGCAAAGCAAAAGGGCTGGATTGGATTAGTAATTTTAACAAACTGGTTGATACCTCTTACCAATAAATCCACAGATGTAGCTGCCACTCAAAGAGCAAATGATTTTATGATGGGTTGGTAAGCTTACTTCTTTAATAGTGAATTCTCAAGTTAACTCATGCTTCAACCAAAATCTTCAGTGTCATTAATCATTCTTGTGAATTGTGATTTCTTCCTTTTCTTTCAGTTGGAGTTTCATAGTTATTCAAATAATTAACAGCAATATTGTTGAAGTGGATGTATCTAGTTTTGTTTGGATAAGGGTGGACATCCAATCTGAGATTACTTTCTTTTCCAAAACCCAGGTTTTTGGACCCATTTGTAATTGGAGACTATCCAGTGAGTATGAGGAATATAGTAGGTTCTCGATTACCTTCATTTACAAAGGAAGAGGCTCAAAAGATACGAGGGTCGTTGGACTTCATTGGTGTGAATCACTATTTTACACGGTATTGTTTCGATGTTCCGAGAAAAGGTACTCCTATGTCAAGAGACTATGCTCAAGATATGTCTATTGGATCTGCAGGTATGAGACATGCTCACAAATAAATATAACCCAATAAACCTTATTTCGAACAATGTTTTAACTTGCCCTCCTGAAATCTATGAAGAGTAACAATACTGCCTCAAAATCATAAAAAAAAATTGTTTTGATCATTGATGTTTTATTTTCTTGGGTAATTAAAAAGTGATACATTACTAGGATGAGCTATTGAGAGTATTTTATGGTTGTTCTAAAATGCTTGATAAATACAGTGAATTCTTTGTTTTCTTGTGATTCAAAAGTGATACGTTACTAGCATGAGATATTGAGAGCATTTTATGGTTGTTTTATAATGCTTGAGGAATACAGTGCAGCGAGATGGAATCCCCATCAGCAATAGGGTAAGAGAATTTGAAGAATCACATGCCCTCTTATAATCTTGTGCTGTTCTTCTAAGAATATATATTTTTATAAATTCTTTGCATTATCTTTCAAGTATAAGAAAAAAAAATATTTACCTCATGCTGAAATTTGTGGCAGACATCATTAGGTGGTTTGCCAGTTGTACCACAAAGTATACAAGCATCGCTTGAATATATTGAGGATCGTTCCCATAATACTCCTATTCTTGTGTATGAAAATGGTGGGTAGTCCTTTTATGTTATTCCTCTAGCACAAGTTAGGTTTTCAAGTTCTCATTGAGGCTTTACCTATAAGTGCAGATTTGGTTAGGTTCAAGAAAGCATATATCATAGATCAGTGTTATTGCTTCTTATATCATCTTTCTAAATCATTCTTTCGTGCCCATAATGTTTTGACTTCTGAAAATGACCATCTGATTATCTGTTTTGGACTTACAGCTTTCCTTCCTGTACAGGATTTGCAGAGCCTAATAATTCTTCTAGTCCCCTCTAGTCCCTTCTCCGAGGCTTTAAATGACCAATTATATGTTTTGGACTTACAGCTTCCCTTCCTGTACAGGATTTGCAGAGCCTAATAATTCTTCTAGTCCCCTCTCCGAGGCTTTGAATGACCAATACAGGATTGATCTCCATCGAGATGTCCTTCAGTATGTACTTGCAGCAATAAGGTATACAAAGAGCACACAATGTTCCATCCAAGGCATACCATTTCTTAAACAATTGTTTTTATGAAACTTATAAAATCAAGGAACTTGTTAAATGATGAATGTCTCTGTGGGACATAAAATGTTTATTTACTATGACAGGAATGGGTCAGACATCCGTGGATACTTTATATGGACTCTACTAGATGACTTTGAAGTTTTGACTGGTTATGCTTGGCGTTTTGGTCTTCATTATGTGAACTTCACTCACAACTTGAAGCGGTATCCCAAGCTATCTGCTCACTGGTACAAGTCTTTTCTGCAGAGGTGGGAAAGCAGGGGTTCAAGAAATGAACCACAAACTCTACGCAACACCTACACTTCCATGAACATCTCATAGAACTAAGATTTGAATATCAATTTTATGAAAACAATGGTAGTATATTTTGAACATGATTTTGTTAAACAAACCTGATATTAACATAAACCTCCAAAATGCTTTTATAGCACTTAATATATCATATTTATACCAAATGTATTTTTTTATTAAATCATTGGATTTATTAATCGAAATTACCTGAAATTTTGAGGAGCTCTTTGTGAAAAAAATTGTCTTTTTGAACCTTAGAACTTATTTAATATTATCTTTATATATACCACAATTTTGTTTAAGAGACATCTTAGCTTTAGCTTTCAAATGATTATTAATATCAATAAAATTAAAATTCTGAGTTTTTTACTTTAAAAAATATTTTGGTCTATTGTTTTATTTTTCTTTATGCTAGTCACAAAAAATTAAAATTAAGCAACATTTGAATAGTTGTCTTTCTTGAAATGGCATGAAACTAGCTTCCATTTATGTGGGTCCAATTGTTCTCAGGACCTTCTCAAATTCTTTAGTAGCCGTTTTATAAAGTTTCCAAGGTTTCTAATTATTCCCTGTTCTCTGGACCTTCTCAAATTCTTTAGTAGTCATTTTATAAAGTTTCCAAGGTTTCTAATATATTTTGTATTGAAAAAACTACGACGATATCCTCTTTAAAATCAAGGTCATTCTATGGGTTTTGTAATTCTGATTTTCTTTGTATGCTTCTTGTCACCACCTTTTTGGTATTTTCAAGAAAATCGAATCTAATTACATGAGAAAGTATATATCCTATACTTTAGATTGTTGTACTTTCCTTTCCAACCTATTACAAGGGCAAGTAATTTTTAGTGCACTCCAAAATCTATGGTTACATGTTATTTCCTAACAAGAAAGGACTGGTAATGATGGTTATGTTATATATTATATATAATAATCAAGTAGAGAGTAGCTTATATGTTGATTAGAAGGTTTTTTCCACCACAATTGGGAAAGAGGTGGATTTGAGTAGCCTCTAGCTCAAGGAAGAGAAGGAGATGACTTAATTCTTCCATACCAAGACCCAAGTCAAGAAGATAGATGGATGCTAAGTATCTGATTCTAGTTTGCAGTCCAACTTCATAGCAGAAGACATGGTCAGCAAGCTTCGATTGGAAGTCTATAACCATCTTCACCCATATCCTGTGGGATCCATGGGTAAACAAGGATCCAGAGTTGAGGATCACTAAGGAGTGTAGGATCAAGTTTTCTACAAGTGAAAGTTATATTGATGAAGTGGAGGTAGATGTACCCATTTGATATGTGTTGTGTAATGTTTGAAAGCCTCTACATGTACTTGAGGGATGCAATCTTCACGAGGAGAGAAATAATCATTATTGCTTTATTAAGGATGGAAAGTCCTTAATCATCAATGTACACAAAGGTGAATGTAGGATCTCTTTGGTAAGTGCTAACCAATCTAAGAAATTCATTAATTCTAGTGGAAAGTTTGGATTACTCTTATTAAGAGAAAATCAACTAGGAGATGAATTGGTCAAATTAAAGGTATCTATGAAAGGGATGCATTAAAGGGCATAAACATAAGTTGGATGAGATTTTGTAGACATACATAGAAGTGTTATAGGAGCTTAAAGGCTTACAACCTAAGAAGGAGGTGGAGAACAAGATATATATGTTGCTTGAATCCCCATTTTCCAAACATTGGATTGTATAAACAATCCATTTTGGAAGTAGATGAAGAGAAAAAAGGTTGCAACAACTATTGGAGTACAGAGTAATTTGACCAAGCACCTCATCTTGTGGGTCACCTATCATTATAGTATCCAATAAGGGATGGATTTGGATGATGCATGCATCAACTACATAAATTTGAATAAGATCACTCTCAAGTATTGAAACCCTTTGCATATGATTGATGACTTGTTAGATTAGTTGCAACATGCCAAGTACTTCACTAAGTTGGATCTCAAATTGAGATAAGATTAGGAATAAGTTAAAGAAGAAGACATCTAGAAGTCTACCTGAATACAACACAAGGCATATATGAATGACTAGTAATGCCTTTTGGTTTATGTAATGCACCAACTATATTTATGTGTTTGATGAATGATTATTACATTTCTTTCTAGATTCATTTGTTGTAGAGTACTTAGATGATATATTGGTTTATATGTTAGGAACCCGTGTCAACCCTTCTCATTACTTGTTTAGTATATTGTTGTTGGACACGTATGCTTTGTAATTCATCACGTGAGTATATTGTATCATCTCACATTCATGGGGAGTAACATTTGTTTAGATTAGACTTTGTATATCAGTACGTGTTGAGGCCAATGAAGGAATCTACGATTTATTTGTATTGATATTTCTCAAGGAAGGTTTCCCCCTCGAAGTGGCCCACGATCAATCAATTCCTTCTGTGTTTTGTTATTCCTATTATATTGTGCATTTTCATTATAACCCCTATTCACTTAATTGTGGGAAGTACCTGGGAATATCCCTAAAACTCATTGTGGGGAGTGCCACAGGAACCCCGAAGTAACTAGCCATTAAGAGGAACTGCTATCGAAAAGGGCAACGGGCCCTACCTGATTGACTAGTTCCCACCCATAAGGTAAACCAAGAATTGTAGTTTGTGGCAAATTAGTTATCAATTTTACCTGAGTCATGGAGTGAGGGGTACTGCCCCAATACACAAGTTGTTAGACAACATTGGCGACCGAGTGTGATCTGAAAACAAGATCTTTGCTACTCTATGACGTTAACATGAATTGCATAAAGAGCATGAATGAAGCTCACAAATCCATAAGAAGAGAACCAAACAACATAGACAATATGCACATAAAGACAACAAGTTGATAACAGAGTTCGTCTAAGATGGACTACGTCTCCGGGCCTGCTTCTCAATAGGAGGGTCGATCTATAATCTCAGCATAAGGAAAAATACATGGCAATGATACAATGATACCTTGGCGACAATGGTCAGGAAGAGAACCGCTGCCCAAAACACAACCAGACTGCTTCCAGCAACTCCAAAGCCTGAATACGGTGTAAAACGAGTATAAACACTCGTACCTTCCTCTTGCAGAGCTACGCAATCTCCCTTCTCTCCTTTAGCTACAAAGTCTCCACTCCAAAGCATGAGTGGCAAATGGCAACTAAGGGGGCTTATATAGCCATGACTTGCCCCTCTTCACATTTTCCTCATGTTCTCTTTGGTGACAACAAATTTTCCAAGATTGGCATCTTGTTTCAACTTCTCAAGTTTTTGTTGGGTTCACTTAAAGCTCATTTTATCATGTAGTTGACATAATTAACAACTATGCCAACCACAAACCCAAGTATGGCATTAATAAAATCTAGTTGAAAAACTACCCAACCGAACTATGTATAAAACCCAAAAATTTGTTATAACGGAGAAACAATTCTCAACCCACTTTTATCCCAAACTCTATAGTTTATAATTCGACATGTGTTGAAATAGAGCGCGGGCTCTCGTGCTGGTCAGAGCTCCCGGTCATGCTGGAGGAAGAACCAAGGTCGGCGCAAAGCCCCGGCTCCTTTGGGGCTCGAAATGCCACTTTAAATAAAAAAATTTCCATACATTATACAAGGAACACTACCAGTGTAGTTGGTAAAGGCGCAAAGACAGGGTATGGGAGGTCAGGAGTTCGAAACCGGCAGAGCAACAACATTTTGGTGAACTTCAATCAATATTGGCCAAACCGGTGCTGCCACGTGGCAGTTCTGGATTGGTCCACCTCAACTCCCAGTCAGCTGCCAACTCATCTTCTGTACTGCCAACTAAGTTACGCAGTCACCTCCGTACTGACACGTGTCGCATTCGGATTGGTCCGTACTGCTGACTGGATTGCCACCTCATCGTCCGTACATGACAAGTGTCGCATCCTAATTGGACTGTACTGCCACCTATATGTCCGTAAAAATACCATGTCATCCGTTTGTACTGTACATATGCCACGTGTCACCTTGCCAGTGGTGCCACGTGGCACCCCCATTTTGCCAAATTTGCTTGTTTCATCAATACAACAGAACGTGATAACTTTCTCATACGGAGTCCGTTTAAGGTGAAACGAATGCCATTGGAATCGTCTCGACGAGCCCTTTGATTTGATGCTAGTTTTTCTGAGATTGGAGGACCTCAAAAAGTTTTCCTTCTTGGATCCTCCTGGATCAGAGTGAATCCCCTGAACCTTTAGAAAGTCGAACATACATGGAGTCCATATCTATTTCTAGTTGGTAAATAGTAGATTGCATCTATCTAGAGCCATCACAAATCAATTCCATTGGAAATAAAAATAAAAATTTATGTTTTTTCACCATATCTTCTTTGCTTTAGCTCCATTTCCCGTGAAAATTCACTGGAACCCCTGCAATTCCATTTTGCATATTTCCTTCCTTGAGGACTCTATTCTAAATTCCACTTTTCGAAGGCGATTTTCACCCAATAGCCTTCAATTTTTTCCACAGTGTTCATTTCCTATTTATGCTTCCTTGTCCTTCTTTGACAAAATTTTCCATTCTTTCACCCCATTTCTGAAATCCCCATTTTATGCTTCCATGTCTGTCAGAAAGTGTTCAAAACCTAGTCAAACCCCAATTACCCATCATAGTTTTTCCCAACTCCAAATTTTCATTTTCTAAAAACATTTATGTTTTTGTGTTTCTACCGATCCCCCCCCCCCCAAAAAAAAAAACTCTCGGTTATGGTTGTCACGTGCTTCGGAGCAAAAAAAAATTGGAATACGAACTTGTCGCCCTCAAGACCAAACTCCAAGATTTGGATGAAAAAATTCTCGGCCTCCATCTTCAACATTCAGCCATGAACAATAGACGACAACCAGAGTCTTCTGCAGACACTGGGTTCTTTTCTTCCAACAATTTTCGTGGGCCGAAGGTTGATTTTCATCGCTTCAATGGGATGATTTGACTGGATAGATATGCAGGGAAGAAGAATATTTTAGTTTGCATAACACTTTTGATTTCAACAAAGTCCCACTTGCATCCTTTCATTTGGAACATGAAGCCCTTCAATGGTTCTGTTGGTACGTCAAGGCTCATGAAGAGCCAAAATGGGCAAATTTTCGCTCCTAGTGCTTTTGATGACTTTAGAGGAGCACTCACTAAACTTCGTCAAGTTGACACTGTGAGAGAGTATTAGACATAATTTGAGAAACTGACCAATCACACAGAAGGATTGTCTGATGCATTCTATAGGATTTGTTTTATCAGTGATGTGAAGGATGCAATCCGGTTTGAGGTTAAAATTTTATGTTCCATCATAATGATGGAATCCCTAGGGTTGGATAAGTTGGTGGAGGACAAGATCATAGCTCAACAACGATCCAAATCTACTTTTGTTCCATTCAGAAATATGGTTTCCCAAATACCTCCAATCACGCCAGCTCCTAGAACTGCTCCTATCAAGCATTTGTCTAAAACCGAGATGTGGGAACGTAGAGAAAAATGGATTTCTTATAATTTTGATGAGAAATTCACCCAAGGATAAAGATGTGCTGAGAAAAAGCTCTATCTCTTGGGCATGGATTCTCCTCCTGCACCTAAAATTTGTGAAGATGCTTAGGATCCAGTAGATGATCAGGTCAACATTCAGTAGTCGCTTGTTAACCCTCCTTCTCAAGATGACCACCCATAGATATCTCTCCATGCATTAGCCGGAATCACCACCCGACAAACCATACAGGTCAATGGTTTTTTCAAGAATATTCCTATTACACTACTCATTGATTCTAGTAGCACTCATAACTTCATTGACCCTTGGATCACCAAACAGGCTGATTGTGTTGTCCATCCTTGCTGGAGCTTTAAAGTCATGATTTCCAATGGGGGAACATTACCTTGTGTTAGATTCTTAACATTAAGCTAGCATTTCATTAAGGTATTTAACTGAGAGAACAACAAGCACACCAATCAAACACAAGAGACAATGAACACAGTGTTTTTCCTCGGGAAAACCATAAATGAAGAAAACCCCGCAACTTCCTCAGAGATAGAATCAACACCAAAAGTGAAACCCAAAAATAGTAAGATGATCTCCTGACAGCATTAACCTCTTTCTTCCTTGCCCCAGTGTCTTTCTCTTCCTCAGCTATGCGCTACAACTGAGTGTGAGTGAGTGTGTGATAAATAGAGAGGCTAGCTCTCTATTTATACTAATTCCTAACTTGACTAAACCCAACTAGGGCCGAATTCACTAGGTGAGTCTAATAACCCTAGTGCCCGAAACTGCGGGGACTTTAACCCTTAGACAATAGGAGGGTTACCCACCTTGACTTGACATGACTTGTTTACATTATAGAAACTCTCGATAGGAACCTCGGGGCATGACTTGACTCAAGTACATTACAAATACATCCCGGAATAAACACTGAGTTACAATACATAAGAAATACAAGTGAATACATTCCAAAGTTATAATTACATCAACACTCCCTCTTAACTAGGAAGGTATTCTCTCGACACAATTTATGAGCACAAGTCTTCTTCTCTGTATCATCTAGATCATCATCGAGTCTTCGTCATCTTCACATTCAAGTCATCTCTATCTTTAAGTCACCTTCATCTTCAAGTCATCTTCACCTGGATCTAGATCATCACTTGATCTGGATCATCATCATTGGATCTGGATCATCCCTTGATCTGGATCATCTCTGGAGCATCATCTCTGGATTTGGATCATCTATGCTGGATCATCATCACTAGATCTTCATGGGTGCTATCTCATGATTCTTCTCATCACAGGAATTTCTATAGAGCCAGCCCTTTTTCATGCTGGTTGTAGGCCTAGCCTCCATGTAGGTCTTCTTCAGCACTTATATCAGACCCTAAGTCAGAATGGCCCGCCCAGCACTTATATCTGATCATGTAGGAACCAATCCTATAATCATATCAGAAAGGCATGCCCAGTACTCACATCTGACCATGTCGAAACACCTCCCACAACCCTGTCAGAAAGGCCTAGCATTCACATCTGGCCATGTGGGAACACCTCCCACAACCCTATCAAAAACTCCCAGCACTCACATCCGTCAACCAATGTCGGAAAGGCTTAGCACTTACACTCGGCCATGCGAGGAACCAATCCTCCATGCTCAAAGGCTCTGCACATACATCTGACAACCAATGTCAGAAAGGCTCAGCACTTATATTCGACCATGAAAGGAACCAATCCTTCATGCCGAAAGGGCTTTTCACTTACATCTGACACATGCGAGGAACCAATCCAACATGCATGTTCGAAAGGGCTCTGCACTTACATCCGACACATGTGAGGAACCAATCCAACATGCATGTTCGAAAGGGTTCTGCACTTACATCCGACACATGCGAGGAACCAATCCAACATACATGTTAGAAAGGGCTTGAACTCACATCTGATCAACTAGGAACCAATCCTATAGTCATATCAGAATGGCCCCCAGTCCCAGACTGAGCTACCTGGTAACTGACTAGGTGCCTCCATTCCAAGAATGGCATTCAATGCTTCCTTCTGATCATGTAGGAACCAATCCTACAGTCACATCAGAATGGCTCAGCACTCATATCTAACATGGAAGGAACCAATCCTCTCACCATGACAGAATGGCTCAGCCCTTACATCTGACCATGGAAGGAACCAATCCTCTCACCATGTCAGAATGGCTCTAGGTCTCATCATTTCCCTTTGGAGGAAACCTCGATTTGGAGAACACCAAGCTTCTCCCTGAAGTACTTGAACTTCACTGTAGCCAATGGCTTCGTCAACACATCAGCTATCTTTTCCTCCGTCGCAACATACTAGAGCTTCACTGCTCCCCTCTGCACCATATCCCTGATATAGTGATACTTGATCTCGATATGCTTCGACTTGTCATGGAACACTGGATTCTCTTAAAACTTCACACAACTCTGGTTGTCACAATATATACAAGTAGCATCCATCTAGAGATCAAATAAATCAGACAATATCTTCCGTAGCCATAATGCCTCATAACTAGCTGAACAAGTTGCGATATACTCTACTTCAGCTGTACTCAGTTCCACACAGGATTGCTTCCTTCTAAACCAAGAGATCACACCCGATCCCATAATAAAGCAACACCCTGAAGCGCTCTTCCTATTGATGGCACTACCTGCCCAATCTGAATCAACATAACCCTCTAGGTTAATCTTCTAATTCGCCTCGTACTTGAGCCCATAATCAATTGTACCCCTCAGGTACCTCAGAATATGCTTTGCAACAATCAAGTGAACATGTCTCGGATCTGTCAGGAACTGGCTCAAGGTTTTCACAGCAAAGCAAATGTCTGGTCTCGTGTTTGTTAGGTACATCAAGGACCCAATCATCTGACAATACATCATAGCATCAACCGCCTTTGATGAAGCATCACTCAATAGCTTCAGGTTCGAAGCCATAGGTGTGGTCATAGCCTTGCAGTCAATCATCCCAAACCTCTTCAGGATCTCTACTGCATACTTCCCTTGTCCGAGGGAGACACCATCCGCATTCTGCCACACCTCCATACCTAGAAAATAATGCGTCATACCCAAGTCCTTCATTTCAAACTCGGTAGCAAGCTTTCTCTTCGTATCAGCAATCAACCCATCCATACCTGTTAGAAACATATCATTTAGATATAGTAGGAGCATCACTAGGTTTCCATATTCAACCTTGTATTAAAGGTTGGAATCTGCTTTACTCTTGGTAAAGCCCAAACTAGATAGAAAGCTGTCAATTCTGTCGTACCATGTCCTGGGTGCTTGTTTCAAACCATATAGGGCTTTCTTCAATATGCAAACATGAGATTCTATGTCATGTGTCTCAAAACCAAGTGACTACTCTACGTACACTTCCTCTTCCACTACACCATTAAAGAAAGCAGACTTGAAATCCATTTGGTGTATCTTCCATTTCATCACTGCAGCCAAAGCAAGTACTGATCTGATAGAAGTGTATCTGGCTACAGGTGCAAAGGTTTCTTCATAATCTATTCCTTCTTTCTGTGAGAAGCCACGAGCCATGAATCTTTCCTTATATTTCTCTATGCTACCATCTGCAGCATGCTTGATCTTGTAGATCCATTTGGAAGTTACAACCAACTTCCCTTCTGGTCTTGGGACAACATCCCAAACATCATTCTTCATGATCGATTGATACTCTTCGATCATAGCATCCTTCCATTCTTTTTGTTCTGTCGCTTCTTCATAATTGGAAGGTTCTTCATTGATAAAGTCACATAATAAAGCTACATATCCGGAGCAGGATCTGGTTCTCTTTCTTTCTCTGTGATTCTCTTCTGGAGCCCCATATCTTTCCGCACCTTGGATAATTTCTCGTACCCAAGCAGGTTTCCTCTTGTGAGGATTCTTCTCCTGAGGTGGATCTATAGGTCTTTGTAGTTCTTCAAATTCTCGATCTTCTTCTTGAGTTTCTTCATTCACAGTTGTATCATGAATTTTGTGTGCTTCTGCTTCTTCAGGTTCTTCAGCAGGTCTCTTTCTGGATTTGTTGTAAGCTGTGTCTTCATCAAATGTTACATCCCTACCGATGTCGATCTTCTTGAATCCTGGGAAGTATATTCTGTATGCCTTCGAGCTTTCAGAGTATCCCACAAATATACCCTTCTTTCCTTAAGGATCTAGTTTTGTTCTCTTCTCTTTTGGAATGTGTATGTACACTGGACAGTCGAATATTCTGAGATGGCTGACTTCTAGTTTCTTGTTGGAAAATAATTCTTTAGGTGTCTTGTTCTCGAGTACTCTGTGTGGAGTACGATTCTGTACATACACCGCTGTTCTGGCAGCTTCTTCCCATAGATGCATGGGAAGATGCTGATCATGAAGCATTGCTCTTGCAGCTTCCATGATAGTTTTATTCTTCCTTTTTGCAACTCCATTCTGTTGTGGATTATATGGAGTAGATAACTCCTTCTTAATCCCTGATTCTTTGCATAAGTCTTTGAATTCATTTGATGTGAATTCTCTGCCATTATCTGATCGAAAGGTCTTGATCTTTTTTTCTGTGTGGTTCTCGATCAAGGCTTTGAATTCCTTGAACTTGCTGAAAACTTCATCTTTGTTCTTCATGAAGTAAATCCATGTCTTCCTAGAAAATTCATCAATAAAAGAAACGTAGTATACATACCCACTTAGTGAACTTGATGACATTGGTCCACATACATCGGAGTGGATGATTTCCAAGATTCCTTTTGCCTTGCTCTTGCTACTTGGAAATGTCTTCTTTGTATTCTTTCCTTTCGTACATCCTTTGCAGACCCCTTCATGTTTTGCTTGAATTTCTGGAAGACCTTCAACAACTTTGCTTGCAAGTTGTAGCGCTCTGTAATGCACATGTGCAAGCCTTCTGTGCCAAAGTTCATTTGGATCTACTGTGTCATGGACCAAAGCTTGTTTTAGATGGCCCTTCAGTTTGTATAAACCTCCTTCTTGTTCTCCAATTATTATTGCATCGTCAATAGTCTTTCCTCTTGACCATATGAAGACTTGGCCATATAAAAATGCAACCCTCATGCCTTTTGCATCTAGTCCCGATATGGATAGAAGATTCTTATTTAGTCCTGGTACAAACAAGACATCCTTCATTTTCATAGACTTTCCAGATTCTAGCTTGTAGGAGGATTCACCACTACCTTTTATGGGATAATGGTAGTCATCCCCAAGTTTCACCTTATGGGGTGAATTATGTTCGGATAGTTTCTCAAAGGATTCCTTGAAACCTGTTATGTGTTTGGAAGCCCCACTATCAATAAGCCAATCTTTGCTTCCGTGAGTGACAGTTCCCATGAGAGCGGAGATCAGAACGTATTCATCTTCACTTTCTTGTTTTACTTTCTTCCTGGGAGGATCATCATCCTCAGCAGCGTGAGCATGATGTCTTCTTTTAGAGTTCTTGTTCTTCTTGGATCCATTCTTATTCATGGGACAATTTCTAGCAAAGTGTCCTATTTCATCGCATGTATAACATCTGAGTTTGGATGGATCCCTTCTTATAAGATTATTTTTCTGATGAGAATGCTTACCTTGGTGATGATGATTTTCCCTTCTTCCTTTCCTAGAGTGTACTGTGAGAGCTTGATCTTCATTTCCCATCTTTTCTTCTCGAGCTGCTATGCGAGTTTATTCTTGTGAACATTCTTCCCACAGTCTACTAAACTTGACTAACTTATTCCTAGCATAGATTCCTTGGATGAAAGAATCCCATGACCTAGGGAGGCCATTCAAGGTTGTCATCACAATTTCTGCATTCTCCACTTCTTCATCTACTGCTTCCAGCTGTTCTTTGATCTGAGAGACCCTTGTGAAGTATGAATGGATGGTTTCCTCATTCTGGATCTTTACATTCTTCAACTGGTTCCTTAGAGTCATCTTCCCATTGATGTTCTTCCCTTCAAAAAATTTGGTTAGGGCATCAAACATGGATTTAGGTGTCTTAAGGGAGGACACCTATGGTATGAGGTGATCCTTGATAGAATCAGCAATGATCCTCTTTTCCATAACTAACTTCTTCTTATGTAAGGCCTTGGCCTCATCTCCCTCTGGAACTGGAACCTCCTCACTGATATAGGAGTCCAACTCATTTTCTTCCAGGACCAAGAAGATCCTATACTTCTAGGCTCGAAAGTTATTAGCTCCCTCAAGCTTTTCATCAAGCTTGGTATGATGAGACATCTTAACTGAGAACCTCAAATGGAAATATAAAAGATTTAGATCTTACCAGGTCAAGAGGTTGGATCTGGATTTGGAGCTGAAATCCTGCATTGCTAGTTCAGGAGTAGATTAGGGTTTTGATTTTCCGGAGTTCTATCCAACCAAATGCTTTGATTTTGATCCCTAACTTTGATTTTTGGGAGGAGATCAATCCAAGCCTAGGCTCACTGAAAAATTCCACTTCTGTGAAAAGCCCTAATTTTCGGTAGTAGTGTTAGGTCTAAAACTGAAAAAACTCAGAATTGGATTATTCTTAGACAGAAATATGCGCCCTAGGGAGGAGAGTTATTCCACACTACTTTTGCTGAAAATATGTGGAGAGAGATCCACAAAATAGGAAGCCCTAGTTCCCGCGGCTGCACAGTGTCTTCTTCTCAGGTTAGCTCTGATACCATGTTAGATTTTTAACATTAAGCTAGCATAACATTAGGATCTTTAACTGAGAGAACAACAAGCACATCAATCAAACACAAGAGACAATGAACACATTGTTTTTCCTCGGGGAAACCATAAATGGATAAAACCCCGCAACTTCCTCAGAGATAGAATCAGCACCAAAAGTGAAACACAAAAACAGAAAGATGATCTCCCGACAACAGTAACCTCTTTCTTCCTTGCCCCAGTGTCTTTCTCTTCCTCAACTATGCGCTACAACTAAGTGTGAGTGAGTTTCTGATAAATAGAGAGGCTAGCTCTCTATTTATACTAATTCCCGACTTGACTAAACCCAACTAGGGCCGACTTCACTAGGTGAGTCTAATAACCCTAATGCCCCGGAACTGCAGGGACTTTAACCCTTATACAATAGGAAGGTTACACACCTGTTGGCCGGATTTTCTGACCTGGCCAACTAAGGAGAAATAGTCCACACAAAGCGCTTAAAACAGCCCTCGGTGTGTTTGGAATGACTAAATCTCGCGGGAATAAAGGCCCCGCTACCTTTATTTATTTGCTTTCAAGAAGAGAGTCTTACTACTTGAACTTAAAATTTTTTCCTAAACTAATTAACAGATTCAAAGGGTAAACTAGATCTAATTTATGTTTTGCTCTCTTAATGAGAGTCTCATTGTTATTGATATGAGTTCTTGAAAACTTAAATTAAAACCTTGATGATTTAATATAACTAATATAAAATCTATAACTAATCTAAGATGCAAATTTTAAGAGCTAGAAACACACACAGATTATAGAAGCTACTAAATCACACAGGATTAATGGCTGCCAAACTTTAGCTTTCAAAATAAAACTAAAATCTAATTAACTCTACCTAATCTATCCCGCGCGCAGGAGCATGATTTATAGTTTTGACGTATAAAAAACAAATGATTTTAATTAATTGATTTATTTAAAACAAAGTTTAAACAAACAATTAATATTCAACAGTCCATTAATATCATAGGATTAACTAATAGCATTACACATATGATTTATACGTCAAGCTTGCAGTCATTTTGGGTAATCAATTGAATAGAGAATGACAATCTATGAAAGAGTATAAAATCTCTTAAATGATTTCTATTCAAATTCAGAAGAAAAATCTTACAAGTCCCAACCAAATACAAAGATGATTGCAGTTGCGGTGATCTCTGGTCTCAATTACGCCTAAATAAAAATAATACAAGAATTCCATCGATATCCAGGAACACCAGAAGAGAGATTCTTTGGTTCTTTCTCTGAAATATAAAAATTACAAAAGAATGAATATTCTACAGCTCTTTGGCAACAGCTGTTCGAAACTGTAGATCTCCCCCCTCCTCTGGCAGCTACGTTTACAAAACAGAAAAGAAAACTTCCCAATTCTGTCCAGCGCAACCCCCCCCATACCTACAGTCCTATCTCATGTTTAAATAGAGAGAACAAATTCTATCAAATTCCAAAAACGGATTTGGACGTAATAGAAAATTCCTGAAAACTTTGGCTGAAACCGACTCAAATATCTCATAGGTTATGTATTTTTTTGAAAAACGGTCCACGTTTAGGGGTAATTCGTCCCATTTGTGAAGTGGGTTTTTAATGGATCGAGCTGATTCTTCATCTTTTTCTTACAATCATCCATGCAACACGGTCTCCCTGTTTTGGTGCGGGCTTCTGTTAGATGAGCCGACTGTCACAAATTTGAATCGCATCCCCATCACCATCAAAACTGCACATAAAAATATACATACATTCATTGCATTTTATATGAATTTACATCAACGAGAAAAGAAATAATACCTATTAATAAACAATTAAAGTATCTGAATAGTAAATAGTAATATATCCCTTCTATTCCATCGATTGACTAAGTGTCGAATTACTGTGATCATATAGATTTCCAATTGATAACTACTCGCGATAAGCCAATACATTTTGATCCATTTTCACCGTGATCTCCAAATTCCACCCAATGGTGAATTTGAGATCAATTGCTTTAACAACATAAAACTCCTTCGATGCATCCGAATCATATTAAATGATAACTTCAACATGATATGATTCTGATGCTTAGGTGGTCTTAACAAATCATAAATGGAGCAACTCTGTGGCATTTTCTACTATAAGCTCGGGCCCCAACTTCAATGATCTTCACCCTTTTGGCTGAATTGTTTGAAACATATCCATATCTTTTGGCGAATGGGAGAGAGAAATTTTAAATTCAAATGCAGAATCTTCTACTTGAAATCCGTATAGTGGGAACAATTTCAGCAAATTGGTATCATATTTACGTGTTATAATTCTTTCATAGCCATCTGGCATCAAACCCGCTTTCAACGGCTCAACTACCTTGGAAACAAATGATCATGGCAGCGAATGCGTTTTTTTAGTGATAGCAATGCAGACTCATTATTTATGAATATTTTCCCATCTTTAGCGTGCCAATTAAATTCTCTTTTAATGTTCTTGCTTTTGAAATACCAGCAGTATGAATATATTCTTCAACAACATTTCCTTGGAGTTCGCCTTTTCAAAAGCAAAATTCCAGATGTCAATTTGCAGGTTTTCATACGTTGTGCTTCCAACCTCTCACCAAGCTACCAATTGATTAATGTAATTTTAATGGTCTTAATGATAGTCAACGAATTGGCAGATTTATTGATCACAAAATCTGTTTGGGAAGAACGAGGAATTTCATTAATGACATGATATACCGGTAACAAGATCTGCACAAAAAGAATTCTTTCATTAATTGATGAAGAATAATTAAGAGATTTCTAAAAAAAAAGTTATTACGAAAAGTCAGGAAAAACAAATGTAACTAATGAGAGTATGATTCCAGCTCTAAACGTAACATCTTAATTTATCAAACCATCTTTTGCGGTTTACTGATATCTTTCTCCAACATGCTTGGCATAGTTACTTCTCCTTAAACCATACAAGCCTTTATCTATGAGAATAGTTGTAGTTTATGGCTGGGTAATGTCGTCTTCATTAAGTCAAATAACATACGTTTCCCTTTTTATTTTGCAATGGACTACGAAATATCAAGCAATATGCATTTGGAAATAATAATATTTTAATTGCATAAGTTATAAATATCCACGCCCATTAATTAATCTATGTGGAAGAAGTTTTCACTAATATGGATACTTTACAAGTTATAGCCATAAAATACCAAATTTTTATAAAACATATATTAATTAATTATATGGTATAAAAGGAAATACAATTGTAAGTACTTAATGTTAAAAATATAAGTAAAGGTGTGAAATATATAAATTTCCAATATCCAAATTACATTAAAAGGATCAAAAGGCTTAATATAAAAAATAAAAATTATGTATTAAACATTTTGTATTTTTTTTTATAAAATATTTTATGGATCATTTTATTTGACACCTTTATTAATTCATCAAATTTTAAAGGAATTGCTTTAGATGAGATACCCTCACCTCACCCTAAACTTTCAAACTACATGCCAATTATCATATTAAATTTGTCTATAATAAGCAAACGGCAAGAATCTTTATTAAAAGTTGAAGGATTTGAAAAATTCATTTAATTGTTCAAGATGAGAACAATAAGTTTAGTTCCTTTTATGACATGTATTTTCTTTTAAGATATAAGTTTGAAAGGAGCAAAATAGGGAATCAACCAACTAATTAAAGATCTGCGAATATGCTCATTACTTCGTTAAAAAATTAAAGATTTGAAAAATAGACAAGGCCATCGAGAGATCCAAATAATTTAATGCTTTCAAATTCGGACATGCAATCAACTTAGCTAAAATGAAGGAGCGTAAGTATTGTTCCACCACTAGAAAATAGGAAAACTTCAAAAGACAAAATGATCAATTATCGGCCATGCATTCAGTTATATGACGCAATGAAAGAAAATAACATTTTAAAGTCATCATGGAAAGAAAGCAAAAGTCTCAACCAAGAAGAATTTAAATCCACAACTTGAGAAAGCAAACGATCACCATTTGAATAATCTTCCATCATAACCAAGTTAAAGAGAAGGTGATGCAGAAAACCAAGGGTCAAAAAGGCTATCATCAAACAACTAACTAAATCAAGAAAGATAAAATAGAAGAACCCCAAAAGCTAAGTATTTACAAAAATTCTAATAAGAGTTCCCTTTGATTTTGCGAAAATCAAGGGGAGTTGTTGGGGTGCCAACACCACCTTGACTTGACATGACTTGTTTACATTATAAAAACTCTCAATAGGAACCTCGGGGCATGACATGACTCAAGTACATTACAAATACATCCCGGAATAAACATCGGGTTACAATAAATAAGAAGTACAAGTGAATACATTCTGAATTTACAATTACATCAACAGGGACAAAATAATTTAGATCGACATGGGATCCCATAACATCTTTTAGAGCTTGCAGTTATTCATCTTTCTTATCCTTGGGTTTGGTCACTTCATAAATTGTATTTGCACCCACATTGGAATTTCCCATTATCATTCTTACCCCCATATATCTAGCAGGGAACTCCCTGTCTATGAGTCATCCACAGACAATGAAGTAGAGGGGTTAGGTTACACAATGACAACCAGAGGAAGACGAAGTTGGGATACAATTCCAAGCACCAGAGACTTTAATGAAAAGTTTGCAAATCCATTTCCAAATGCCAAATGTAGGAGACCTTCATGAAGGCTTGATATTCCTTCACACGGTGCTTCATTAATGTCAAAATATTGATTTAGGGAATGGATCCTGCTCATTTATACTAAAAAATCCTTCATCCATTAAGACTCCAACATTGGCCTAGGAGTTGGCGTCACAATTTTACTTCCCTATGACCTAATAGAAGGGATTTGTTTGAATTGATGACACAAGTCATTTTATTTTTTAGTGAAGTGCAGAAGCTTTAAATTACTAAATGTCGTTTATAGGAAAAACACTCTAATAACAATTGCTGAGTCTCTTATCACCATGATCTAGGATACCCTCTTCTCTATAAGGACTGATAATCCTCAAAGAGAAGCTATACTATTTTCCTCATTATTAGTTGCATGAAATAACTGTAAGCGTTAACCATGTTTTTATTTTCATCGAAATCATATATAACCCCCTTCCCACACCTTGCGCATGGTACTCCTCACATATTGTCACTTTTTTAATATATATCACAATGGATAATGAAATTGTAAAGTTATGTTTTTACTCTATATATCCAATTAAACTAAAAAAACTAGTGCACAATGGTTCATGTAAAATAATAATGTTGATCACAGCTAGAGGCATTCTTATAGCTACTTTGACTCTTACTTGAGGCATTATTATGGATACTTTAACTCTTGCTTGAAAAACATCATGGTATGACATGTTGTATACACTATCACGTCAGGTTGCTTCCACTCTCAAGCATATTTTTTTGAGGTGAATGGTGTATAATATTAGTGTGTGTTACAATGGTATATGCATGTGTTTGTGTTAGATATGAAATATATTGAACATAGAAGTGAGTGCTTTAAAATTTGTGACACATTACTTTTGATTGAAGTCTAACAACAATGCTTTATTTGTTTTGTTTTTTCACATTTTTGAATCCATTTGGAAGTAGCATTCGATAGTTGTTTGGTGAGGAGTACTTCTTGGAAATGCAAACAACATTTTGTAATAGAAGTGAATTTATTAGAAGGGTACATATTTTGTTAATTCGAACTTGTTTGGTGATAGTACTTCTTGAAAATGTTGTTCGTGAGAGTACTTCTTGAAAATGTTGTTCAATTTTTAATAGAAGTGAATTTATTAAAAGGGTGCATATTTTTTATTAACAAGGAGGAAATTTGAAATTCCCTGCCAAAGTGAGGCCAGGTAGTATATGCCTTCACAAGATTAAAAAGAAAAAATATAAATCAAACTTTCAAAATCAAGAAAAGAATCAATTCTTATACGACCAATGAATATTCCAAATAATAAATAATCATTGATGATTAAAACTCCAACAATCCTTGAAGAATTAGTTGAACTAAAATAAAATCCATGGGATATTTAACTGGAAGTTTTGTTGGTGAAGACCCACTCATGCCCATGGAGTTTTGAGTTAAGAAGCTACTCACAAATTTCAGGATTGATTCCCATAGAGCTCTAAGGCACACACTTTTTAATTTAGGTGAATCTTTCTGGTCTATACTTTTGTGGTTGGAATATGAGGTTTGTATTGATCATGTATGTTGTCTGCGATCAATAATTTTGTCGCCGACAATACACAGATTCAAGTATTGTGTGTTTATAATAATAAGGGAAAGAAGATGAGAATCAATTGATTTCCTCTCAGTTTTTATTTAGGTGCATTAATAATGTTTACTAGATATCAAACTGGAGTTGCAGGTCCGTGAGATTCAATTTATTTACCTGCATTGGGAGTTAAATCCTTAAATTAATTTCCTGTCGACTTGGCACCACTGGTTATGTGAATCAGAATTATGTTAATGGTTGGGAAATTGAACGAGACTAGGTCGAAGTTTATCAATAAGATATGTAATGTACTTTATTGGTATAGGTGAAAGAAATGTGTTGTTATCAAATCTTTTTGTTTTATAAATTAATTATATACTCGCATAGATCCATTTTAAATGCAGATTTATCAAGCACCGAGAGGAATCCATTTTTTTTTAGGTTTACATATTTTTACCATTTGGATTGCTCTCGGTACTTCATATATTTGGGTTTAAAATGGATTTATGCTAGTTTTTTTTTTTAATTTTATTTAAGTTGATATGTAATTTATATTTTATATTTTATATTTTATAATATTTTATTTATGTCGGCTAGCATAACATGACTAACGTGACAAGATCTCCCCCATACTGGGTTGGAGAGCACCTCGCTTCTCTTAGTGCAAACAAAAACCACTTCTCCAAGAATTTATGTCCCATCAGAAGTGTATTACACCAATTATAAAATATAATTATTGAATTTTAAAATTTATTATAATTGTTTTCATTTTCCAAAATATTTTGTTTCATGATAAAAATTTGCAAAACTTTACAAAACTTTGGAACATTTTTTTTGGGAAAATGAAAATTAATATAGGTCAAAAGAGATTGACTAACCAACACTTAATATATTCTTGGCTTGGTAGGGAATAAATATGAATTATTAGTATGTTGTCATTATTTTATGTATGAATATAATTTATGATCAGGGTTGAAATTTGACACCCTACCTTGTACATCAAAAAATTTATAAGACGTTTAAATTTTAACATTGTCTTTCATTTGGCATTTAAATCTTAATTTTACCCTTCATAATAATAGTTGATTTTTTTTTTAAATAAAACTTATAATAACTATATGAAATATTGAATTCTCATATCTTGCCTCACATAATACAAAAATAAAAACTTTACAAAAATATAATAAAAAAGCACATTGTAAACATAATGAGTAAACCAAGAAAACACATAATGAGAAAGTGTGGGAATATAATAAACCCACTTCACAACTTAGGATACAATATTTAATCAATTTTGATTCATTTCCTACCCACTAGCTTAAATAGTTGGCAACCACTTGCACCATATAGTCAACACTTGCCACATATACCCCATGAACGCTTTAATATTGATTTCGGGTTGATCCTGTCCACTTTATTGACTTCCAGAATAAGTAACTATGCTTTTTTGCAGATTCTTCCTTATTATGCTTTCATCCATCTTTTTTGTGGATAAGGTAAAGCTAGTCAACTAGGAAACTACTATCTTTTGTTGCCAACCTATCCTCCACGATTTTTTCTCCATTTTCTAGAATTAGCATTTTTTTCCATCACTCTGGACAACTCACTCATGCTTTTTCTAATTTGTGAGGTCCTTGACTGATTTGGGAAGTGCTTTATCCACATATGGGGGTTTATCATATTTAGTAAGTCTACCTTTTTGAGCTTGATGAGTTGTCTCCAATAAAACTCGATTTTACCTATGAGAGTTGTACTGTTTATGTACACTATTATTCATCATTATTCAATGGAAGGATATACTCCAATATTCATCTCTTCAGTCATTTGATTCGGTCTCTTTTCTTCTCTCTATTTTTCCTGTGTATGCTTGTGAGAATTATCTTTGTAGCAAGATCTAATTCCTGTGCTTCTTCTTAGCATGTTTACTCATAGGATTAGAGATTCTATTTCTACATGGTATCAAAGCACAAGGTTGCTCAAGTTCTACAGAGTTGAGGAGCGCATCCAGTCTCCTATCCCTCTCTAAAGAAGAGCTTGATCTAAGATTACAAGATTTTATCCTAATTTTGTTTTTGCAGGTTGCAGAGAGTTTCTTCTTGAGCACATCAACTCAACAATATGCATTCTTCTTCAGCTATGATCCCAACTCCCTTCAACTATCACGAATGGAAATCCAAAATTGGCGTTCTATTGCGCAGTAAGGGACTATACAAAATTACTCTAGCTCTGGAGAATGAGCCTAATGTTGTGTTTGAGAAATCTAAGTGGCATAATAGGTTGGATGAATCCTATGGATTGTATTTCCTCTCTATTTATCTTGGTATCCTCTTTCATATAGATGGTTTGACCACTCCAAACCAAGTATGGACCAAACTTGGGTCTCTCTTTGGATTTCAAGATGAGTTAAGAGCACTTCAGTTGGAGATTGAGTTAGTCTCAATGAGTCCAAGCAATTTTGATTCTATTGAGGGTTTATTCACCAAATTCAAGTCACTTGTTCTAATGCTCAAACATTGCGGGATTGAGAAGAAATATGATCAATTAATCATTTCCATTGTTTATAAATTGGGTCCTAAATGATCAGATTTTGTGTCTACTTTTCATGCTAATAGGCTTGTTGTTTCTAATTGGAAAATGTCTTCTTTGTGTACTTTCTTTGATTCACTAAAAAAGGAGCAAGATAAAATGATCCATATGGGTTCTCTTAAATATTCCAAAGTCAAGGGTCATTCTCTCATAGTTCAAGGAAGAAAGAATACCAAATGCAAATAAAATCAAATTGTGCAAGAGAAGAAACCAAAGTCAAAAGTTGAAGATGAAAGTTTGAATCCTACTGATGAAGATTCAGTAAAGGTTAAGAATAAAGGGAGCACATCCATGTGTTGTTATTGCAGCAAGGGATTTCATCCAGAGAATAAATGTTTTAAGAAGATTATGGACATCATGTCTCAGCTTCTTGAGAAGCATAACATCGAAGTTCCAGATGAGCTAGAGAAGTTTGTTAATTCCTTAGAACATTGTCATAGCGCGCAATTCCAAGGTAATATTACCTATGCCTTGAGTGCCAAAATTAAATAATTTCCTCATTTATCTTAAATAGATTCATTTTATGATATATCAGAATAAAAAATATCAGATCCTTTCTTTGATAATCCACCTATCAGTCTCCTAGATTCATCTCTCAATAATTGTTATTTTCCACTATATCTTGACTTGTCTTTAAGCAACTATTCTTCACATGATTATAATTCTGATTTAGAAGCATGCTTGCAGGATGCCATATACATGTCATGAAACCATTCATACCACCACCCGTATCATCTACCATACCTCTGAATACTCCTAAGACTATACAAATCCCAAGTTCACTAGTTGATTCGTCTTTGGTCTCTTATGCAATGTTACTTATATTACATGGTTTGAAGTCTTTCCTATATTTCACGGTTGGTTATCCATGACCTTATTCATCATTGGACTGATATGTTGGCTTCTTGGTAAATACTGAGAGGGGGGGTGAATCAGTATTGTTATCTTTTTACTAATTTAACCATTTTTTAAATCTATCATTAAAAACACATAACAACAAGAATACACAAAACACAATTTTAACGTGGAAGCCCAATAGGGTAAACCACCAATACGTCCTATTACTGCAAATTTTTTATTTACAAATAGTTTTGCTTGCTGCTACTGACAAGGATGGATTACACCCTATTTACTAGCAATTACTGGAAGGAGGCTATGATCCCCTGGTTTATCAGCTACTACTGAAAGGATGCTACGGCACCCTATTTACAAACAACCACTAGAAGGAGGCTATGACTCCCTGGTTTGTGAGCTGCTACTGAAAGGATTCTATGACACCCTATTTACCAGCAACCACTGGAAGGAGGTTATGACCCCTTGGTTTATCAGCTACTACTAAAAGGATGCTATGACACCCAATTTTTTTAGCTACGACTGACACGATGCTCCTACACCCTATTTACCAACTTCTGCTGGAAGGAGGCAACAACCCCCTACATGCTTGTCGGCTTCCCTAGTGCCACCCTACCACCCTAATATGTTTTCTGTAATATGTTAGATTTCTTTTCCCTCCATTCTTTGTCACACCCATTGGTCTATGTTTCTTATTTTCTGATATGGAAACCGAGACGCTTCTCTCACTCATACCTCAGTGTATAAGTACCTTCATGTTTCCTACAGATGCATCTATTTATTCTACAAACATACCTTTTCACAATCATGCCCTTTCAAATCTGATAGTCACACCTTTTCAACAATATGAGATTAATGATTTTTAATTAAATAATAAATTAAAAAATTCTTGATCACTTCTGATCTGCAAGCTCCCTTCTTCTCTGATTGTAGGATCCATCAAACCAATGCCTGTGGACTTCCTCTCCTCCATCAATGGGAATACTCTATATTCAGACCTTTGGGATTCTCTTTTTCTCACCCCTGTGGGATTCTTTTCCTCCTCTGCAAGCTCTCTACGGGCTATCTTCATCGCAGGCTCATCTGTACACGTTTCACCTTCCATCTATGAGTTTCATGTTGGACATTCTTCTTTACCATTTATGGACGCACCTCAGAATTCATTTCCGCAGCTCAACTTAACGTTTTCTGGTGCTTCTGCAATCTCCTTCTCTAGAATTAATCCAGGAGGTTGATCTAATTTTGAGTCTCCCGGTCTGTTGATCTAGCACATATATTTCCCCATTGAAATCATATTTCCACACCACGGTTTCTTCATCAACGATTCCCCACCGTTGATTTTCATCGGGCTTCTCCTTGATCATCGATATCCAGATTGCGAGATGCATGATGTGGGATTTTGACTGTCTGCTTTTTCCTTTTCGCAAACTCCTTTCTGCAAGCTCCTTGCCACAAGCTTCTTTCCGCAAGCTCCTTTTTGCAAGCTCCTTTCCGCAAGCTTCTTTCCGTAATTTTTCTTCCACGTCGTCAAAATTTTGCGGGGTCTTTCTCGACCTTCGATCTTCAGGGTTACAGATTGTGGGCTCATAGAATCTTTAAACGTTATTTTCGCAATTCCCTTTCTTCATTTTTCTTCTGCACCATCGATCTCTTTTAGCAGAACTAATCTTAGCCATCCCATTTTGATCTTTTGCAGAACTTTGGATTTTCCGCCTAACTGTCGGAATTAATCCTTAACCGTTGGATCTAGTGCGGGACTAATATAATCCGTTTGATCTTGATTGTTGCGGAATTGATCCTTAATCGTCTGATCTAATGTGGGATTAATATAAGTTGTCTGATCTTAATCCTTCACAGAACTTTATCCTTTTTCCTATCTTTTGCGGGATGCTTCCTAATCATCGGATCTTGTGCAGGATGCTTCCTAACCGTCGATTTTAAATCGAATGTAAATCTCACCATGAATTTGCGGATATGTGACAATCTCTTTGCGAAAATCCTCTGAGACTATTTTTAACATTTTTGAAGATTTATATACATAGAGAATTTCATCATTATGCTGATTATAAGGAATTTATAAACACTCTCGCAGATATAGTTTCACTGTTCTTCGATTGTTACATATACTCTATCTCCCTTTCATTTTACTCTTCTGCAGTTCCACTCTTCATTTGTCTAACGAGCTTTTTCATTCATACTGCATCTCTACTTCCACTCGACCTCTGTTCATTGTTTCATTAACCATTGTTTACATCATACTGTTGACATTGTCTTGTAAGTGTTCAGATCAGTCATTCATGCTATCTTATCATCCATGTCCATCTCATCCATTGTATTTGTTATAAATGAACTTTTATGACAACATCATTAGGACACCATCATATTCAATGTCACCATATCTGTCATGCCACATCCTCAACTATGCCATTCCATGCAATCACTACCTTAGTCTTTCATCATCATTAGGACACCATCATATTCCATGTCATCATATGTGTCACGCCACATCCTTAACTATGCCATGCCATGCCATCACTACCTTAGTCTTTCACTGAGTTTGTCCTGCCATCATATCCACTGGTTATTCCTTTGTCATTCGTGAACACCTTTGACATCAATGACAACTATATACTCAACAATATTCCCCTTTGGCATTGATGGAAACCTCTAAACATTTCCCCCCTTTGAAAACAATGACAAAGGATAACCTGTTATGTCAATGTTGCACCTATTTTGATATAGGATTTTCCGTCTCTCTTCTTTTTGACAACTCCTCCTATCATCATATCTCCCCTTTAACTGAACTTGGTTATTTAACCAATGTATTATCATTTATCTTAACATTTCTTGTTCTTGAATGATAACTTAATTGATAGATCCATGGACTCCCCCTGTCAATGTACTTTCTCTCCTTTGTCATCCTTTTTGTGACATAGTTTACACTCAACATTTTTTCACACTCTTCCATTTTCTGTCTAGGATACATGTTTTTTTTTAAAACTATGTTCCTGCTGCCATATCTAATGGTCTATCCTTCCTGTAAGTTAACTGGATTCCGCTTTTGCCATAATTCCTTAAGCCTGTGCATTTAGATCTTCATATAAAATCCTAGCATATACTGCTGGATTCTTTTGGATTTTAGATCTATATTATCAACTGTCCAAAGACCCATAACTTCAGATCCTCAACACAAATATTACTTCAATTTATTACATAGTTTCTTTGGTCTCACTATTTCGGACACAAAGACTCATAACCTCAATATTTTACTTTGTCAATTCTAAACTCATCCTGCTACCTTCTCAATAGACTGGATTTTTTATTTTTAGACTTGAGTTTTCTTCTACTATCAACATTTTTTATGTATCATGACTTCAAATACTAAGTGAACATAAACATATTTATCTCTTATTTGTTTGCAGACATCATGGTCTTCATGACTCTCACATTTTGTTGTTCCCACGTTACTTCATACTTTCTCTTATGTCATCCATACACCAAACTTGATCACCCATCATCTTTGAAGAAGATAGCTTTCAATTAATTTCAACATTAGACACCAATTGATTTTTTTTTTTAGATACCAATTGGAATTTTCTGACTTTAACTCCCCTTGAATATATGATCCTTTCTAATGTTATTTTCAGGGTTTTTTTTTAAATCATGAGATATATTTTAGGAAAGGATCCCACAGTCATCACTACATCCTTCTTCATCACCTTCATTTTTATCAGTGTATCCTTCTACATCTCCATCTTGTTTTTCATTATAATGGATGCCCTTTTTATCTATGGCATAATTATGTTCATCGTCATCTTTGGAGACCTCATTGATGTTTGAAATCTTTATTTCTTTTATATCTTTGGAGTCTTCCTTTCTTCTCCATATTTTTCCAAGAGGTACTCTGCTTACTGGTTTTTTATTTCTTTGTTCCTTGGTTTTCATCTTACATACCTTTTTCTGAGTTTCCTTGGAAGATCTGCATGTACTATTCTTGCAATGTTTTGCAAAGTGTCCAATACTGTGACATATGAAACAAACAAGTCTTTTTCCATTAGAGATGTTGGTGTCTTCTTTCCTTATCAACCCTTAATCTTCTTCTTTGATTCTACAATCATCAGCCTTGTGACCAAACTTGTGACAACAATGACAATATCCATAGAATGTATGTTTAGAGAATTTCTGGTTTTTCTGCTTGTAATGACTCTTTTCTTTTGCATGTCTTCTGAAATTTTTCATCTTGGGAGGATGAGCAGAATTATGATATCTGGACTTCATTTCCTTGTGATTCTTCTGCTGCTTGGGTGTATCTCTGGAGGCATCATGTTAACATTTAACATATTCAACATTTTCATGAATGATGGAGCTTGATCCTTTATGATTATATCCAAGACCTATTTTATCCCTAGGGATCTTTGTAAGCTGAGGACTTTATTAAGAGTTTCAGTACTTTCCTTGAACTTATCACTAACAGTAAGCTGATATTTTAGCTTCTTTACTTCTTACTTGAATTCAACAACTTCTTTTTTTAAGCTCTTGACCTCTTCCATACTAGCCAACACTTGTCATCTTGAATTGCATAGCTGTTCTTGGAGGGTTTTGACTTCCTATTCTTTTAACTTCTTCTCTTCTTGATATTTTGACAATTTTTCATTCAATACTTTGTTCTTTTTCCTACATTTTTCAATTTCATTTACAACAGCCATGTATTGGGATTCTATGTCCACTTCTGATTCCTCATCTGATTTTGTTGTCCCTATAAATAATTTTTCTTCATATTCACTTATCTTTTCATCTTCACTAACATCCTCAAGAATAGCAAGTCTTCCTTCTGCTATTTGCTCAACTGAGTAGAGGTATTTTATCTTGTCCCAAAGTTCTTTTGTAGAGTTACATTCACCTATCTTCTCTTTGACATCATCAGGTAATCCATCAAGGATTGAAGCCATTTCTATTGAGTTACTTTTCTTGGATTTCTTTTGAGCTGGAGTCCTTATCCTCTTTGGTGGGAAGTAATCAGTGATAACTGAATTCTGTACATCATGTCCCAATGCATTCATATAAATTATCATTCTTGTACTCCAAAATATGTATTTTTATTTTCTAAGTATTGGAGATCTATTTACTGTGTAAACCTCTTCTTGTTGATCCATAGTGGTTTTAATGGGATCTTCCTTCCAGCGGTTAAACTGTAGTGAAGGAACCCGCTCTGGTACCAATTGTTGGTTTATTGGTCAATACTGAGAGGGGGGGTGAATCAGTATTGTTATCTTTTTACTAATTTAACCACTTTTTAAATCTATCATTAAAAAAACATAACAACAAGAATACACAGAACACAATTTTAATTTGGAAGCCCAATGGGGTAAACCACCAATACATCATATTACTACAAAATTTTTATTTACAAATAGTTTTGTCTGCTGCTATAGACAAGGATTATATTAAACCCTATTTAACATCAACTACTGGAAGGAGGCTATGACCCCTTGGTTTATCAGCTACTACTGAAAGGATGCTACAGCACCCTATTTACCAGCAACCACTAGAAGGAGGCTACACCCCCCTGGTTTATCAAATACTACTAAAAGGATGCTACAACACCCTATTTACCAACAATCACTAGAAGGAGGCTATGACCCCCTGGTTTATCAGCTGCTACTGAAAGGATGCTATGAAACCTTGTTTTGTTAGCTACGACTGACAGGATGCTCCTACACCCTATTTACCAACTTTTGCTGGAAGGAGGCAACAACTCCCTGCAAGCATGTTTCCTGACCTAGCGCCACCCTACCACCCTAATATGTTTTATGTAATATGTTATATTTATTTTCCCTCCATTCTCTGTCACACCCACTAGTCTCTATTTCTTATTTTCTGATGTGGACACCGAGACGCTTCTTTCACTCGTACCTTTGTGTATAAGTACCTTCATGTTTCCTGTGGAAGAATCTCTTTATTCTTGAAACATACCTTTTCACAATCATTCCCTTTCAAATATGATAGTCACACCTTTTCAACAATCTATGATTAACGATTGTTAATTAAATAATTAATTAAAAACTTCTTGATCACTTCTGATTTGCGAGCTCCCTTCTTCTCTGATCACATGATTCTTCCAACTAATTCTTGTGGACTTCCTTTCCTCCATCAACGGGGATACTCTATCTTCAGACCTTTGGGATTCTCTTTTTCTCATGCTTGTGGACTTCTTTTCCTCCTCTGTGAGCTCTCTGTGGCCTATCTTCATCGCAGGCTCATTTGTACATGTTTCTCTCACAAAACATGGGCTTCACCTTCCATCTATGAGTTTCATGTTGGACATTCTTCTTTACCATTTATGGACACACCTCAAAATTCATTTCTGTAGCTCAGCTTAATGTTTTCTGGTGCTTTTGCAATCTCCTTCTCCAGAATTAATCCAGGCTGTTGATCTAATTTTTAGTCTCTCCGGTCTGTTGATCTAGCACATAGATTTCCCCCTCGAAATCGTGTTTCCGCACCACGGTTTCTTCATCAACGATTCCCCACCATTGATTTTCATTGGGATTCTCCTTGATCATCGATCTCCATATTGCGGGATGGAGGATGCCGGATGTCGACTGTCCACTTTTGCCTTTCTGCAAACTCCTTTCCACAAGCTTCTTTCCGTAAACTCCTTTTCGCAAGCTTCTTTCCGCAATTTTTATTTCGCACCGTCGATATTTTGCGAAGTCTTTCCCGACCTTCGATCTTCCAGATTGTAGGTTGATAGAATCTTTAAACTTTACTTCTGCAATTCCCTTTCCACATTTTTCTTCCGCACCGTCGATCTCTTTTAGCGGAAATAATGTTAGTCGCCTGATTTTGATCTTTAGCGAAACTTTGGATTTTCCACCTAATTGTCGAAATTAATCCTTAACCATCGGATCTAGTGCAGGACTAATATAAGCCGTTCGATCTTGATTGTTGCGGAACTGATCCTTAATCATCGGATCTAGTGCGGGATTCATATAAGTCGTCCAATCTTAATCCTTCGTGGAACTTTATCCGTCTTCCTATCTTTTGAGGGATTCTTCCTAACCACCATAGCTTATGCAGGATGCTTCCTAACTGTCAATTTTAAATCGAATGCGGATCTCACCATGACTATGCGGATCTGCACGATTTCTTTTCGAAAATCCTCTGTGATTGTTTCTAACAGTTTTGAAGATTTATATACACAGAGAATTTCATCATGCTGCTGATTATAAGGAATTTACAAACACTCTCGTAGATATGGTTTCTCTATTCTTCGATTGTTACATATATTCTATCTCTCGTTCATTCCACTCTTCTGCAGTTCCACTCTTCATTTGTCTAACCATCTTTTTCATTCATTCTGCATCTCTACTTCCACTCGACTTCTGTTCTTTGTTTCATGAACCATTATTTACATCATACTGTTGACACTGTCTTGGAAGTCTTCAGATCAATCATTCATGTCCATCTCATCCATTGTATTTGTTATAAATGAAATTTTATGACATTATCATTAGGACACCATCATATTCCAAGTCATCATATGTTTCATGCCACATCCTCAACCATGCCATGCCATGCCATCACTACCTTAGTCTTTCATCATCATTAGGACACCATCATATTCCATGCCATCATATGTTTTATGCCACATCCTCAACTATGGGATGCCATGCCATCACTACCTTAGTCTTTCATCATCATTAGGACACCATCATATTCCATGTAATGATATGTGTCATGCCACATCCTCAACTATGCCATGCCATGCCATCACTACCTTAGTCTTTCACTAAGTTTGTCCTGCCATCATATACATTGGTTATTCCTTTGTCATTTGTGAACACCTTTGACATAAATGACAACTATATACTCAACATGATATTACACATGGTTGGATATGTTCTAAATACTTATGGTTCAAATATCAAGTCCATTTATCATTCATATTTTTACACTCATCAGGTTTCACTAGTTGCTCATACTTTTCCTAGTCTAGCCCTATATCCTCATGGAGTCACTGAAGCCTTTGAATTTGTTGTTCCATATGCTAATGTTTATGATATATTAGAGTATTTTCAGCCTCATATCATATCTAGGAAGGTACTACATCATATTAGAATAATGACATGTGATTCAGATCACAATTTTCCAACTATTCAAGGAATTGATTGTGCAATAAATTGTCTTAATTTTTGTACTATTTGGGAATGAGTATGCACGGATATCTTTTCCATTTCATATTTTGTTTCCAAATCAAAGTTTGTTAGCAACAATAAACATTCATATAATCTCCTACTTCATTAGTTGATGAGATACAAGGAGTCTCTCCTCTTCCTTCTTGCAAATTCTACACTCTAACACATGATCATGGAGTCTACAAGCCGCTTCATCAAGTATTTCACCATAAGCAATTCATTCAGCTTATTCAAGTGAAGATAAATACATTTTGAAGACATATTGTTCAAATCTTTTTCCTTGTCCTTTCTAGAGAGAACATTTTTCCCATGTGGTTTTGCCTCTTTCCTCACTTCTCTAGACATGAATAATTGTAAAGGTTGACCATAGCGTTGTTGTTAGGTCCTATATATACCTATATATATTCATAAAATCAAACTTAAATGGGGGTCTGAGAATATAATAAACCCACTTCATAACTTAGGATAAAATATTTAATCAATTTTGATTAATTTCCTACCCACTAGCCTAGATAGTTGGAAACCACTTGCACCACATAGTCAACACTTTCCATATATACCCCAGGAACACTTTAATCCTGATTATGGGTTGATATTGTCCACTTTATTGACTTCGAGAATGAGTAACTGTGCTTTCTTGAAGATTCTTCCTTTTTATGTTTTTATCCAGCTTTTATGTGGATAAGGTAAAGCTAGTCAACTAGGAAACTACTATATTTTTTTTCCAATCCATCCTCCATGATTTTCTCTCCATTTTTTAGGATTAACATGTTTTCCATCACTCTTGAAAACTCACTCATGATTTTTCTAATTCGTGAGGTCCTTGACTGATTTGGGAAGTGCTTTAGACACCTATGGGGTTTTATCATATTTAGTAAGTTTACCATTCTGAGCTTGATGAGTTATCTCCAATACAACTCTATTTTACCTGTGAGGGATGTACTATTTATGTAAACTATTATTCATAATTATTCAATGGAAGGATAAACTCCAATATTCATCTCTTCATTCATGTGATTCAGTCTCTTTTCTTCTCTATTTTTCCCATGTATCCTTGTGAGAATTATCTTAGTAACAAGATCTACTTCCTATGCTTATTCTTAGCATCTTTAATCATAGCATTAGAGCTTCCATTTCTACAGAAAGAAGGTTTATCCTAAGGCTTCTTCACAAGCAATACAATGGGTCATTACCATGGGCCTAGAAAACCATTATTGTGTCAAGTTACCTAATAGAAGGAGAGACAACGAGACCATGAGAAAAGTAAAAGTATTATATATATATATATATATGGGATTAGGATATAGATGATATAGATATTAATGACGCGTAAAATAAAAATGCACTTCAAAATGACTGATGAATTTAAAATTCACACTTCATTAACGACGTTTAATTTTATGAAGTGGTTGTATTTTAACTCGTAAAATGACAAATGATGACTATTTACCCGTCAAATTTATGATCAAGTAATTTAAAGTATCATTAAATGTATGTATTTTTTTCTCTCTTCTTTATCTTAATATTTGTATAGCATTCTACCATTTCTAAAATCTTTCATTTTATTTATTCATTTATATTTTGTTTCTAGAATTTCTTTCCTTTATAAAAATTGACTTTTATTTAAATATAATAGTAGATGTGATTTAGAAAAACTCTTAATGCCATTTGAAGTTTGTGTAATATAATGTCTTGACATATTTATTATTTATAAATATGTAAGATTTTTTACTTGAAACAACCCTTTTATATAGAAAAATATATAGATATACATACTTTGATTATAATACATGCCGAAGGCCAGCTATATTATGTTCGATATGCTTTGACGGGCTATTAGTTTACATTGACTAATTTAAATTTGCAATTTATCCTAGCTTTTACATTGCACAAAGAATTTTTTATTTTTCTTAAATTTTGAATATTCTTTTATCTAACTTGTTATTGGCTAATCCAATTGAAGCGTTATTTCCAAATTGATGACGGGATTATTGGTAATGGAAAATATTTTTAATGCATTCCATCTACATCAGTCCATGTGTTGGATGGGATCGGTCTCCGTAGCCACCACCTTTTTCAATGTAGTGACAACCACCACCTTTGTCACTGCCACCGCCTGTTCATGGTCACCGCCTCTTGTTCATGGTCACAACCAGTGCTTTTTATATCACAAGCATCCTTCTTGGATTGACTTGCGAAAGCCTGTCAATTTTTTCCCTTCTAAATAATTTCTTTGTTAACAGTTCTCGGCTTGCCTTGTGAAATCCTATGGGTTGTTGACTTCTAGTTAAATTGTTTGTTACTGGTTCTTGGCTTGCCTTGTGAAAGACTCTCGACTGCTCTCCTTCTAGCTGAATTATTTGTTAATGGGGATGCTAATCGTGCTTTCATTCAGTCAATTGCAACAACTAGTATGCTAATTGGTCCTCATTCAGTGAATTGCAACTAATGGTATGCTAACTGGTGCTTTCATTCAGTCAAGTGCAACTACTGGTCATAGGAGTTGTTACCAACGCTTTCATTCAATCAATTGCAACTACTAATGTGTTAACTAGTGCCTTCATTTAGTCAATTGCAACTATTGGTGCTTGCAGACATGAATTATTGTATTCAAACTCTATTTTGAATGATTTTTTTCAATTATTGAAACTCAAAAATACTCTTCTCAATTTTTACATTGGATTATAAGCTATTTATAAGCATTAAGCATTATAAACTAAAATAAGTACATATTTCCTAAACATTAAATTGAATACAAAGGATAAAAGTTCCTTAGAATAGAATTTACCCACATACACAAGCTTGCAGTTGATATACTATTGAACGAGGTATTCTTGTTCTTTATCGATCTCTAATTGATGATGCTACTCTTATTATTGTCCATCTATGTTCCTATAGATGATATGACTTACCATAGTTTTGGTAATGTTCTAGTGGTAGCACATGAAGGTAATAACATGTCATTATAGTAAAAAGTGTTGAATGACACATGCACAACAATCACATTAATCTAGGATAGATACATACATACATATGGAACTTCTTGCATAATAATTTATTTCTTTGAGATGACATTTTTGCGACACCTCTACCATTTCCATGCTCTGGCTCTAGAGATGCTCCCTCACTTCTTATGCTAAAATTTAAGCCAGATCTTCCCTATCACACTTGACTGAAGTTCATGTGGCCTCGATTATTTGACAACATTTTTTTCCTAAATCTTAAACAAATGAGTTGATTCTAAGTTTAATTTAGTGGTATGTTTATTTTTTTATCGAGATATCAAGATTTGATCGATTAGTCAACTCAATACAAATTGCTAAGTTGTTTTCTTTCTCATATCTTTAAGAGCGAGTATATATTCACAAATTAAATACATTTTTTATATATATTGGGCTATAACTTCTGATCTAACGAGTCACCGAATCATAACATCACTTCATGTTTTATTATATATGCATGTGTAGAGTCTTACACGAGCAAATATCACATGAATGAGAATCTTGACAAGTAAACATTTTAGTGGTGGGATCTATACATACATGGTGTTTATATTTGTCTTTTGTTCTTGGCATAGCATCTAAATTGACATCAAGTTTCTTTATAGTTAAATAAAAAATATGTTGTATTTAAAAATATATTGTAAAATACATTATCTATCCTTTTTCACATAAAAATTCATAATGTATTTATATTGTAGTCAAAGATAATATCTTTATATTTACAAAAGTTACATAGAATATAAATACTAATTTTACTTTATATACTTATATACTTTATTTTTAGGTCTATTCCTCCCGTGTCGACATTATATAGCACACTGATTGGAAATGAATTCATCTTTTATTTTTGGAATGCGGTATATGTAGAGAATGTTCAGTTCACCAACTGGAGAGCATGCTAAATTGGTTATGCCATTTGTTAAAGTGGCAGAAACAATTATAACTTGATTTGGTTACATGGTAGCATACTTGGTGGTAGAAACAATTAGAACTTGTTTTAGTTATGTGGTAACATAATTTGTGGCAGAAACCATGATGGACAAGCATTGCAATTTTTCCAAAAAAATGTAAGCAATTTCAAGTTGCATGGAAATTTCCCAGAAGCCACACTTGATTGTCTGTTGAAATGGAATATACTCAATTAGCCACAATTTTGCTTATTGGTCCCAATGCCCCTTGAAACTTGAGTATGTGAATTCATTCTAAACTTATACCAAATTATCCAATCATGTTAACATCTACTCCGACTGCAAGAGATTTTAAGACTCTTCAATACCTGATCTATCATTGGCTCCAAGGTTGTTTACATTGGTTCCAAGGTTGCTTACAAATTAGACTTAGTCGTGGAAATAATAATGGCATTTGACGTGAAAATAACTTGACAACAATTGTATTTAAGCACAACCTACCAATTTTTCCATATCCAATCTCGACCTACCAACTTCAATAGGTACCTATTGCCATGCAACACATGTTTATGATGTTTGTGCTAAATACAATATCTGACATTGATTTATAAGCATGTAAACTTTATTTACTTATAAGTTGAAACTCTTAAAATTACCCAATTGAATCTATTGCAACTACAATGAATGTAACTTGTCATTCACTATTATTTATCAATTAATGAGCTTGATTGTTAATATTGACTCTTTTCTATGTTAGAAATTTGACTTAAATTAGAGAAAATATAACTACTTCTATAAATATTATTTATAAATATAATATTTTAATTACATGAATAAAAAAATAATTTGTAATGTGATATATATATATATTATGAAATTAGTTTGCTTTTATTTCATGAAATGTTCCTGTAATCATCCCTTCATAACATTTTAAAGTAACTTTATTTAAATTGTGTTTGTGTGATGGAAACTAATAATTTTGGCAGAAATTTATTCTTAATATAAATATGATATGAATACAGAAGTTATCCAGCCTATTAGAATAATCAAACCCATAGTTATCCATATTTGACATTAATTAATCATTTTTGTCTTATTCCTAGATTCCTTACTATGCTAGTTGGTGTCCGCTTGCACCTAGAATTCAACAAATACTAAAAATGGCTTAAGGAGTGCTTTAGAAACATCCTGGGAAAGATTATGACAACTATGTAGTAATTCCAGAATAGCAAAAGGGTAGTTCTACTTTTTCTGAAAGCTTCCTTGCTTTTAGCAGTTTTAAGGCAAAAGGAAAAAGCTAGTCTAGGATTAACTATCTTGTTTTTTTCCTTAACCATACTCCTTATTTTTCTTCATCCAAAATCATGGATCTGATCTATTTCCATCACTTATCAGCTTGTACATCTCACTCAGCAAATTCGTGATCATCTTGACATATTAGGAAAGTGATTTATGCACCTATGGGGGATTTGGACTAGTTTAGTAATTCTGCTTTTTGTCGAATTCGAATAACATTCTTTTTATTTCAAATATCTGATGTAATTATATATTTGGATAGCCTATTACTTGATGATGTTGGCTGATGTACACTTATTCAATACATGATTGTGTTATGTTCCATATTCAGTCTCATTTTTGTGGAATTTTGCATGTTTGACTAGTAATTTTGTGAGTTAATTGATCTACAACTTGGGATTAATTTCCACATGGTATCAGAGCCTTGATAGATCGATTTATCTCCTTCTATATAGTTATTACAGGTTTGACATCATTGAGTGGGAGTGCATTCTTCTGGTTGAAGGGCACATTTGTTGAGATATGGACCAATCTCATAGGATCATCTTGACTCCATTCAATATATTCAAATGGAAAGCTGAGATGGATATTTTGTTGAAGATTAAAGGCCTCTACCATGGAAATTGAGGTAGATCCCAATGCAGCTGCAGAGAAAATAAAATGGAACAACAGGAGGGATGAGGCCTATGGTCTTTTGTGCTTGAGCATTTCAAGAGACCTCATCTTCCATCTTGATGGATTGAATTCACCAAATGAGGTTTGGGAGAATATTGAGACTCTATTTGGAAATATAGATGAAATGAAAGTACATCAAATTGAGAATGAGCTGATCTGATTGAGTCCCAGCAGATTCAAATCCTTGCAAGTCTACTTTTCCAAGTTTAAGGCCATAGTTTTGCAGTTAAAACAATGTGGAACCGAAAAGAAGTAAGAGAAACTAGTCTTGACCATACTTTCGAAGATTGGTCCTATCTAATCATTGTTTTTTTTACCTTTCATGCCACCAAATTGACAACACGAGCCTGGAAGATGCCTAATCTTGCTGATTTCATGGAATCCCTCACCCAGGAGAAAGATAAATTGGTAATGATGGGCACCATCAAACCTTCCAAAGACCAAGATTTGAGGGTGGATTCCAAAGGAAAGAAGAAATAAAATTCAAATAAGCCACCTAAGAAAAGGAGAGACAATCCAAAGTCTCAAGAGGAGCCCTCAGGCTCTAGGAAGAACTTCCATAAGAAGAAGAACAAAGGTTAAATGATCAAGTGTGCATACTGTAGTAAGCACTATCATCCTGAGAGCTCTTGTATGAAAAATAAAATTGACATGTTGACCAACTCCTCAAGAAGAACAACATCTCCCTTCCTGAATTCGCAAAGAAGAGGGAAGGAGGATCAAATTTAGATGACAAGGAGAGAGTACATGCCTTGGTTACAAACACTTCAAGATCATCCACCTTCATCATTGATTCTGTAGCTTCTAGACATATGGTTTCGACAAGAGAAAATTTATCCTCTCTTAATGATTCAAGCGTAGGATTGATCTTGATAATGGTTCTTTCAATGATGTGTTGTATGTTCCAGGTCTTTCTGCTAACCTCTTTTCAGTGTATCAGATGACCCACACTGGGTATCCTAAGAAGGTTATATTCTCATCCAATGAATTTGAAATCTCATAGATTTTGAATGGTAGAGTCATAGCAAAAGGCATTGTGGATCACAATTTGAAGGTATACAAGTTTTCCCATTTCCTACCTTTCTCAAACCCCTCTGATATTTTCACACATGCTAATGTAGCAAGCAAGCTTTGACATGAGATATTTTTCCATATTAACTACAAGTATCTTTCATATTTGAGTGTCAAAGACATGGTCATAGGGTTACCAAAGATGAAGTTTTCTAAGGGAGTCTACCAAGGTTGTATCCTAGGGAAAAACCCAAAGCACAAGTATGAGAGAGCTAGTCATGAGAGAACCTCTGCACCCATTGAGTTAATTCACAGTGACATTTTTGTTCCATTCCCTCATATGTCCATGAGTCAAGCCAAATATTTCCTAACCCTCATAGATGACTTTTCTAGGTACTGTTGGGTCTACTTCCTAAAACACAAGTATGAAGTTTTTGACCTCTTCAAGGTCTTTCGAGCCTTGGTTGAGAACCAGTATGGGAGGAGACTCAAGATCCTCAGATCTGATAATGGTGGTGAGTATGTCAAGTATAATTTCATCTATTATTGTGAATATGTAGGTATCCATATTTATCATTCTATTCCCTACACACCTCAACAAAATGGTGTTGCTGAGAGGAAGAATAGAGCACTCAAGGAGATGGAAACTTGCATGATGGAGTCTAAAACTTTGCCACCAAAGTTTTGATATGAAGCAATAAAATATGCATCCTATATCTAGAATAGGGTTCCTCACAAGAAACTTGATGTAATCAATCCTTTCAAATTTTGAAGTGGGCACAATCAAGATGTGACCCATTATAGGATTTTTGGCTCAAAGGCTTGGGATAGAATTCCAACTGAAGAGAGGAAGGATTTGCAACCCCAAAGACAATAGTGCACATTTGTTGGGTATTCTATAGATTAAAAAGGGTAAAATATGATCAATTTGAGCACTCAAAAATATTTCATTTAAAGGAGTGTTCAGTTTGAAGAAGAGCCTTTAGCAACAACAGAAGTTGGAGAGTCCTCTTCATCACTACAACCACTGATTGTAAGTGAGGAGACTAATGAGTTTGATGATTCTGATATGTCTAATAATGATGATTTGATTGCATATCATAACATTCCTACAATACCAAAATGGCCATAAAGGACCATTCATGCAACTGGGGAACTAGCTGGGAATCCTAGTGACATTAGGAGGACTAGACCTCACTTTGAGAGGGCCCTTTCTGTGAAAGATCCATTCTTTGATGAGAAGTGCTATTTGATGGTTGAATATGACCCTCAGACATATGAATATGCATCAAATGATCCAATATGGAAAATAAACATGAAATAAGAATACAACTCACTCCATAAGAATCGCACATGGGAACTAGTTGATCTTCCCCCAGGGAGGAAGCTAGTAAAGTGTAAGTGGGTTTATAAAACCAATTTTTCTATTGATGTTTCAAATTTGAAATATAAGAAAATATTGGTAGCTAAGGGATACTCACAAGTTCCATGTATTTATTACAATGATACCTTTGCACTAGTGTAAAAGATGGTCTCCTTAAGGATAGGTTTGGCCATTGCAGCTTCAAGGCAATGGGAGGTGAATCACATGGATGTGAAGTGTGCCTTTCTACATGGATATCTGGAAGAATAGATTTATATACAACAACCTGAAGTTTTTTTTTCTAATCCATATTTAGTGTGCAGTTTAAACAAATCATTGTATGGGCTAAAGCAAGCCCCCAGGGCTTGGTATGCCAAGATTGATGGCTTTCTGCTGACACAGAATTTTGTTCGATGCAAGTCTGATATGAATGTCTATTTGAAGTTGATACATGGTTCTTTAATGATTATTGTTTTGTATGTGTATGACCTATTGATAACATGAAGTTCAAAGAAAGAGATTGCCTCCATGAAGGATGCACTGACCCATGCATTTTCCATGTCAAATTTGGGATTGTTGAGCCAATTCTTGGGTCTCAAAATTTCTCAATCCTCACATGGAATCAAATTTCATCAATCCAAGTATGCTTCATATCTTCTCAACAATTTCAATAGGAAGGATTGCAATCTAAGTAAGACTCCATTCTTTTCTGGAGTTACGCTTGAAGAAGCAAGTTCTTCTCCTTTGGTAAATAATACACTGTATAGGCAGTTGATTAGGTGTTTGCTTTATCTGACACACAATTGACCTGAAATATCTCATGTATTTAGTGTGGCTTCCAGAAACATGGATCAGACTCATGAAATCCATTGCAAAGAAGCTAAAATAATTCTGAACTTTGTTCAAGGAACAAGAACTCATGGGATTTTTTATGCAGCAAAATATGACTTAGAGATAGTTGGATTTACTGACAGTGATTGGGAAGGTGACAACACAGATAGAAATTCTACTTCAGGATTTGTGTTCATGCTTGCATATGGACCAATCATTTGGTCAAGTAAGAAGCATACTTTTATAGAACTCTCATCTACAGAGGAATAATATAGAGGAGTTGTGAATGTAGCTACTCAATGTTTGTGGTTAGAGGGAATACTTGGAGAATGTGGGATCAAATAAGAGACTTCCATTTCATCTATTGTGACAATCAAAGCACCATTTGAATCTCTACTGATTCAGTTCAAAGACAACGAACCAAACACGTTGACATCCATATGCACTATATCAAGGAGCTTGTGCATGATGGTACCATTGCTCTACTCTACTGCGCATTTTCAGAGGAAATAGCAGACATCTTCACCAAGGTGTTTTGTGAGAAGACCTTCAGTAATTTAAAATCACTGCTGGGGATTTCTGATAATGTGGTGAAGAATGATTGATAACAATATTTCCAATTTTTTTTTGATGTCCATGTTTAAGGGAGGATTTTCCCCTTCGGTTTTTGCCTCTTTCCTTGGTTGTATGGACAAGTAGTATGCAAAGGGTGACTAAGCCTTTTTGCTAGACCCTATAATCATATATATTTTTCTGATATTTTACATAAATTCAGGCTTAAGGGGGGGTTTAGAATAATCAAACTGATATTTACCCATATTTGACATTAATTAATCATTTTTGTCTTAATCCTAGATTCCTAGATTTCTTACTATGCTAGTTGGCATCCACTTGCACCTAGAATTCAACAAATGCTAAAAATGGATTAAGGAGTGCTTTAGAAACATCCCAAGAAATTTTTTGACAACTATGCAGTAATTCCAGAATAACAATAGTGTAGTTCTGCTTTTTCTGAAAGTTGCCTTGCTTTTAGCAGTTTTAAGGCAAAAGGGAAAAGCTAGTCTAGGAGTAACTGTCTTGTTTTTTTCCTTAACAATCATCCTTGTTTTTCTCCATACAAAAGCATGGATCTGATATCTTTCCATAACTTATCAGCTGGTACATATCACTCATCAAATTCATGATCATCTTGACATATTCGGAAAGTGATTTATGCACCTATGGGGGATTTTGACTAGTTTAGTAAGCCTGCTTTTTGTCCAATTCGAATAGCATCCTTATGATTTATAATATATGATGTAATTATATATTTGGAAATCCTATTACTTGATAATGTTGGTTGATTTACACTTATTCAATGCATGATTGTGTTATTCTCCATATTCAGTCTCCTTTTTGTGGAATTTTGCATGTTTGACTAGTAATTTTGTGAATGCAATTGATTTGCAGCTTGGGATTAATTTCCACAAAAACATAAGGTTAATTTAAATAAAAATTAAATCAATCCAATAACTAAACCATCATCCATTTTTACGAATACAAGTGGCCAGTCTTGGAGAGAGTTAGTTATTAGTTATTAAAAGTCCTAGGCAAGTAAATGAGAAGGCATGCAAAAGAAAGAATCAAGAAAGGAAAAGAGAGTTGTGAGAGATCACCGAGCATGGTGTAGGGTTTAAGAAAGATAAGGAATAGTGCAGAGCTTCCAGTGAACATCTGAGATATGTTAGGCTCTGAAATAGAACTGCCAATGAGCTCTTGAAGAGCTAGGTTCTAGAATAATTAAAATCTATCTATAAGAGTGGTGGAAACTTGGAACTAAATGAAGTGAATATTAAATTCAGTATTTTGGGAAAGGGGGTGGAACTCTTGCAAACTGTAAAGTTTCAAAGTTCCTAAAGCTAGGTGGTGCGTGGCTGTTGACTTCTGAGTTTCAGACAAAGTCTAGATATGTTCACTAGACAAATGATTATCTGTTGATTATGGTTATGAAAATATGTTTTTGATTACATACTAGTTTTATGTCATGAATAACGATTAAATAATATCGAACTCAAAATTGATACATTTCATTATGTTGAAATATTTTCTTATATTGTATTAAAATTTCTTGCGGTTAATTCTATGAGTGTTTGTATTTCCAAAATCCTAGATAATAAACTAATGTACATGCTAAAATCACCAGTGCAATTAAAGGTGAAAAACCCTAACCTAAATCCAAAATCAAAACAAAACCCTAAAGAAAACTGTTAGTATCGTACAAGAAATTAAGTGAAGTGTCTGAGATAGGGTTAGTTTAATTAATTAATAAATGAAGAAATGTCTATATTGACCTAATGCACAATTCGTAAGTGATTTATAGAAGAAGCAAATTTACACCCATTTTAAAAGAAGTACTGTTGATTTAACCAAATAACCAAAAAACCCACATAAATATCATGCAGACCATAAGTATTGAAACTATACATGACATAAATGTTTGTAGCTGAGAACACAATTATACATATTCATTGAAGAATATTCAATACAACCCTTTAACCATGAGAATCCACATAGGTATCAACTATAACTAGATCCAAAACAAAATCCTTAGATAATCATTGTAATGTATTCAAATCCTAACTAAGAAAGATAGGGACACTGCTAATCTTATTAAATTTATAGGAAGGAAGAAAAATGTAACTTAAAACCGCAGCTCATCATACTCAAGGGAGAACCCAGAATCTCCAACCTTTACCATAGTCGTACCTTTTAATTTCACACCTCCATCTTTCCAAAAAAAATGGGTTTGACAGAGAGGCTAAAGAAGAACTTACCCGAGTATTCATTATGTAACCTTCTCAAGGAAACCTCGAACCTTTCGCTACATCAAATATCTGGTGCATACAAACAACGCAGTTAAATGGTGAATCCAAATATAAATGCATAAAGATGCAAGGATCCTGGAAAGGATTTGTTTACCTGGAGTCTCAAACCGAGTAGAAGGAATTCTAGACTTGTCATTAAGAAGGCCATCTGGAAAATCTAAATCCGTGTAACCAATCCTTTTTTATACTTCCATGAAGTAATTACTAAACCTATATGAATGATAAACCTTTTTTTCATCTATAGGAAGCAATGACACATATTAACTAGACAATCGAACTTGTTATCTCTAGAGTTGTTTCTTAGTTCTACCTTAGATATTTTTCCTAGAGGACTGTTTTCTTAGTTCTACCTTAGTTTTACATTAGGACCCTTTAAAATTAGTTGTTAGGATCTTTAAAGTTTTATTTTATCATTGTTTTATTTGTTAGAATAAACATGGCTCATTTTCATTAATCTTTCAAATTCTAAATCTTTATTAAAATGATGCATATCTTGATAAAGTCCAATGTTAATGAATAAAGCTCATTTTCAATGAATAAGGTCCAATTTCATTTATGCATATTGCATTATGAAGGTTTCGGGTGTTCAATTTTAATAAATAGATTGTTGTATTGAATTAATAATCATAATACATACCGGAAATGCATTAAATAATGAGTGACATGCTAGAGTTGCCAGATTGTTTCCACTTGGAAATTGGTTAAGGACATATGTCATGTAATGGATGCATGTCTGAGAAAGGAGTTCCTCTTCATTATGATATTGACAGTAGCCCAGAAGTGTGTTGGACGAAGGAGTGTATATGGATTATGGCATGGATGGTACAAGCAGGTTTCTATATTATCAAAATGCATGAACCCAGATTCGTATTCCAACTAACCTAAACAGTACACGCTTGCTAATTGATATTTCTACATAGATTATTTTTCTTAGACATGTTTTGAATAGGAAATATGATTTAGCAGAATCACAAAATTGTGATGGAAGTGGTAAAAAAGCTCAGTGGGAAAATTTGCAGGTTAGAGCCAGACAATGTCAAGTGGGTCGAAGAATTTCCCAGATGTACAGAGATGATGAAAAATAAAGGTTGGTTTTTCATGTGTGAAAAACTCAGAGGTCATAACCTACATGTAACGAATGCCTTTGTAAATAATTACAAGGATATTGTGGTAAATTTTCAAACCCTAACATTTAAGGTAGACGAGGCTACAATTGCAGAGGTAACATGCATACCATATGAAGGAGAAAGGTGGTTTAAGAAGCATCTATTCGAGGTTGACTTAAGAAGGTTTCTATTTCCCGGTTTTGAGAAGCTAGATTGGGGAAAAGGAATTCATGTAAACAATGTTAATCATTCATGGAGGTATATTCTGAATGTTGTTCAACGTTATATAACTTGTGAAGGTCAGTTTACAACTATATTAAGGTATCATTTAAGATTTTTGATTCATTTAAATGGTGAATCCATATTAAACTTTCCCTATTACCCATTTAAAAGTATAGAGAAGATGGTTACATAGGTAAACAACCACCCTAATCACAGCAATTATTCAGTATTTCATCATGGTTTAATTAAGCTTTTGATAACTACTGAGTTGGAAAAAAGTGATAGATCTTTTCAACATTTTATATTATGGTCTGGTTTTGAGCCTGAAGCCCAAATGCACTATGATGAAGAAATAAGAGGACAATATAGAAGGAAGATAGCAAGGTAGCTGAAGGTGGAAATGAACAAGCACAAAAGGTATTTGATGTTGTAAACATGTCTATGTCATATATTTCCATAACATAGGTACATAGGAAGTTTATTATCGAATTCCAAAAAGAAGAAGTCACTTCCCTTGATACTCCTAGGGATATTGAGGAAAATGTTATGGTTCAAGAGTTTTCATCAAATTCAAAGAAGTATGAAGCCCCTATTGCAAATAATCTTGAGAACAATTGGAGGCCAAAGACTAGATAAACAAATAAGTTAAGGATGAACATGAAGGCTATCTTAAACCCTAAATTTGAAAAGTACACTATGACAGTTATAGAAGATTCATCTATTGATGAATATTTATAGGCTTCAGACGAAAACTATCACACAACAAATCAAACCCTCATAGAAAATCAAGAGGAGTTAATGCATACACATGATTTGATTAAAGAAGTTTGCAAAGGTAAATAAAAGGTGGTCGAATTTGAGGTTGGTACAGGTTCGAAGCCTTCATAGATTGATGAAGATCCTGCACATTTGGAGAGGATGAAATCAGTTTCAGAATTTGAGGTATTGAAAAAATCCTTGCAATCCTTTAAAGATAAAAACATATATATGAATGATTCAAATGAAAAATTAATGATTTCTAACAGAAGGTTGAGAGAGGATTTGGAAGAAATTGATGCAAACTACCAAGAGCTCATAACAGTATCAAAAGAAGTTTTACAGAGAAAGAGGGCTACACAGTAGCAATATGAAGAACTCATAAAAAGAAACAAAGAACTTCAATATCAAATCCAATCCATGGAAGCAGAGCATTCTCGGCTACAGAAAATATCTCAAACAATGGATGGTTTAATGATACTAGTTGAAGCAACTAGGAAACTATAACTGGTCGTGGATAAATCTAGCTCAATAGCTGGGTCATGCATTCAAAATATTCTTGATAAATAGAGTTGTTATGTCATTGGATATTTGTTAGTATTAGGTGTCAAGTTTAGCTTTTAAGTCATTCGATCTAGATCAGATACTAGTCAACTTTTCTATTTTTGGTTATTTAGATCCATAAAATATGGATCTCAAACTACTTTAGTTTTAAAACGTTTTGTATATATAGTTGCAATGGTGAACAATGTAAAGGTATTAGGGAATGGTGTGAAGATCAGACTTCCATCTTTACTTCCAGGCATGTATTTCATTTTTCAGTTTTTATAAAGATTGTTATGGAATGATTATATTCGATATGATCCGGTGTTTGTTTTAATATTTATCATGATAAATTTTTATGTTTAGTTTAAACCACTTATTCATGATTTTGTTCCTTGATAGATGTTATCTATTCCTGGAATTCTTATGAATATTTTGAAATGTTTATCATAGATCTGAATTGAACCTTTTCACTCTTTATATAACTTCATACTCCTAGTCTTTTTTATCCTTGATTATGATGCATATACATATATTGTTTAGTCATTTGAGATATTTTATCATGATCTCCATTTCACTTATATTTTTGCATGCCAAGAAACCTAGTCATCCATTAAGAAATGTTAACTTTATCTAGAATAATTTGAACCTTAGTAGTCTAGGTCCAAACTCTAATGATAACATCTTCTGGAGTCATTGTTGGGGACAGAAGTGAAGTAAATCCTCCTTGGGTGATTTTTTTAATCTGATTTTGGAAGGTGAACAAATTCAGAAAATATTATAGACTACATTTTCAACAACAATTTAAAATCATCACAACGGATTCTAGAAAGACAATAACTAGGGGAATTCATTCATCTCCTTTCTATCAATTTGTTCCATATCCAGAGAGGTTGTTGAGGGAATCTAGGCGGAGACTAAATTCTACAGAAGAAAGTATTCAAGATATATTAGTCTCAGAATCATCAGGTGAATTTATTCATTTTCTTTCTTATTCAAACTTACCTACAAACGAAGAAGACAAAGGAAATGAAGACTTATCCATCCTTATCCCTGAATTCCAGAATCCCAGTCAAGTTGATAACTTTACTATTTTTACGAATCCTTTATCAGCTAAGAATATAAAAAACAAATATTGAGTTGAGAACGCTTTGACTGTTCAAAGTCTTTGACATCACCTTATACACCTTTGACTAGCAAAATATCTATTAGCCAAAGAGGAATCAAGATACCATATATGTTACAAACAAATCCATTTACTATATCATACCAATCACCCTTATCTCCATCTACTCCAAATATGGAAGCCCAACCTCCTAATAGGATGGATGTTATAATAACAGCCAGATATGCCCCATTAGTCTTACCTCGACCTTTAAATTCCCTTCCTAGTGGTGATTACCAGAAGTATCTTCCAAGATTCAATGGCCAGGGAGAGGTTACATCAGAAGAACATTGGAATTCCTATTTTACCTATGTTGATAACCAAAATATAGAACATTAATATGTATGGATGAGGATATTTGTTCAAAGCTTAGATGGGGAAGTAAGAAAGTGGTTTAGAGAATTGCCTCCAAAATCAATAGACGAGATATATGCTTTAGAAGAAGTCTTGAGTTCAAAACGCTATGACTATTCAAAGTATTTAACATCACCTTATACACCTTTGACTAGAAAAAATTCTATTATAAAAATAGGAATCAAGATACCATCTCTGTTGCAAACACATCCATTTACTATATCATACCAATCACCCTTAGATCCATATACTCCAAATATGGAAGCCCAGCCTCTTAATAGGATGGATGTTATAATAGCAGCCAGATATGCCCCATTAGTATTACCTCGACCTTTAAATTCCCTTCCCAGTGGTGATTACCAGAAGTATCTTCCGAGATTCAATGGCCATGGAGAGGTTACATCAGAAGAACATTGGAATGCATATTTTAGCTACACTGATAACCAAAATATAGAACATCAATATATATGGATGAGGATATTTGTTGAGAGCTTAGATGGGGAAGTAAGAAAGTGGTTTAGAGAATTGCTTCCAAACTCAATTGACGAGATATATGCTTTAAAAGAATTCTTTATGAGGCAGTGGGGAGATACCAAAGATTATATTTATTATATTACTAAGTTTGGAGCTTTAAAAAGAAAGAAGGGGGAAACAATCACCGATTTTACTAAACCTTTTAATAAAATGTATAGTAAAATCCCCGTAGAAATCAATCCCACTGAAACACATTCAAAGCTAACCTATGCCAATTCTTTTAATGTTAAATTCTCTCTTTTGCGAAGGGAAAGAAGAGAAAATACCTTAGTAAATATGAAAGAAGCGAACTTAGAAGTAGAATAAAATTTGATGGTAGCAAATAAATTGAGAGGTAAGTCAGATCATCATGGAGATGTCAAGAAAAGAAAAAAATAAATGTCACCATCTACTTCAAGGAAAAAAATAGCAGACAGTAAAATAGATGATATGACCAAACTTATTAAAAATATGTCTACAAAACTCAGTAGGTTGGAAATGGAGAATAAAATTCAAAATAAGCCTATTCAGGATACTGATAATAAAAACCCTAATCAGTTCAGAAGAACATTCAAGCCTATGTTTTTTCCTAGAGATAGGAGAAACAATGAAGATAAAAAAATCAGCCTCATTTCCAAAATAATCTGATACGAGATGATGAGTCTTATGAAATAGATGAAATGGAAGTTGAATATTTAGAACCTGATATTGATCAATTGGATGATGTTTCTTCTTCTCAATTATTGACTAAGTCTAAATATCAATATGGAAATATGGTTGATTATCATGAAACAGATTATTTTGAACAAGAGTCATATATGCCACAAATTTGTTAGGAGATGCAGCAGAAGTCATATGGTCATAGGTATGGGATGAAGCAAGTAGCACAGGGCAAGAAGAATGTAAAAAATGTTCCTGCAAAAGAAATTTTACTTTTTGAGAAAAAACAGGAACAACAAGGAGGTAGGAATAGAATTACAGAAACATAAGAAGTACGTAAAATTGCTAATTTTAATTTGGAACATGAAATTAGAAAAATCAATATTCCAATTCCATTGACTAAATTGGTTAGGAATAAGTCATACATGGAGCTTACTCTTAAAATTCTGAATTCTTCAGCTAATTCTATCCCTTCTGATGTGATTAATTTGCAAGATGAGAATACAACCATTATTTTTGGTTCTAAAACATTTGATCAACCAGATGATAAATGTAATTATCCTCCTCCATTTTATATCACACTCACAGTTCATGATCAAATGTTTCACAATTTCCTTCTAGTTCTGGGGCCTCTCACAATCTCATGCCCAAGGCAGTCATGGAAGCATTGGGGCTTGATATCACTAAACCTTATCATGATCTCTATGCATTTGACTCTAGAGAAGTAAAATTTCTTGTAGTCATTAAAGATCTGGTAGTTAGTCTTACACAATTTCCCATGAAAAGAGTACTCATGGATGTAGTCATAGCTGATATTTCTCCTAAATTCGGTATGGTATTATCATGATCTTGGGAAAAAAGGGTAGGAGGAACCCTTCAAATGGATATTTCTTATGCTACCATAATGGTATTTAAAGGTGAGTATAGAAGACTTTATAGACAAGTTCAACTTGCATACTTGGTTAGTGATAATAAAAATCCTACAAATCATCCAATTTATTTAGTTCAAGAAGAGTTTGTCTCTTCCATGCTGCATCTAAATGATGATAATACAAGTGTTTTACATGTTGATAAAAAACATGAAGAACAACCTAAGATAAGAGAGCAACATTGTTTATGGAAAATGTATTTTGATGGTTCATCATGTAAAGAAGGAGCAAGAGTAGGCATTGTACTTTTTTATCGAGGAGGTGAGATTAGTTCCTTAATGTATAAGCTGGAATTTCAGAAAAAAAATAATATTGTTGAATATGAGGCATTAATTCTTGGGTGAAGGGATGCAAAAGGAATTCAACAACTTACTGTGTTTGGCGACTCCGAATTAATAGTACAACAAGTAAAGGATGTATATCAGGTTAAAAGTCCTTGTTGAAAGTATACCGAAATGAGGTATGGGATTTGATTGATATTTTTTTCTTAACTTTCAACATAACTTATATCCCAAGAGATCATAATCAAACAATAGATTTATTGGCTTTGACGGTTTCTTATTTTAAAGGTCGAAAATTAACTCATCTTAAGTATCCAATTGAAGTAAGATACAGACCCTCAGTTCCAGATAATATTAAACATTGGAATTTTTTTCTTGATGATCAGGAACTTAAGGAATTTTTAGAGTTAACCAAGGATTTTTCTAATTCACTGATTGATCAAGATCAAGATATTTATTGGAATGAAAAATATTCATGCATAAGAAATTCAATTGGAAGTCATGAGATGGTTTAATTAAAAGGGAATTTTATTCCTAAAGGGATTGTACCGCTTGAAAAATTATTCTCAAAGATTATACTTTGTTAAAACCTACATTACAATCTATTGAAGAAAATGTCTTAAGTTATAATATTGGTTCTTAAAATGACCTAAAATGATTAAGATATCTAAGGAAATTTCATAAAAGGAAAGGAACATGTACATCAAACTACTGAAATAATTTGTTGATATTTTTGTTTGGTCATATGAAGATCTAAAAATATACAACACCAGCATAATTCAACATAACATTCCTCTAAGGCCAAATACTAAGCCTTTCAGACAAAAGATTAGGAAACTTAATCTAGCATTACTTCCAGTTATAGAAAATGATATAAAAAAAGTTGTTAGATTCAAAGATCATAATACCTCTTAGATATTCAACTTGGGTAGCAAATTTGGTACCAGTACGTAAACAAAATGGAGAAATCAGATTGTGTGTGGATTTTTGTAATTTGAACAGTTGCTCCCTTAAAGATAATTATCCTTTTCCCAAAAATGATCAAATTTTACAGAGAGTGGTGGGTTCCCAGAGGATATCTATGATTGATGGATTCTCTGGTTATAATCATACTACAGTACAACTAGAGGATAGGGAAAATACAACTTTTACAACTCGCTAGGGTACATTTATGTACAACAAGATGTATTTTGGGCTCATGAATACAAGTGCTACATTTTAGGGAGCTATGGATATAGCTTTTGTTGGTGAAAAAGAAGATCTTGTAGTCATATATTTATATGACATAACAGTATTCTCCAAATCCAATGATGAACATTTGAAGCATTTACAACAAAATTTTCTTAAATGAGGAAGTATGGATTATCTCTGAATCCCCAAAAGTCTCATTTTTCTATGGAAAAAGGTAATCTCTTAGGTCATATAGTCTCTCTTGAAGGGATTAAAATCGATCCAAAATGGGTTAAAGACATCCTAAAAATCATCCTACCCAGAAATAAGAAAGGAATTCAATCTTTCCTTGGTAAGATAAATGTTTTAATATGGCTCATCCCTAATTTTGCAGAAATCATTAAACCAATTATTGAAATGATTAAGAAAAAAAAAGAATCTAAGTGGTCAGCTGAGTCTAGGTCATCATTTGAAAGAATAAAACAAGTACTTATAGAAGCACTAGTTTTAATAAGTCTCGACTTTGCTAAAGAATTTTTTGTTTTCTCATTTTCATTTGAAGACACTATAGTTGTTGTTATGTTACAAAAGAATTCATATGGTTTAGAAAAACCCATTTCATTCTTTAGAAAAACATTAAGAGATTCAGAGTTGAAGTATAGTACAATGGAAAAACAAGTTTATGCATTGGTCAAGGCTCTAAAATTCTTCAGTATTTATGTTTTTCATTCCAAGATTTTAGCTTATGTTCCTAACATAGCAGTTGAGGAAATTCTGGTGCAGCATGACAATGAGGTAAAAACAGGAATATGAATAGATAAAATCATGGATTATGATGTTGATATTAAGCCTACCAAATTGATAAAGGGACAAGGTCTAGCAAAAATTTTGGGAGAATCAAGTTTTAGATATTCATCTCGTGGCTGAAAAATCAGTGCATGATTCATCAACATATCATGATAAAGAACATATTTATAACATGTATCTTTGTTGGAGACATCTACCATCATACACACTCTTTCGGTCAAATTGGCCTAGTTAAACCACTATCCTAAGTTTAATTGACATCAGTGGATCATTAATTGCCATCATCCAGTCACACCCACGCCTACCTATAGTCAAGGAGGCTAACTTAGCCTTCTCCTACAGTCAAGGAGGCTAATTGGAGCACTCCGGGGGTGATCTGAGTGATATTAATGCACCTAATTGCTAATTGGTGGTTACAATCAGTTCAACCAGTCAGTTACAGTCAGTTAAGGTGCCTCCAGTCATTAAATATATTATTTAATGATTATTTATTAATATTTAATGATCTGGAGTTAACAAGGCGCCTCCACCAACTTCTGATGGTCAGTTCAGCTTCAGTTAACCTCATCAGGGTTCATTGGAGTCATCCAGCACTAGAACTTGATGGTTGGATTGCTATGACATGTGTTTGATCTCCTTCAGTTGAGATTCAGTCATTTATTGCACTCCAACTTCAGTTAGGGTTTGGTGAGTCAATTAGGGTTTTGATCAAGTTGTTAACTGAGTGAGATTGCATGGTTGAGAGTCAATTAAGCTAGACTCACTCACTAAATTCGAATTGTCTCCTTAGGTATTCGAATTCTTCATGGAGTTAAGCCATTTCTTAGCATTGAAATTGTAACCCTTTATTTTTTACTAAACATATAGAGAGGAAACCATTTCTGGTTCCAATTATTTCCAATTCATGAGTGTTTGTTAATTATTCTTTGATGATTTTGATTCCTAGTTCCTAGATCATGTGCAAGAATTAATAATCTTGATTCTCCATGGTATGAGAAAATTGTTTTTTTTTCTGTTGCATTTACAATGTCCTCCCGATCTAAATAAGAGTGAATATAGATCCTTAAAACTTAAATCTTTGAAATATGTTTTAGTCGATCAAGTTTTACATTGGAAAGATCTTAGAAGTATATTTCTTAAATGTTTGGCTAAATCAGAGGTTGAGGTTGTTACTACAGAATTACATGGGGGTGCATGTGGGGGACATAAATATTGGAAAGCAACTACATTTAAGATTTTAAGAGTTGGTTACTATTGGCCCACTATTTTTATAGATGTGTATCTCCAAGTCAAATCTTGCATTGAATGTCATAAATTTGTAGGTAAACACAAGTTGCAATCCTTACCCTTAAAACCAATTATAGTAAATGCTCCATTTCAACAAATGGGGTTTAGAATTTATATGAGAAATTCATCATGCTTCTAGTGGTTAGCATAAATGGATTTTAACTGCCACATATTTCTTTAGAAAGTGGGTGGAAGCAATTCTTACAAGAAGATCAACATATAAAGTTATCATCAGTTTTCTTCAAGATAATATTCTGAGAAGATTTGGTTTTCCAAGGAAGTTAGCAACTGATAATTCTCTAGCTTTTAAGTCCAAGAATATGATAAATGTTTGTGAATAAAATAAATCATATTAAAAAATTCCACACCTTATTACCCTCATGGGAATGGATTAGTAGAATCTACTAATAAGAGTATTGTGAATAGTATAAAAAAATGTTATTCAAAACAAAAGGACTTGGGACATTAAATTAAAATATGATCTTTGGGAAGATAGGGTAACTATAAATAAATCCATTGGAACATCATATTTTCAACTTGTTTATGGAATTGATGCAATATTTCCTATCCAATTAAGTTTTCCAATAATCACGTTTTTGCAAGATGTAGAAGAAGAATGAGATGAAATGAAAAGAAGGAAGTTTAAGATAGTCAAGTTACATGAAGAAAGAGAAACAATAATGGAAAAAGTTGAAACTTACAAAAATAAGGTAAAGGAAAGCTTAATAAAAAGGTAAAAAAAGACACTCTCAGTTGGTGATGCAGTTCTCAGATGGGATGCATGAAATGATGAAAAAGGTAAGCATGGAAAATTTGATAATTTATGGATGGGACTGTTTATAATAATTAAGATGTTGGGAAATAACACTTTTGTCTTACAAAATATGGATGGTGATGAAGTTGTAGGCCCAATAAATGGGTCGTTCTTGAAACACTTTCACACATACTGAACTGAGGCATTCATATTCATTGTATATATCATTGCAATTTTTGTATATAAGACTTAAGCCCAATAAAGCAGTTTGATTTCAGAGGTATGATTCTAGTAGGTTTTCTGAAGGCACATGGTCAATATGTTCTTAAAGCCTCACAAGGAGAGATTTATCCCCACTCGGAACCAAATGTTATCTCTAGATTTGTATCTTAGTCCTACCTTTGATATTTTTCCTAGAAGACTATTTTCTTAGTTCTACATTAGTTTTACATTAGGACCCTTTAAAATTAGTTGTTAGGTTCTTTAAAGTTTTATTTTTGTTAAATTTTTGAACCATTGATATACATGAAAATATGAAAGTTGTAGGAACGAAATTATGCAGTGGAATAATCAAAGAGAATGTACACTGAAGAGGAAATTCATGCCACAAATTTCAAATAAATCGGACAAGAATTGCTCAGATAATCACAACATTAATCTTCATTCATTAATAAATAATACAATGATTATACAATAAATAGAATTTGAATGCTAAATATAGGATTCAAACTTATCAGTTCTAACTGACTAATTAGCTAACTCCCTGTGTCTAAATCACTCTTGGAGCTCACTATTATAATTCTAGATGTCTAAATCAATATACAATTAGTTAACTAATGAGATATGTGGGAAAAAGGCACCACTCTCCCTGCATGCATGGAAAACTGGCACTAGGATAACTGAAAGTAATCTAACTGATTGTAATTGGAGGTTGACTCAACATTACTACTTACCTACCACAACCAACTGATAGAGGTTGCTTGTGGCACTTATAGTGGGATCCTATAATGTAGGGATTGGTCTTAAAGGCACATGAACTCATGCATGCACATGCAGTAAGTGGCATATAAACTCTATGTGTGTCCCCCACACTCTAATGCAGTAATAATAACTCCCTAAGTTAGGAAAAATGACCAAATAAACTATTTTGGACAGAGGAGGATTAATTAATCCTAACCCCCCCCCTTAATCCTAAATTTGGACAACTTGGGCCCTGGAAGCTAGGCCAAGAGTCACCCATAAAATATAAATGAAATAAAATATTGCTTAATAAAATAAGTAAAAAGGGGAAAACCTCATGGGACCCCCCCCTCAAACTAAGCAGGAATTGGGAAATTTTGTAGCAATTTGCAACTCTGTTGAGCAGTAATACATAATATTGGTTCTTCTGTGCATCAGCATCCGGGGGCTATGCATGTGAACCTCTCAACACTTAATGATTATGTCTGGAGGAATTTTCCTCTTTGGAACCAGAGGAATATGCTCAACTGAATCAAGAACATAGACATCTGGAAGATGAAAATTGGACCCATGTAGAGGAACTGAGATCAACTGATGAGAGAGAGAAAGTTTTTGAGAATTCGAACCATTTGATGCAAACCCAAGAAAATTATATGTTTCATCCTTGAACATCGAACCATATGAGGTAAAATCAACTATGATTGTTAGGAGCAAGTGTCCAGGCCAATGCATGATGTCTATGTCTTTACTAGAAAGGTAGAGAAGCTATATAAAGTAGAAAGGTAGAGAAGTCCTGGGACCATGGAGAGCAAATGCGTGAGATCCATAATTTGATATAGCTTCTAAAATATCCATTTATTCACAAAATCTAATATAGGCAAACTCATGAGAGAAAACTAACATCAAAGCCCCAACAACAAATTTGAAAAAGACTTGAGGTACTTGATTTTTCACACCAAAATTGATGAGAACAACTACAAGCATGACTGGATTCTCTTGAAACTTAAAATTCGAACCAAATAAGGTCATATTAGATCTAGGAGTGTGGAACAAAGGTTCCAAGTACTCTCTGTATTTACTAGTATTGTTAGGAGATGAGCATGTGATCAAGTAGAAAGGTAGAGAAGTCCTAGGACCATGGAGAGAGAATGCTTGAGATACATAATCTAATATATCTTCTAAAATGTCCTATGATTCATAAAATATAATATTAGAAAACTCACCAGAGAAAAATAACATTGAATCCTCAATAACAAATTTGAAAGAGACTTGAGGTACTTGATTTTTCACACCAAAATTAATGATAACAGCTAAAAGCATGACTGGATGCTCTTGAAACTTAAAATTCGAACCAAATAAGGTAATATCATATCCAAGAGTGTGGAACAAAGTTTCCAAGTGCTCCACTGAGATGGTAGATGCATAATTTTCTCCTTCTTAAATAAAACTCTGAGTATTGGTGTAAGAAATCATGTAGGAATTTGTTGGAAGCTCTAGAGCAATGAGAGTGAATGGATCAATCCTAAAATATGATATTTCTTCCAAAGCATCCAAAGTATTAATTTTCTGCACACCAGCAACAACAATAGAGATAGAGAAATCGAATTCCTCTTCATTTTCTGAAGCAATCACTAGCAAACTTTACACAAAATTTAAAATAGAAGAATCACTTGAGAATTCTTGAGTAGAACGGAAGGAGAGTTTTTCTTCAATAACAGAGATTCGAATGTCTTCTTACAAATCAGCTATATGAGAATATGAGATATCAAATATCTCATAAACCTTCGGAGCAACAGGAGAAGTAGTCACTCCAAGGAGACTTTCTTCAGTTCGAATTGACTGTGTTGAAGATTTTGCTTCTTCTTCATCTTGAACAACTTCATCAAAGAGAATAGGGGCTGATGCTTTTGAAGAAATAACTCTTGTGGTGTTGGTTGTGCTCTCCAAATTGATAGAATGATCCTCATTGTTCTTTCCAAGGGTTCTATCCAATTCTGTCCAGAGGTCCTTTGGGTATTCAGTAGAATCAATAAGGTAGTACAAGCTTGGAGAAAAGGCCAGACATATTGTCCCAAAAGCTCTATCACCATCATTTAGCTAGTCATTCTCATCTTCATAAGACTCTTTACCAAGTCCAATAGATACCTCATAGATACCTTGTATCTTGAGAGATGAAAACATCTTCAATTTCCACTTTGAATATCTTGTGTATGGAATAAGAATATAAACCGATAATCTCGAATCCATATTGAATTTGTACCTGCAAAATATCACTGAAAAATAAACAAATTTGCAATGATATGCCAGTTCAAGCCTTTCCACCACTACATGTGCACTTTTTCAGAGTCTATCACACATGCAGAGACTTATCTAGACATAATCCATAGTTAGCAAGGAAAAGATTGCAGGAATTATGTGGAAACTTAGCTGCTTTTGGTGCTCAATGGAGGTAGGACAAGGTTTTATGCTAGCCTGAACAAGGATCTGATACCATGTTAAATTTGTGAACCGTTGATGTACATGAAAATGAGAGAAATTGGGAAGGGAAATTATGCAGTGGAATAATCAAAGAGAATGTACACTGAACATGAAATTCATGCCATAAATTTCAGATAAATCAGACAACAATTGCTTAGTAATCACAACATTAATCTTAATTCATTAATCAATCATACAATGATTATACAATAAATAGAATTCAAATTCTAAAGATAGGATTCAAATTTATCAGTTCTAACCGACTGATTAGCTAATTCAATGTGCCTAAATCACTAATGGAGGTCACTAGTCTAACATCAGATGTCTAAATCAATCTATAATCAATTAACTAATGAGGTAGGTGGGATAAAGGCACCACTCTCCCTGCATGCATGCAAAATTGGCGCTACGCTAACTGAAAGTGATCTAACTGATTGTAATTGGAGGTTGACTTAGCATAATTTCTTACCTACCACAACCAACTGATGGAGGTTGTTGGTGGTACTCAGAGTGGGCTCCTATAATGTAGGGATTGGTCCCAAAGGAACATGAACTCATGCATGCATATGCAGTAAGTGGAACATATTTCTGCCTTTCACACACTTGCGTCACATGGCAGAAATATTCAAGCCACTCAGTGTGTCCTTAGGGGCAAGTCTTGATTCAAGGTTGCCACCTTGTTCTTGACTCCTTCGTTTAGGCTCAACTCCTAACGAAGCCAAGGGGGCTAGACCCTATTAAGTTACTAAGGAAAAATTATTTAGTATGATCATGGTATTAAAGAGTATGTTTTTTAGGATTTTTGACTTAACAATTGTAAAAAACAAATAACCAGATAAGATAATCACAAGTAAGCATGAAATGACACACAATGACATATAGATTAAAAGAAATAAACAGTTGACCAGTGCCAAAAATGGGGTCGAAAATATTTAAGAGTGCTTGCAAGTGCTGAAATAAATGTTTTGCAATTGTATCTTGGTTAATTTTAAATTAATGTGAAGATGAGCAATTTAACTTAGGCGAGGGGACTCCAGATATACCCAGGGGGTACTTGAAGTATGTCCAAAACTAAATTGTCACGGCTACCTGCAAGGAATATGTGGGATGAATGGAGTCTCTGAGGCTGTTGTTCATAATGCACCCGAAGGTGTAATAGAGATCGGTGCCCCGAGGTCACTTTTCAGGAGTTCCCGCTTCCTTTGGGTATTTTGCCACCGTAATGGTTTGATCGAGGCGTTGGATTTTCGCCTGATGGTTTGTCAATTTGGGGAGAATGAATCCTAATTATTCTAGTCACTCAAGTGCTTTTGATGCAGCTCAACTGATCGGACAAACCGCATCCAAGTACAGAGCATACACACTGGAGTATTCATTATTTTTAGTCAATTTTAAGATAGGTGTTTTTGTTAAAAAGAAAACCCTCCAGGAACCTCTTTCGACCCAAGTGGATCTCAATCGGGGAATCAATGAAGGGTTAATTTTATTATAGCTAATGAAACAATTGATGAAAAATGAATCGAGAATACACAATGCCGATTTTCTAATTAGTCCTACCACGCATCTCTTTCCCCTTGCGGGTCAATCGGGAAGTCGTGGGGTAAGTAGTATGATTACTCTTGAAATAAAAATATGGAATAATGAAAAATGTTATAAAACTATACAATCCTTCATAACAAGACTAATCTAGAGCAAAAACAAGAGAAAATGCAAAAAGGTGAAAGAGACGCAGATCCCCCTTGGGGGGATAGGGAGTGGGCTTGAAAGAGCCTACTCGAAATGATTATTTTTATTATTATTGGTTACAATATCAAAAAACTAAATTATTCAGTTTGGTCCTTCTTATATAGGGTCCAAAGGCTCACAACAAGCTTGTAACAAGCTAAACTAAAATCACAGCGGTGGGGGAAGCCTCCGAGAAGCTTTGGTTCGCCCAAGAGTCGGAAAATGGGAAGAATCTCCTTCTCTTTTTTGTTAAACTTGATAAAAAAACAGCGAGAAATTAAAATCAAATGTGCCCAAAAACACTTTAAAAGTGTTTTGGGTCACCATGCTAGTTACCGAAAAAAACTATGTAAAAAATTGTTTAAAGGGGCTAATCTAGTTTTGCAAAAAGGAACCAAGGAAAGCAGGCTTTCCTTGGGATATTGGCTTGTTGTTTGGGTGGACAATGAGATATGCACTTTTCTTGCAGAATCTAAATCTTTAAAGAACGAAAAAATAAACTACCTTATGAGCAAGCTTTAGATCTATGATTTAGCTACTTGCAAAAAAGGAAATTCCTACACCTAGATCTATCTTTATGAAATGATATTCTTTATGAAATTACAGATCTAAGAAGCAAGAATCTTATGAAATAGATCTAACAATATATATTCAATTCTTAGAACTGGATCTGATCATAAGAGGAAGAAACAGGTAACCGAAAGATTGATTTTTTAAAGAAAAGAGAAAAAGAGGAGAGAAGGTCGACTCGTTGCTTGAATGGAACCAAGCTGAAAGGAGGCCCTTTTGTGGAGTACTGAGGGACAGAGTCTTGATATTATTGGATAAGGAATGGCATCAATCTTGATCCACACCTTCATCTAATTGGGAACCTACAACTAGATAGCACAAGCCTGCACAACACCTCGTGAGATCTGGATATAGATGTATAAAACAACAAAAAAGAAAGCTCATGCAAAAATAATCTTATTTAAGAATACAACTAAAATTCTTGAGCATACATAATATGGATAAACAAGAGCAAGCAATCTAACTTGCCTAGTTTACACCCTTACTTGATTCAATCGAATCCTTGAAGCCAGAAAACAAAAACAACACAGAAATTGGAAAGAAATTGCAGTTACCACATTAGCAGCATGACGTTGGGAATCCACACAAACACATGCACTACACGGTATAGCCTCCAAAGATTCTTTATTCTCAAAATATAGCAGTATTACAATGGCAACAACTCCTCAATCCAGCTCTAACTAGCTTGGAAGAGGCAGCTTGAGATTTATTTATACAAAAAAACAGGAGATCCAGCCGAGGGGGGGTGCAAATCCCAAGGACACAAACCACTGCAGCTGAAGGAGAGTCAATCAATGCTGATATGAAGCTGAACTGATACTACCTGTCAATCGAGGGGTTGATTGAGCTGACACATCAACCCATAGACTGACACATCAATCCACAGAGCTTCCAGGACAGCCCACACGTATGGAGGAGAGAGAGAGGGCGCAATTCCCCATAAAAGATGCTGAAGATCAACTCTGGATCTGTCCAGATCACCTCCTCCAGTCAAGTATTTATCACATCTAGTCAATCTAGTTCATATCTGACTGATTTCAATCAAATCGACTGGGAATCCACTGATCTAGGATTTTGGATTTGCTCCATTATTCATCAATTTATTAATTAAAATAATCAATAAATGATTTTTTGGGGCTTTCTAACCTGAGTGATGGAAAATCACTCCAAACTAGAAAATAGTGGGTCTATAGGTTTACTGGGTGCTCTTAGCTTGAAAATGAGCACCTACATGACTGAATCTGACTTCTGAGCCCACTTTTATTACAAAACCAATTTTTCCAATAAAACTTTTAAAAAAATAGCCTAAGTTTGGGAAAAAATAAATTTTAATAAAAAACACTGAAAAAATTTAAAATTTAAAAAAGTTGAAAAGACCTAGGGGGACTTAAACATGTTCATATGACTCAACCATGATGCCTAGCATGTTTATACATTGACACATAGACTCTAATAAACTCAATAGGCCTAAATTCCAAGCCGACCACCCTAACTTTGGAGGTATGGAGTGAAAAACTCAGAAATTATCAGTCGTTTATTCAACAACCAATAATAACCAAGGGAAAAAACACCCTGGGCTGATCGGATTGACAAATAAATTCTAAGAGACTGAGTCTTTTACAGACACTATCATGCTAGAACATTTATTACAATTCCCCCATGGGGTATGAACATGTGATATAGTACAACAAAGCTTCCTAAAAGCAAGACTGAAGGTCTTCTGAAGTGCGAACAAGTTACCCTTGTTCGGTTCACCAGGCTCAGTTGATAAAAAACCACTAAGTACAACTTAGGTGGTAACATTCTGGATCCAACTATGGGATGTGTGCTCGATCTGGTCATAGGGCAAGGAGAGGATACGAGAACACCAGAATCTCTGGTTTATACACCCTGTAAAAACATCTCAACTTGACAAGAAAATATTAGTAGCACAAGCTTTTTCATAAAAAGCAAATGAACCATCAAGCTGATTTATTTAAACAAAATAAATGAAACTAACTACTGAAAAAAATGTTTTATTATAGCTAAGTACAAAACAAAAATGTGGAAGGTAAATGCTCTTTTTCAAGGAGCTTATTTTCCTACTCTAAGCATAATATAAAAAGGGTTAAGTGTAATCATAAATCCAATGTAACAACCTAAGCATTTTATTAACATAAATTTTTTTTTCATTGTCTTTGGTTACCAGCTAAAGTAAGGATACTTTATTTAGAAAATGAAAACCTGCATGATGATTCGGAATGGGTGGGATGGATGGGAAATCATAGGCATGAATAAAGTCATTAAAGTCCTTCCCAAATTGGTATGTGATCGTACAGGATGCTTATATCCATGACTGGATAGGACTGATATACCAATCAACGTGATGAGGCAGACTGACTATATCATCATATTGATCATCAAGGCTTACTGAATGATGACTCATTGTATAAGCACCAAGCTGCTCCAAATCATAAGGAACCTCTACATGTGAAGAAGATGGCTGAGACTAATATTCCATTGACTGCATCACATCTGACTTTTCACAACACTGCTTCTCAATGTCTTTATTACTGATACAGTTGTGTGGCTTTGCATTATATGACTCTGAATGATCACGTGAAAATTCTGAATGCTCCTCTTCCATACTAAGATTTTCCCAGGTATCTAGATCCATGCTCCCCTCTACAGATGTATCGTAGATTGGACTTCCACAAATTTTTGAATAGACACTCCCCTTGCTGGACATATAATGGATAGGGTTCTCAATAAGATTTTCAAAAGTTGTATTATCTATGAAATTCCAATATTCATCACTCCCATCCATGTTGGATATGAGAGAGTCTTCCTTGCTGGTATCACATCCTAAGATATAACTACCCTCCTCCTACTCATAATAATCATCATTCAAAGTTTTGGTTTCAAAGATATTATGAGAATTTAAACTTTCCAAAACTTCATCCCTAAGTGATGAACATAGAGGAGTATCATCATACACATCATAAACTTCTTCATAAGTGTCGATCTCTGTAATGGTTTCCTCATGAGGGATTTCTGGACAAGCATTGCAACAATCTTGAGAAAATCTCAAATCTTCAATGTTTTCAGTTATGGTGACATGAGGAGAGTCTTCAACAATGTGTTCAATCATGCCTTCCTTGTGAATCTCTCCAACATGATTGTCATGGATGTTCCCATCTTCAAAATATTGCTGTGTAATGAGAGATACCTTATATTCTTTAAAAAGCCACTTAATTTCTTCCTTTCTTAAATAAGTACTAGGATGTTGTTTGATGGGAGTATCATGGATCTTCTCTTCACTTAAATTTTCAAGAAGTGATTCCAATTCTTCAATACTTTGTATCTTGGCAAAAGGTCCATCCGAATGTTTCCATGTGATACTCTATCCCAGATAGGTAGAAGGTAAATATATTTTCAAGGAACTTTTTCAAACCATTCATACTACCCCTGCCATCATGCCACTGCTCTAAAAACATCCAAAAATT
>LPNX010818146.1:13543-92995 GCA_001517045.1 Pseudotsuga menziesii | reverse complement strand
CCCAAAAACAAGAAATACCTGAAAAAATGTGATGATGACATCATCATCACATTTTTTTCAGGTATTTCTTGTTTTTGGGGTAGCGGGGTCCGTCAAAAGCATGCAGTGTGGGTACTCGTTGGATGCGGAATTTGATTCCGCATCCAACGAGCTCTCCCAATCGAAATTTGAGTAAAAACACAATGAGATATGTCGAAAATACGAACAAAAAAAGTAGTTTTTTTTAATGACAAATATGTCAATTCAACCATTATGGTTGACTTATTTTATTGAAATTCTATTGGTTCTTGAATTCCAACTCACAAAAAATTATTTTGGCACGTTTTCTTATAAGGCCCATTTTAGACCCCAAATTTCCTCTAATGGAAGCTTGAAAATGAGGTTATACATTTATTAGGAAGGCCCTGATAGAACCAACAAGAGGCCTCACCCTGAAAAGTACTAGCAAACATTTCCATCATATTGTCTTCATGAAGCACATTGGAGTCGGCCATCAACTGAAGGAAATATTTGACATGCCAGATGGCCGAATCACCACAATTTCCATGAAATAATGGAAGCGATTTATATGTGTCCCCCACACCATCACAACAGTTAGAAAAACCTAGGATGTTTGAGAAACCGATAGTCTGAAAAAGTCTGGTTATCTAGGCACCATACTGCTCCCTTAATTCATCCATATCAAAAATTAATAGTATGCATTTGATATAACCATTAAACCTTATACTGAATAGGTGGAGTTATCAAGTGTTGAGATTTAAAGGTTTTAATATGTTGCATGGGCTCATCTACACACAACAAAACTCAACAAATTTATAAGAAAGCAGGGTTTTATCCCTTCAATGGAGTCGCCATGTGAAAAAGAAAAATAAGCATTTATAAAAATTTTCACAAAAATACTTTTTGCTTTTCTTTGAAAAAATAAAAACTAAACAAAAGGTCAGTGGAGTTTCCAGATGAAAATTAAAGATATTCTCTAAGCATTCATCAAACAAAGCAAAAACAAAAAGGAACAAAACAAAAGTCGTACTCCAGGAATAAAAAGATTTATCCTCGGTAGCAGCGCCAAATTGTGTTGCTTCCTTTCACACACCTGGGTCACGTGGCAGAAATATTCAAGCCACTCGGTGTGTCCTTGGGGGCAAGTCTCAAGTCAAGGCTATCACCTTGTTCTTGACTCCTCCGTTTAGGCTCAACTCCTAACGAAGGCAAGGGGGGTAGACCCTATTAAGTTACTAAGGAAAAATTATTTAGTATGATGATGGTATTAAAGAGTATGTTTTTTAGGAGTTTTGACTTAACAATTGTAAACAAAAAATAACTAGATAAGATAATCACAAGTAAGCACAAAATGACACACAATCGCATATAGATTAAAAGAAATAAACAGTTGACCAGTGCCAAAAATGGAGTCAAAAATATTTAAGAGTGCTTGCAAGTGCTGAAATAAATGTTGTGCAATTGTATCTTGGTTAATTAAATTAATGTGAAGATGAGTAATTTAACTTAGGCGAGGGGACTCTAAATATACCTAAGGGGTACTTGAAGTATGTCCAAAACTAAAACGTCATGGCTACCCGCAAGGAATATGTGGGATGAATGGAGTCTCTGAGGCTATTGTTCATAATGCACCCGAAGGTGTAATAGAGATCGGCGCCCCGAGGTCACTTTTCAGGAGTTCCCGCTTTCTTTGGGTATTTTGCCACTATAATGGTTTGATCGAGGCGTTGGATTTTCTCCTTATGGTTTGTCAATTTGGGGAGAGTGAATCCTAATTATTCTATTCACTCAAGTGCTTTTGATACAGATCGACTGATTGGACAAAATGCATCCAAGCACAGAGCATACACACTGGAGTCTTCGTTATTTTTAGCCAATTTTAAGATAGGTGTTCTTGTTAAAAAGAAAACCCTCCAGGAACCTCTTTCGATCCAAGTGTATCTCAATCGGGGAATCAAGGAGGGGTTAATTTTATTATAGCTAACGAAACAATTGATGAAAAAGGAATCGGAAATACATAATGCCGGTTTTCTAATTAGTCCTACCACGCATCTCTTTCCCCTTGCGGGTCAATCGGGAAGTCGTGGGGTAAGTAGTATGATTACTCTTGAAATAAAAATATGGAATAATGAAAAATGATATCAAAGTATACAATCCTGCATAACAAGACTAATCTAGAGCAAAAACGGGAAAAAATGCAAAAAGGTGAAACAGACGCAGATCCCCCCTGGGGGGATGGGGAGTGGGCTTGAAAGAGCCTACTTGAAATGATTATTTTTATTATTATTGGTTACAATATCAAAAAACTAAATTATGAACTTTGGTCCTTGTTATCTGGGGTCCAAAGGCTTACAACAAGCTTGTAAGAAGCTAAGCTAAAATCATAGCAGTGGGGGAAGCCTCCGAGAACCTCTGGTTTGCCCAAGAGTCAGAAAATGGGAAGAATATCCTTCTATTTTTTGTTAAACCTGCTAAAAAACAGCGAGCAATTAAAATCAAATGTTCCCAAAAACACTTTAAAAGTGTTTTGGGTCACCACGCTAGTTATCGAAAAAAAACTAAGTAAAAAATTGTTTAAAGGGGCTAATCTAGTTTTGCAAAAAGGAACCAAGGAAAGCAGGCTTTCCTTGGGATATTGGATTTCTGTTTGGGCATCCAATGAGATATGTACTTTTATTGCATAATTTAAATCTTTAAAGAATGAAAAAATAAACTACCTTATGAGCAAGCTTTAGATCTATGATTTAGCTACTTGCAAAAAAGGAAATTCCTACACCTAGATCTATCTTTATGAAATGATATTCTTTATGAAATTACAGATCTAAGCAGCATGACTCTTATGAAATAGATCTAACAATATATATTCAATTCTTAGAACTGGATCTGATCATAAGAGGAAGAAACAGGTAATCGGAAGATTGATTTTTTAAAGAAAGGAGAAAAAGAGGAGAGAAGGTCGGCTCGTTGCTTGAATGGAACCAAGCTGAAAGGAGGCCCTTTTGTGGAGCGTGGAGGGACAAAGTATTGAGCTTATTGGATAAGGAATGGTGTCAATCTTGATCCACACCTTCATCCAATCGGGAACCTACAACTAGATAACACAAGCCTGCACAACACCTTGTGAGATCTGGATATAGATGTATAAAACAACAAAAAAGAAATCTCATGCAAAAATAATCTTATTTAAGCATATAATTGAAATTCTTGAGCATACATAATATGGATAAACAAGAGCAAGCAATCTAACTTGCCTATTTTACACCCTTACTTGATTCAACTGAATCCTTGAAGCCAGAAAACAAAAGCAGCACAGAAATTGGAAAGAAATTGCAACTACCACATTAGCAACATGACGCTGGGAATCCACACAAACACATGCACTACACGGTATAGCCTCCAAAGCTTCTTTATTCACAAAATATAGCAGTATTACAATGGTAAGAGCTCCTCAATACAGCTCTAACTAGCTTGGAAGAGGCATCCTGAGCTTTATTTATACAAAAAACAGGAGATCCAGCCTAGGGGGGGCGCAAATCCCAAGGAGACAAACCACTGCAGCTGAAGGAGAGTCAATCAATGCTGATCTGAAGCTGAAATGAGCCTACCTGTCAATCGGGGGGCTGATTTAGTTGACACATCAATCCACAGATCTTCCAGGAGAGCCCAGATGTATGGAGGAGAGAGAGGGCGTAATTACCCATAAAGGATGTTGAAGATCAACTCTAGATCTATCCAGATCACCTCCTTCAATCAAGGATTTGTTAGATCCAGTCAATCTGGTTAATATCTGACTGATTTCAATCAAATCGGCTAAGAATCCACTGATCTAGGATTTTGGATTTGCTCCATTATTCATCAATTTATTAATTAAAATAATCAATAAACGATTTTTTGGGGCTTTCTAACCTGAGTGATGGAAAATCACTCAAAACTAGGAAATAGTGGGTCTATAGGTTTACTGGGTGCTCTTAGCTTGAAAATGAGCTCCTATATGACTGATTCTGACTTCCGAGCCCACTTTTATTACAAAACCAATTTTTCCAATTAAACTATTAAAAAATAGCCTATGTTTTGGAAAAATTAAATTTTAATAAAAAACACTGAAAAAAATTAAAATTTAAAAAAGTTAAAAATACCTAGGGGGACTTAGACATGTTCATATGACTCGACCATGATGCCTAGCATGTTTATACATTGACACATAGACTCTAATAACCTCAATAGGCCTAAATGCCAAGCCGACCACCCCAACTTTGGAGGTATGGAGTGAAAAACTCAGAAATTATCAGTCGTTTATTCAACAACCAATAATAACCAAGGGAAAAAACATCCTGGGCTGATTTGATTGACAAATAAAGTCTAAGAGACTGAGTCTTTTACAGACAATATCATGCTAGAACATTTATTACAATTCCCCCATGGGGTATGAACATGTGATATAGTACAACCAAGTTTCCCAAAAGCAAGACTGAAGGTCTTCTGAACTATGAACAAGTTACCCTTGTCTGGTTCACCAAGATCACTTGATAAAAAACCACTAAGTACAACTTAGGTGGTAACAAAACATAACCTCTATGTGTGTCCCTCACACTCTAGTACAGTAATAATAACTCCCTAAGTTAGGAAAAATGACCAAATAGACTATTTTCGACAAAGGAGGGTTAATTAATCCTAAAATTTTATCATTGTTTTATTTGTTAGAATAAACATGGCTCATTTTCATTAATATTTTACGTTCTAAATATTTATTAAAATGACGCATAGCTTGATAAAGTCCAATGTTAATGAATAAAGCTCATTTTCAATGAATAAGGTCCAATTTCATTTATGCTTAGTGCATTATCAAGGTTTCGAGTGTTCAATTTTAATAAATAGATGGTTGTATTGCATTAATAATCATTGTACATACTGACAGTGCATTGAATTATGAGTTACATGATGGCATTGTCGGATTGTTTCCACTTGGAAATTGGTTAAGGACATATGTCATGTATTAGACACATGTTTGAGAGAGTAGTTCCTCTTCATTATGATATTGATAGTAACCCGAATGTGTGCTGGAGGAAGGAGTGTATATTGATTATGGCATGGATGGTACAGGAAGGGTTTNTGAGAGAGTAGTTCCTCTTCATTATGATATTGATAGTAACCCGAATGTGTGCTGGAGGAAGGAGTGTATATTGATTATGGCATGGATGGTACAGGAAGGTTTTGATATTATCGAAATGCATGAACCCAGATTCGCATTCCATCTAACCTAAACAGTACACGCTTGTTAATTGATATTTCTGCATATATTATTTTTCTTAGACATGTTTTGAACAGGAAATTTGATTTAGCAGAATCACAGAATCATGATGGCAGTGGTAAAAAAGATCAATGGGAAAATTTGCAGGTTAGAGCCAGATAATGTCAAGTGGGCCAAAGAATTTCCTATATGTGCATAGATGATGAAAAATGCAAGCTAGATTTCCTTTTGTGCAAAACTCAGAGGTCATAACCTACATGTAATGAATGTCTTTGTAAATAATTACAAGGATTTTGTCGTAAATTTGCAAACCCTAACCTTTAAGGTATATGAGGCTACAATTGTAGAGGAAACATGCTTACCATATGAAGGAGAAAGGTTGTTTAAGAAGCATCTATTCGAGGTTGACTTAAGCAAGTTTCTATTGCTCGATTTCGAGAAGCTAGATTGGGGAAAATGAATTCATTTAAACAATGTTAAGCCTGAATGGAGAGATATTATGAATGTTGTTCAACGTTATATAGCTTGTGAAGGTCGGTTCACAAATATATTTAGGTATTATTTAAGTTTTTTGCTGCATTTAAATGGAGAATCCAAATTAAACTTGCCCTATTACCCATTTAAAAGTATAGAGAAGATGGTTACACAGATGAGAAACCAACCTGATCATAGCAGTCGTTCAGTATTTCATCACAATTTAATTAAGCTTTTGATAACTACTAAGTTGGAAACAATTCATATATATTGGCAACATTTTATATTCTGGTCTGGTTTTGAGCCTGAAGCCCAAATGCATGATGATGAAGAAATAAGAAGACAGTACAAAAGGAAAAAAATAAAGGTAGTTGAAGTAGGAAATGAACAAGCACAAAAGGTATTTGATGTTGTAAACATGTCTATGTCAAATATTTCCAAAACAGAGGTACAAAGGAAGTCGATTATCGAATTCCAAAAAGAAGAAGTCACTGCCCCTGATACTCCTAGGGATATTGGGGAAAATGTTATGATTCAAGAGTTTTCATCGAATTCAGAGCAGGATGAAGCCCCTATTGCAAATAATCTTGGGAACAATTGGAGGTTAAAGACAAGATAAAAAAATAAGCTAAGGATGAACACGAAGGCTATCTTAAACCCTAAATTTCAAAAGTACACTGTGACTGTTATAGAATATTTATCTAGTGACGAAGATATATAGGCTGCAAATGAAATCTATCACACAGCAGATAAAACCCTCGCAGAAATTAAAGAGGAATTAATGCATACACAGGATTTGATTAAAGAAGTTTGCAAAGGTAAACAAAAGGTGTTTGAATTTGAGGTTGGTATGGGTTTGAAGCCTTCAGAGATTGATGAAGATCCTACACATTTGGAGATAATGAAATTAGTATCAGAAGTTGAGGTATTGAAAAAATCCTTCCAATCCTTTAAAGAACAAAATAGATATCTAAATGATTCAAATGAAAAATTAAGGATTGCTAACAAAAGGTTGAGAGAGGATTTGGAAGAAATTGATGCAAACTACCAAGAGCTCATAACAATATCAAAATAAATTTTACGAAGAAAGAGGGTTACACAACAGCAGTATGAAGAACTCTACAACATAAATAAAGAACTTCAAATCAAATTCGATCCATGGAAGTAGAGCATTCTCGGCTACAGAAAATATCTCAAGCATTGGATGGTTTAACGATACTAGTTGAAGCAGCTAGGAAACTATAACTGATTGTGGATAATTCCAGCTCAAGAGTCAGGTCATGCATTCCATATATTCTTGATAAACAGAGTTGTTATGCCATTGGATAGTTGTTAGTATTAGGTGTTAAGTTTAGCTTTTCAGTCATTCGATCTAGGTCAAATACTAGTCATCTTTTCTATTTTTGGTTATTTAGATCCATAAAATATGGATCTCAAACTAATTCAGTTTTAAAACTTTTTGTATATATAGATGTAATGGCGAACAATGTAAAGGTATTAGGAAAAGGTGTGGAGATCATACTGCCATATTTACTTTCAAGCATGCATTTCATTTTTAGTTTTTATAAAGATTGTCATTTAATGATTATATTTGAGATGAGCGAGTATTTGTTTTAATATTTATCATGATAAATGTTTATGTTTAGTTTAAACCACTTATTCATGATTTAATTCCTTGATAGATGTTATCTATTCCTAGAATTCTTATGAATATTTTGAAATGTTTATCATAGATCTGAACTGAACCTTTTCACTCTCTATATAACTTCATACTCGCAGTCTTTCATATCCTTGATTATGTTGCATATGCATCTACTGTTTAGTCATTCGAGATATTTTATCATGATCTCCATTTCACTTCTATTTTTGTAAGCCAAGAAACCTAGTCATCCATTAAGAAACTTTAAGATTCTCTAGACTTTCAACCTTAGTAGTCTAGAAATTCTCTAGACTTTGAACCTCCATTAAGAAACTTTAGTTTCCAACCATCATTGGAAATTATACCAGAATGCTTCTATCACCATTGAAATTGTTCTCCCATCACAATTTTGGAACATTTCAACCACTACAACGTAGTTTAAACATTGGAACTCAACAATTATAGAGATTCTAAAACCTCACTTCCCATCCAGAACAAAATCTCGGAGGAAACTATAATTGTAATTTGGTAAAGTAAAAAACCTCATGGCGGTCTGAAATAGGTAAAGTGTATGTCAGTTGTTTCCCACCATAATACTTGGGATAATCAATGTAAATTATGGGGATCATAACCTTTGAAAGGTTAGTTTTTGTTTTTTTATTTCAAAACTTTCGAGTAAGGTTATGTTGATGCCTGGAAATTCGCATGCGGCAACAGTAAGGGATTCTCCCCAATCAACGTTCCCAACTAGCCCGTTGATTGTTTGGTATAGGGAATCCGTCCGGTTTATGGTCCGGCTACCATAGGTCAAAGTAACACAAGGGTTTACCGGTCGCGGCCCGGTCCACCAGAATTTGTATTTTTGACTTAATATATGCAATGCACATGCCTATCTTAATCATGCAGGGTGATAAAGATGCGCGGAACTACACAATGTATTGCGCAGGTTCTTACCTCTCGTCTTAGGTTCACAAAAATCTAAACCACATATGCAACCATGAAGTAAAACAACTAACTATCTAAACAGCTAACTATCTATCCCCGGGGAGCCAAAAGAATAATTATTTGCGAGTAATGTATTATCTCCATGTATGATAAACAAAATTACAGATAGCTGATATTTACGTTTACAACACATGAACGAGAAAATATTCTAACAACCAGATAGCCAATTGTTATATGAGCCACATACATTACTCCAGGTGAATTTTCCACAAATTAAATCAGAAATCATTCAACAAGACATAGGTCACAAAGTTATAACGGTCTCACGATTCACGGACACAAACTGAAAAATAAAGTAGTTCATCTTTCTGCCATCCATGGTACAACATTTGGAAACTTCACAGGTCTTTCTCCAACAGGCAAACTAAAATCTTTTATTGCAAAAGGAAGTAGTTCTTCTTACAATATGTCCTCCATTCTTACTGGGAAAAAATCCCTTTCCCTTCTCTACGTTTCCTATTTTTATACAAAAAGCAAAAATTGGTTGGGCTGCCCAAAGTGACCTTTGGGCTTCCAAACCCTTTTGTCTTCCCAACGCTTCATTCTTTTCCAAAAAAAAAATATCTTTTACAAACGTATTAAATTACAACAAAGTTGGTCGGTCCTCTTGTGAGGAGGGCTCCACTTGGTTTCCCAAGAATTTCTTCCACGCTGCTGCTTCAGCAGCGAGATCTTCAAACGAGCTCGGCTCTAAAAACAGAATGTTTAGCTTGAACTTTTCAGCCTGGTTTCTAATGGCCTCTACCCTGGCTGTGTTCAATCGCACCTGTTCTTCTAAGAGATGCACACTGACGGCTGTATGGCCTATTTCATTTTTTAGGATTTGGTCATGAATGGCTTTGATGTGTTGTACTCTGGCTTCTTCATCTTGTTGTCTTTTTTGCAACATTTCTGCAAATGAATCATGATCAGGGAACTCATATAGCCTCTGCTCGGCTTCTGCCTGACATCGATTGTAGGTAACCAAGGCCCTCCTGAAGAATTCTGTGCAGGCTCCCTTGGTCTTCTTGACTGTTTTCTGGAAGTCTTCTGCAGTATTGATAGCGAATTCTATCAGATCATGGTCCCATTTAAGGGCTTGTTTATCCTTGGATGGTAGCGCAGCTGGGACTTCCTCTTCATTCTCTACCCTTTCTATCCTTGTAGTCAGTACTTCGAGGATGTCTTGGGACCTGTCAACAAAATAAGAAGCTATTTCCAAGATCTCTTCAAGTCGGCTATCAATATGGAGGACCCGACATCTTTCTTCTTCTAGAGCAGTTTGCAGGTGTAGCACTTTAGCTTTCTGGGCCAGGATGTGTTCTTTAACTGGCTGTAGATCAACCTGTCGTTCCTTTTCTGCTTCGAGCTGCTCTTTCAGCTCTTTAACGTATGCGGCATTGGACTCATAGATAATATACTGTTGCGCTTCTAGGTCTTCTATCTTTGCCATCAGCTGCTCCTTTTCATTCTTTAAGTATTGAATTTCCTGCTGTGCACTTTCCAGAGCCTTGTGTGTTGTTTCCTTGGCCTGTGCTTCTACCTGGACAGCGTAGATTTCACTCTTTGTGACCTCCATTTCTCTCAGCACATGTTCATATTTTCTCTTAAGTCTAGTTCCTTCTTCCCTTTCTTTTCTCAAGGTGTCCTTAAGCTGAGAGGAGGTCTTCTTGGATGACTCTATTTCAATCATCATTCTGTCTATGTTATCCTCTGAAGCATGTATTACTGCAGTCCCGGCCCTTATAGTAAACCTTGGATCTACATCTGTTCCTACCATCATGACCTTATCTGTTATCATTTTGCTGGCCATTTCTTCTACCCCTACCTTTCTTTCTGTTCTCCTCATTATCCTTTTAGTAGCCCTATCATAGTATACGGTGCTGAAATCAGGGACTTCTTCCCCTTTTTCCTGCACGAAGGGTAACAGCTGAATCATAGGGGTAGCAGCTACGATGGTAGTGGGCACTTGAGTGATCTCCACCTCGGGGTTTTCATCTCCCTGATTTAGCCCTGATGATGTTTCAGGAGCTTGCTGTTGCATCAACTTCACCTGTTCAGCCTCCTGCTCTCGCAGTTCTTCGTTTAGATTTCTCTGGGATTCTTCAGCTGCTTGCCTAGCAGCTTCTTCTGTTTCTTTGGTTGCTTCATTGGCTCGTTCAGCTGCTTCCTGGGCAGCTTTCCTCTTTTCTTCTTCTCCCTTTTGCATCCATTCTGCAGCCTCATTTTCCAGCCTCCGAGCCTCCTCTCTTATCCTTCTGGCTGCTTCTTCAGCCTTAGCTTGCTCAGCTTTATCTTGTTCAGATCCTTTTCCACCCTTGGTGGGGTTCTTCGGCTTGAATCTTTTTCTGAGTGCTGCCAGGTTAGGGGCATTCCTATAGACCGATTCATCTTTATCGTAATGATGGCTGTATTCGAAGTGTACTTTATGTTTCCTGCAGTGTTCCACTACTTTGCTATGAGTGTCATTTCGTCTAAACATCATCTCGCCAAAGTGGAACTTCCCTAGTTCCTCTACAAATTCTGCAGCCTGCTTCACATTGGTAAACCTGCAGCTGCCTAGCTTAAATGGTAGAGGTGGATAAGCAGCCTTCTTTTTCTGAAACAAGAAGTGACCAACACCGTCAATAAACACTTGTCTAACTGCCTCTTTGTGGACTATATAATCCATGGCATACTTTGGCAGTAGATGGGGTGTCTTTGATCCCCCATACATTCTAATATACATGCCATTTTCGGTCAAGAAATAATCCCCATACTCTTCAATCACCTGCATGGCATCTTCAGACATACAATCACATCCCCCCCGGAAGATGATCTTGTATAATGGCATAATAAAATGCTCACATACTTCTTGGTAGTGACTGTGGTACAGAAGATCCCATAATGGTTTGTAAGCTGCGTAAATAGGCATTCTGTCCCTATCCCATACACACTGGAGGCCTGGGAAAGGCTGGTTACAGAGTATGCAATCTATCAGAATCGAGCTCATATAAAACTCAGATCTTTTCCAGGCTTCTCCTCCTTTTTCTGTAGCTACACAAGAGGAGATACTACTCGATACCAGGTTGGCCCAATTGAAGACCGTTCCTTCTGTTGCCACATAGAAAATCAGGGGTATCCACTCGAATTTGAATAACCTGCCATTAGCCCTCCCGAAAATCCTGTTTAGCATTAGAGCTATGAAACTGTAAGGGGCTCTAAGGCTGGCTGTGTCATAATCTTCAGTTGCTCTATGTCTATAGAGCTTCCCTGGTAATAGCATTCTCCTCATGGTTTCTACTAAATCCATCCTCAAGTTGTCCAACCACTCATTGGACAAGAAGACTTGAGGTTCAGGCAGGTGGTAAGCTAAGGCCATGTATCCAGGGCTAAATACAGCATAGCCCTGACCTTCAACATTACATATAAGAATTGTGTCATGGTTGGTGCGTGGCAGGATCCATTTCATCACTTCAGAGCATGGAAACAGCTATGGCCTGGTGGCGACCTTCATAATGGCATATTTTTCTATGTTTGCATAAATGGGTGCTTCCTCAAGACCCATGTCTGGTACTTCCCTGTGGGAAATCATCCTGTGTATTTCTCCCCATTTATATTCAGTTTCAACCCCCGTGACACATTGGGTGTCCTCAGAGATGTACTCAGTTTTTGTTTCTGCCTCGGGTACTGATGCTTCTTCCACTGCTGGGGCTTTCTTCTTCTGCCTTCTGGACATTGTGAGTTTGTCCTGCCATATGTAATCATTTTGACATTAAGTAATTCGACTTTCCATACAATGTGCATCAATTTATCCTTCCTCAAGTGTATCATAATTGTGATTATTCAATAAAATCAAATATAAGTCTCTCATACTGAGTAACCGGACTAGCATGCAGTATTGTGCAACGTGCTGTTATCCCATGCAACTAATACATATATTATTCAACCTTACAATGCCTCATGAATGAACCATCTTATGATCTATTCTACATGCAGCAAGTTTATCAGTCATACTAGTGTTAGCATGAAACCTACACTATTATGTGACCTGTCATTTTCTTATGATATTGATACATTGAAGCAAAACATGCAAACTATATGTAGGTGCAGCATGCAATTATCAGTCTATTTCCTATCACACACAACGAGCATCAAGCTTAAGCCAGCCAACACTTCAGCCCTACGTCCCAGCAGACAAATTGCGAAGGAGACGCATGCGACTGGCAGCGAAGAGAAAAAAAAAACATTAGGCTGATAGCCCACTTCACCCTCCTCGGCGGGAAGTAACCACACTTCTGCATATGGTATCGTCATCAAAACATGACCCACGCTATCCTCGATAAACATAGCGTAACCGGCGGCACATCCTTTCGACCCCACTAGGGCTTTAAGTGACCAAAAGCAAAAAAAGGGCTGCGAAAAATGGCACCATCAACGCAGGCCACGAAGGTGACACTGTCGACCGTAAAACCCCTTCAAAACCCTATTCCTCCCAGCCAAGTAAATCACAGGTTCCATCAATAATCCCTCCCGAGACGGCACATAACTCCGTAGGTGAAACATCTCTGGTTCACCATCCCAGGAATGTACCAAGGCAACCACAGCCCGCCAAAATAGAACCTTAAGCAATCCTCAACAAACTCAGTCCTCTACCTATCGTGGCCGCGCAGCGAGGTCTGGCGTAGATGGCGTAACGGCCGTCTGCGCCTAAAACCTTTTAACCCTTGCGCGTAAGCAACGACTAACAGACAGAAAAAAATCGGCTTAAAAGGTTAAAAATGCCCCCCCCCACACCCCAGGTTAAGATAATAACCAACTTGAGCAAGCTTAAATCCTAGTTGGACGAGGGAAAAAACGCCGGGACCCCTAAACATGGTAGAAAATCAAAATCGTAATGCAGTGGGAAAAACGAGATGCACCTACCTGGAAAACTGGCGAAATGATCATGCTGATGACGGTTGGAATTCTACCCTCGCCACCTGGAAGCTGGTATAGTGACAGCTAGACCTTCTCTCCTTTCAAAGCACGACAGCTCAACTCACCGCGACAGTGCTCGACAATAAAAAAAACAATACAAACCCCCGACTGTCGCACCGTATATATAAAAAATGCCACACGTGCGAGCATTTAAATCAGGCGCGAAAAGAAAGCGACGTTGGGTGACTAGAAATTCAGTCCCTCCACAACGGCGGACAATCCCCAGTACTAAATCACCCGCCCGAATAAATATAACGCGCGAACAAAATGACAGTCGGGCGTCGGCGGATACCTTGATCGGATGACCAAGAATCCGGACCCCTCCGCAACGACGGATGCTCGGATCACGATGTCGTCCGCAATAGAGGAGCAAACGATGGCCAAGCGCTCCGCTACAAAGCCGGAAAAAACAAAACACACATCAGAGCACCGATGAAAGTCAAAGTCTAAAGCAGTCCGTAACGGTGGATGCCTGAAAAGGAGGTCTGTCCACAACATCGGACGCGGGAGACTTCAAATCCCTCCGACGAAGAATCCAAACCCACCCGGAACGTCCCAGAATGAAAACCCACACGCAACGGTCGGATCGAAAAGGACAGTCCACACCTGGAAATGCTCTGCAACGGTGGAGGGTAGGATCAACTATCTGCCCGCAACAGCGAAGAGGACAAAGACCTAACTCCCAATTGAACAAGGCTTCAAGAGCCATGCAAGAGGATGATGCATTCAACTAAGGATGAGATTCGTTAAAACACTGAAATGAGCAAGCACCAATCGATTGACAGTAACCCAAAGTGCCGGAAGACGATTTAAAATCCATAGGCCAAAATCAATAGGCTGAAATCAAGAAAAGAACTGACTAATTCAAAGTAAAGGAGGGGCCCAAAATTTTCAGAATTTTGGGAAATTGTTGCAGATGCAACAATTGGCGACTACCTGGTGAACCCCAGATCTCTGAATTAACTCTCTCTCCTAGCTTAAGACTGTTCGAATAAAATTGAAATCTTCTAGATGTGTGTATCCCTAAGTTAGCCAACTTATGCATTAAATCACTTATAAGAAGTCTATCTTTTCGGGAAAAGGTAACACTAGCAGTGTTTCAGGTCTGAATAACTCTTTTGAGGCCAGATAAATGAGGTTCATTTTACCTGCCCTTTGGAAGTTATAGCTTAAACACCACAGGATTGTGACAGAGGGTGATAGTATTATCCTTTTGTTCCTCATTCCCATGCCAATCCGCACTTCTGTGCCCTTTTGAACTTTAGTTCCTTTTGATATGAGTCCTCCTGTATGCCTTTCTTACTGAATTTTAATTCAGGATCCTCTATCCCATAGTGTCCTTTTGTGTGAACAATATAATTTTTAGCTCAGTTCACGGATGGAGAGGATCTTGTGGCCATTTGGTATTTTATGCTTTGAGATTCAAGATTTTTGAGCCTTGCTTTGATATGTCTTGTTTCTTTCAGGAGCTTTGACTCCTCATAGCTTTTAACTTTTCATAATCCATGGCCTGGGATCATTTATATGTAATAAACTATCCTGCTCTGCTTCCTATCCGTGGGTCTTTGGCTGTCAGCTTCCTTGGGTATTTAAGATGTGAGATGGATGGAGCCTCTAAATAGTACTCCAGACCTTTTTTCACTTTTGAGTTATTTACAAGGATTAAGTAAGACTTCAAATGAATGCCCCGTCATTTAGGAATACAATTACTAGAAGACATTCTATACTTTTAAGCACAGTCTTTCACTCAAGATTTTAGTTAATAAAGAACCCTGATGTTCCCATTGCAACCAAAAGTTTGCCTCTTATTCAAAATCAAAAGAGAACTAGTAAAGCTATGAGCAAGCAGCAACATAGCAAGAAATCAAAAGAAAGAAAGCATCAAAGCACGACAATAAGAAAACAACATAAGTGACAAAGCAATTTATTTATGTACAAATGAAAACAAAGAAAACAAAACTTTTGCCCATTCCTGAAAAATTATAAATCTAAAACTGAGGAATGGGATAGGTTTTAGACATACATTATCTAACCATGATCCAACTGTGCTGTTATAGAAATGGCACTCATATCCAAAACCCTGCAATCGTTTCTTTCAGCCTGAGGGAGCTGAAGGAGCTCAGGCTAAGTGTCCATCATAGGACTGACCTCTTTTGAAGTGTGTTGTCTTAGCTTACACTCAGTTAGATGGTTTCCCAATACAGACTCAGCAGATTCATTTCCTTCTCCTAGCTTAGTGACATTGTGCTTCATATATGGCTCTCTCAAAATCTTAATCATGTTTGGGCTACCCTTCTGAGGTAACCACAAATGAGACCAGTCTGAAGCAAAGTACCCATTTAGTCGCGATGTCCAATCTCGGTTCAGGATCATTCCATATCCATCAGGGATATCTGCTACTATGATGTCAATGTAATGACATGTCCTTTTATTTGCAGCTAATCGGATCAGAACATCCTCCATTTCCCCTACTACTTTGACACTGGTTTCATCAAGTTGAGTGACATCCCAAATAGTAGGTTTTAGCTTCCCATTAAGTTTTTTGCAAACATCCAGAGGCATAACATTCATGGATGATCCAGAGTCTACCAAACAATTATGGACCTTATGATTTAAAATTTCAAGAGTCACAAGGAAAGGTGGGGCACTGGTTTTCTTAGTCTTGATCAACTCAATCTTTTCTTCCACAGGTTGATTTGTCGTGGGCAACTCTTCTTCCAGTTTGACAGCTCTGCTTTCCTGTTTGCCATGAATATATTTAGGGATGTCATCTTTAGCCTTCATATCCGCCTGCCCCTTTACTTCCTCTTGCCAATATGGAACCTTTGATACTATGGCATTGTTCTTAATGGCCAGGTTTTCATCTTTTGTGGTTGTAGGGGTATATTGAGGCTTGAGAACGTCTTCTTCCGTGTTAAAAAGTGATATACCATTGCATGAAAACATATTATCATCGCCTGGTTTTACTATGGTCTGTTTCTCTTTTTCTTCCCCACCATTGTCCTTAGTCAATTTTGGGTCCAACAACTTATTCATCACCAATGTTATTGAATGTAACCATTGAGGACACTTCTTCTCATAATGAGGCTGTTGATGAAAGGTACAGAAATTATCTCCTCCTATTTCTGTTATGTTTATTGATGCCAAATTAGGAGGTGGGACTTGCTATTGGTTGTTATCTTCCTTATTTGGATAGTATGGTTTATTGGTCTTCTGAGTGTCCCTCTCCTTTTCTAGATCTATAATTCGGTTGGACATTTTTTGAAGCACTTTCATCATTTCATAATAATTATGGGGTTGATCTTATTTAGATTTAGACAGCAGTGAGCTTCTTCTTATAGTGGTCTCTTCTTCAAATGAGTTGGGATAGTCCTATATACTCTCACTTTCAGCCTCTACTCTCTCAGCCTCTTGGTAGGTTTGTACTAGCGTAGGCTTGACTTTCATCTTGGCAAACATGGCCAACTCAGGTCCTAAGGCTGAGGTATAATACTCAATTAAGACTTTATCTGAAGGTCTGTCTATAGCAGAATTTTTTTTTAAGTACAATAAAAATCTCTGAGTGAAACTATGTAGCTTCTCATTCTTTTCTTTTCTCAACAAAACAAGACCTTTCATCAATGAGGCATGCGTCTTCTGAGCGGTGTACTTACTCCTGAAAACCCTCTCAAAAGTGTCCCAATTAGGAATGGAGTTTGCAGGTAGTCCAAAATACCAGGATGATGCTGCTCCTTTCAAAGTATGAGGAAAAATTCTACACACCACATATTCATATTCTCCAGCCCTTAGCCCTTCTAACGCTAGGTAAAAACTCTGAAGGTGGTCATCTACAGCAATGTTGTCCGCTGGGTCAAACTTGGGCAAAATCTTGTCAAAGGATTGAGGCAGGTTATGCAAAGGAGGAGTTAGGTTCAGAGGTGACCTAGCTCTCCATGCCGGCAAAGGGTTAGGTTGATTACCAACCATGAGCAGAGGTAAGCGAGAGGGATGCTGGGGAAAACAGTCCTCTAAGGATAGCACTAGAAACTTCAAACCTGAGTTAGGTTAAACTTTAGAACATCTGCTGGTAGGATATTCTCGGGAAATCAAATTCCACTGCCAGCCCTCCTTCAAGCGCCAAAACTGTTGATGCCTGGAAATTCGCAGGCGGCAACAGTAAGGGATTATCCCCAATCAACATTCCCAACTAGCCCATTGATTGTTTGGTATAGGGAATCCGTCCGGTTTACGGTTCGGCTACCGTAGGTCAAAGTAACACAAGGGTTTACCAGTCGTGGCCCGATCCACCGGAATTTGTATTTTTGACTTAATATATGCAATGCACATGCCTATCTTAATCATGCAGGGTGATAAAGATGCGCGGAACTACACAATGTGCTGCACAGGTTCTTACCTCTCGTCTTAGGTTCACAAACATCTAAACCACATATGCAACCATGAAGTAAAACAACTAACTATCTAAACAGCTAACTATCTATCCCTGGGGAGCCAAAAGAATAATTATTTGCGAGTAATGTATTATCTCCATGTATGATAAACAAAATTACAGATAGCTGATATTTACGTTTACAACACATGAACGAGAAAATATTCTAACAACCAGATAGCCAATTGTTATATGAGCCACATACATTACTCCAGGTGAATTTTCCACAAATTAAATCAGAAATCATTCAACAAGACATAGGTCACAAAGTTAGAACGATCTCACGATTCACAGACACAAACTGAAAAATAAAGTAGTTCATCTTTCTGCCATCCATGGTACAACATTTGGAAACTTCACAGCTCTTTCTCCAACAGGCAAACTAAAATATTTTATTGCAAAACGAAGTAGTTCTTCTTACAATATGTCCTCCAGTCTTACTGGGAAAAAAGCCCTTTCCCTTCTCTACGTTTCCTATTTTTATACAAAAAGAAAAAATTGGTTAGGCTGCCCAAAGTGACCTTTGGGCTTCCCAACCCTTTTGTCTTCCCAACGCTTCATTCTTTTCCAAAAAAAAAAAAATCTTTTACAAACGTATTAAATTACAACAAAGTTGGCCGGTCCTCTTGTGAGGAGGGCTCCACTTGGTTTCCCAAGAATTTCTTCCACGCTGCTGCTTCAGCAGCGAGATCTTCAAATGAGCTCGGATCTAAAAAATGAATGTTTAGCTCAAACTTTTTAGCCTGGTTTCTAATGGCCTCTACCCTGGCTGTGTTCAATTGCACCTGTTCTTCTAAGAGCTGCACACTGACGGCTGTACGGCCTATTTCATTTTTTAGGATTTGGTCATCAATAACTTTGATGTGCTGTACTCTGGCTTCTTCGTCTTGTTGTCTTTTTTGCAACATTTCTGCAAATGCATCATGATCAGGGAACTCATATAGCCTCTGCTCGGCTTCTACCTGACATCGGTTGTAGGTAACCAAGGCCCTCCTGAAGAATTCTGTGCAGGCTCCCTTGGTCTTCTTGACTGTTTTCTGGAAGTCTTCTGCAGTATTGATAGCGAATTCTATCAGATCATGGTCCCGTTTAAGGGCTTGTTTATCCTTGGATGGTAGCGCAGCTGGGACTTCCTCTTCATTCTCTACCCTTGCTATCCTCGTAGTCAGTACTTTGAGGATGTCTTGGGACCTGTCAACAAAACAAGAAGTTGTTTCCAAGATCTCTTCAAGTCGGCTATCAATCTGGAGGACCTGGCATCTTTCTTCTTCTAGAGCAGTTTGCAGGTGTAGCACTTTAGCTTTCTGGGCCAGGATGTGTTCTTTAACTGGATGTAGATCAACCTGCCATTCCTTTTCTGCTTCCAGCTGCTCTTTCAGCTCTTTAACGTATGCGGCATTGGACTCATAGATAATATACTGTTGTGCTTCTAGGTCTTCTATCTTTGCCCTCAACTGCTCCTTTTCATTCTTTAAGTCTTGAATTTCCTGCTGTGCACTTTCCAGAGCCTTGTGTGCTATTTCCTTGGTCTGTGCTTCTACCTGGACAGCGTAGATTTCACTCTTTGTGACCTCCACTTCTCTCAGCACATGTTCATATTTTCTCTTAAGTCTATTTCCTTCTTCCCTTTCTTTTCTCAAGGTGTCATTAAGCTGAGAGGAGGTCTTCTTGGATGACTCTATTTCAATCATCATTCTGTCTATGTTATCCTCGGAAGCATGTATTGCTGCAGTCCTAGCCCTTATAGTAAACCTTGGATCTACATCTGTTCCTACCATCATGACCTTATCTGTTATCATTTTGCTGGCCATTTCTTCTGCCCCTACCTTTCTTTCTGTTCTCCTCATTATCCTTTTAGTAGCCCTATCATAGTATACGGTGCTAAAATCAGGGACTTCTTCCCATTTTTCCTGCACGAAGGGTACCAGCTAAATCATAGGGGTAGCAGCTACGACGGTAGTGGGCACTTGAGGGATCTGCACCTCGGGGTTTTCATCTCCCTGATTCAGCCCTCATGATGTTTCAGGAGCTTGCTGTTGCATCAACTGCACCTATTCAGCCTCCTTCTCTCACAGTTCTTCGTTTAGCTTTCTCTGGGCTTCTTCAGCTGCTTGCCTAGCAGCTTCTTCTGTTTCTCTGGCTGCTTAATTGGCTCGTTCAGCTGCTTCCTGGGAAGCTTTCCTCTTTTCTTCTTCTCCCTTTCGCATCCATTCTGCAGCCTCATTTTCCAGCCTCTGAGCCTCCTCTCTTATCCTTTTGGCTGCTTCTTCAGCCTTAGCTTGCTCGGCTTTATCTTGTTCAGATCCTTTTCCACCCTTGGTGGGGTTCTTCGGCTTGAATCCTTTTCTAAGTGCTGCCAGGTTAGGGGCATTCCTATAGACGGATTCGTCTTTATCGTAATGATGGCTGTATTCGAAGTGTACTTTATGTTTCCTGCAGTGTTTTGCTACTTTGCTATGAGTGTCATTTCGTCTGAACATCATCTCGCCAAAGCAGAACTTCCCTAGTTCCTCTACAAATTCTGCAGCCTGCTTCACATTGGAGAAACTGCAGCTGCCTAGCTTAAATGGTAGAGGTGGATAAGAAGCCTTCTTTTTCTGAAACAAGAAGTGACCAACACTGTCAATAAACAACTTGTCTAACTGCCTCTTTGTGGACTATATAATCCGTGGCATACTTTGGCAGTAGATGGGGTGTCTTTGATCCCCCATACATTCTAATATACATGCCATTTTCGGTCAGGAAATAATCTCCATACTCTTCAATCACCTGCATGGCATCTTCAGACATACAATCACATCCCCCCCAGAAGATGAGCTTGTATAATGGCATAATAAAATGCTCACATACTTCTTGGTAGTGACTGTGGTACAGATGAGCCCATAATGGTTTGTAAGCTGCGTAAATAGGCATTCTGTCCCTATTCCATACACACTGGACACCTGGGAAAGGCTGGTTACAGAGTATGCAATCTATCAGAATCGAGCTCATATAAAACTCAGATATTTTCTGGGATTCTCCTCCTTTTGCTGCAGCTACACAAGAGGAGAGACTACTCGATACCAGGCTGGCCCAATTGAAGACCGTTCCTTCTATTTCCACATAGAAAATCAGGGGTATCCACTCGAATTTGAATAACCTACCATTAGCCCTCCCAAAAATCCTGTTTAGCATTAGAGCTATGAATCTGTAAGGGGCTCTAAGGCTGGCTGTGTCATAATCTTCAGTTGCTCTATGTCTATAGAGCTTCCCTGGTAATAGCATTCTCCTCATGGTTTCTACTAAATCCATCCTCAGGTTGTCCAACCACTCATTGGACAGGAAGACTTGAGGTTCAGGCAGGTGGTAAGCTAAGGCCACGTATCCAGGGCTAAATGCAGCATAGCCCTGACCTTCAACATTACATATAAGCATTGTGTCATGGTTGGTGTGTGGCAGGATCCATTTCATCACTTCAGAGCATGGAAACAGCTCTGTCCTGGTGGCGACCTTCATAATGGCATATTTTTCTATGTTTGCGTAAATGGGTGCTTCCTCAAGACCCATGTCTGGGACTTCCCTGCGGGAAATCAGCCTGTGTATTTCTCCCCATTTATATTCAGGTTCAACCCCCGTGACACATTGGGTGTCCTCATAGATGTACTCAGTTTTTGTTTCTGCCTCGGGTACTGATGCTTCTTCCACTGCTGGGGCTTTCTTCTTCTGCCTTCTGGACATTGTGAGTTCGTCCTGCCATATGTAATCATTTTGACATTAAGTAATTTGACTTTCCATACAATGTGCATCAATTTATCCTTCCTCAAGTGTATCATAATTGTGATCATTCAATAAAATCAAATATAAGTCTCTCATACTGAGTAACCGGACTAGCATGCAGTATTGTGCAACGTGCTGTTATCCCATGCAACTAATACATATATTATTCAACCTTACAATGCCTCATGAATGAACCATCTTATGATCTATTCTACATGCAGCAAGTTTATCAGTCATACTAGTGTTAGCATGAAACCTACACTATTATGTGACCTATCATTTTCTCATGATATTGATACATTGAAGCAAAACATGCAAACTATATGTAGGTGCAGCATGCAATTATCATTCTATTGCCTATCACACACAACGAGCATCAAGCTTAAGCTAGCCAACACTTCAGCCCTACGTCCCAGCAGACAAATTGCGAAGGAGACGCATGTGACTGGCAGCGAAGAGAAAAAAAAAAAAAACATTAGGCTGATAGCCCACTTCACCCTCCTCGGCGGGAAGTAACCACACTTCTGCACAGGGTATCGTCATCAAAACATGACCCACGCTATCCTCGATAAACATAGCGTAACCGGCGGCACATCCTTTCGACCCCACTAGGGTTTTAGGCAACCAAAAGAAAAAAAAGGGCTGCGAAAAATGGCGCCAACAACGTAGGCCGCAAAGGCGACACTGTCGACCATAAAACCCCTTCAAAACCCTATTCCTCCCGGCCAAGTAAATCACAGGTTCCATCAATAATCCCTCCCGAGACGGCGCATAACTCCGTAGGTGAAACATCTCTGGTTCACCATCCCAGGAATGTACCAAGGAAACCACAGCCCGCCAAAACAGAACCTTAAGCAATCCTCTACCTATCGTGGCCGCGCAGCGAGGTCTGGCGCAGACGGCGTAACGGTCGTCTGCGCCTAAAACCTTTCAACCCTTGCGCCCAAGCAACGACTAACAGGCGGAAAGAAATCAGCTTAAAAGGTTAAAAACACCCCCCCCCCACATCCTAGGTTAAGATAATAACCAACTTGAGCAAGCTTAAATCCTAGCTGGACGAGGGAAAAATCGCCGGGACCCCAAAACATGGTAGAAAATCAAAATCGTAATGCAGTGGGAAAAATGAGATGCACCTACCTGGAAAACTGGCGAAATGATCAAGCTGATGACGGTTGGAATTCTACCCTCGCCACCTGGAAGCTGGTATAGTGACAGCTAGACCTTCTCTCCTTTCGAAGCACGACAACTCAACTCACCGCGACAGTGCTCGATAATAAAAAAACAATACAAACCCCCGACTGTCGCACCGTATATATAAAAAACGCCACACGTGCGAGCATTTAAATCGGGCGTGAAAAGAAAGCGGCGTTGGGTGACTAGAAATTCAGTCCCTCCGCAACAGCGGACAATCCCCGGTACTAAATCACCCGCCCGGCTAAATATAACGCGCGAACAAAACGACAGTCGGGCGTCGGTGGATACCTTGATCGGATGACCAAGAATCCGGACCCCTCCGCAACGGAAGATGATCGGATCATGATGCGGTCCGCAACGGAGGAGCAAACGATGGCCAAGTGCTCCGCTACAAAGCTGGAAAAAACAAAACACACATCGGAGCACCGATGAAAGTCAAAGTCTGAAGCGGTCCACAATAGCGGATGCCTGAAAAGGAGGTCTGTCTGCAACATCGGACGTGGGAGACTTCAAATCCCTCCGACGAAGAATCCAAACCCACCCAAAACGTCCCAGAATGAAAACCCACGTGCAACGGTTGGATCGAAAAGGACATTCCACACCTGAAAACGCTCCGCAATGGCGGAGGGTAGGATCAACTATCTGCCCGCAACGATGAAGAGGACAAAGACCTAACTCCCGATTGAACAAGGCTTCGAGAGCCATGCAAGATGATGACGCATTCAACTAAGGATGAGATTTGTTAAAACACTGAAATGAGCAAGCAGCAATCAATTGACAGTAACCCAAAGTGCCGGAAGACGCTTTAAAATCCATAGGCCAAAATCAATAGGCTGAAATCAAGAAAAGAATTGACTAATTCAAAGTAAAGGAGGGGCCCAAAATTTTCAGAATTTTGGGAAATTGTTGCAGATGCAACAGGTTAGATCTATCTTTTATTTCTAGTTATTTATTTGAAGGGGGTCATACAATGACCAAATTACAACCCAATGCTTAGAATACCTACAATTGAAAGGAAATGAAGTTAGCACAATGCTAAGTAAGTCTCTAGTTTAACCCCTTTGTCATATCCACTAAAAACAAAGACATAAGTACCATGAATGATACCATATTAACCACGAGCCACGCCTTAAAGATGAAGAGATGAGAGTTTAAGTCATGTTGCTCCTAGAGAGGATCTTTTACTTAATTAAATATTATATATATATATATATATATATATATTATGTTATTTAGGTTTATACAAATGGTATCAAAGCATGGTTATAACACTCAGACCTAATGGGTCATCACATGTATATTCAAACATATAATCTCTTTTGTTAAATAATAAATTATGGATTTTCATAAATTAAGAAAAAAAATAGTTGTTGCACACATAATCACCAATGGATGAACTAGAACAAATCATGGAAGAAAAGCCAGTAACTCAGGGTATGTCGGTATTGGAAAATACAAGTTTATACGTCAAATTGGAGGCAAAACATAATGCAAAAATAAAATCAGAAATGTTAGAAACTATGAGAAGTTTGAAGGATGACTTAGATAGTCTTAAGGCAGATAATGTTAAACTAATGAATTCCAAATCAGACCAGGAATGGATCAATTAATTAATTTTAAAAAATTTAACAAATCAAGCACCACAGAAAATAATGGTCAGAAATCTTATAGTATGTGGAAGAAAACAAAGGAAAATACAAAAAAATTGCAGTAGTGAAGAAACCACTGACAATATTCCCATGATCTCTAGAGAATTAAAGAAAGATGACGAAAAAAAAATCTAAGAAACAAAAAGGAATATCTTTGGAACTACAAGGGGAATTTAAGAAATTAAAACCTCCAATGTTTGATAGGGAATATGAAGAGGTTTAAAAGACTTGGTTATTAAATATTAAGCGATATTTTCAAGTATACATTTATGATTATAACTTGAGGGCATGTTTGGTTATTTTCCAATTGAGCGTGAAAGTTTTCCTATGGTGGCAGGAAGCGAAAAGCATAAATAACATACGCAACAAGGAGTTAATTTGGAATCTTTTTAAGAAACTATATAAAAACAAATACATGTAAGAATGGTATTATGATGAAAAATCCAAAGATTTTAATGACCTATGGTTGGGGACATTAAATATGGAGTATTTTGTAACTAAATTTTTCAATCTACAATGTTATGTACCATACCTAAAGGACAAGAAAACAAAAGTATACCAGTTTATCAGTTTCCTACCTCTAGAGTCTAACTTATAAGGATAAAATTGAATTCGATATGCCCAAGACCATGGATGAAGCAATTGGGAAGGCTAAACTTTGCTACCTTTTATTTAAACAAAGATATGAGCTAAGTAGGACTAGGAAAAACAAAAAGAATGAAAAGAGGGATTAGCATAGGAAGGGATTTAAACCTTTCCCTTTTAGGAGAGGAAATAAGAGTTACTCAGATGACAATTATAACAGGTCCGCTTCAAACCTAAACAATGGAATAAAAGGTGTAGGATATTTTATAGAGAAGGAAATAACAACACAAATGAAATAAAATTTTGGTGTTGTAATGGATCTCATTTTTACAGAAACTTCCCTCACAATCCTAACAGGAAAATGGCTCCCTTTAATATGTTGCAAGAAGTTTCTACAATCAACGACATACCAAGGAATATAACGAGAATTAATGTTGCTCTGGAATACCAGCAAGTAGATCATCAATCTACTATGTTGGAAGTAGAATGTATAATCTTGAATACACATGTTTCCATTCTTATTGAATTAGGGTCTAGTTTAAGTTACATTGTACCAAGGGTAGTTGGGAAATGTAAACTTCTAGAAGAAAAACAAAAAAATGCATGGTTGGTACAGTTAGCAACAGTAGTAAAGAGAAAGTTATAGAGTTGGTAATAGATTGTAGACTGATTTTTAATGAAATGGATACAACGATCAACTTAAATATACTTCCTTTATGATCATATGACATCTTAATTGGTAAGGATTGGTTAAAATATCATAAGACCATTATTAACTATTTGCATAAAAGTTTTGATTATATTGATGATGAAGAAAAGCACCATACTATAAAGGGAATTTATAGACCTATATCTACGCGACAAATATCCGCGGTACAACCCAAAAAGTGTATTAGGAAGGAATGTCAACTTTATGCCATTAAAATTGTGGAAACTAAAACTGAAAATCCAAAAACAACATTGGAGCAATTCCCTATCCTTGAGGAATTTCAGTATGTGTTTCCTGATGAGATAACATGATTTCCTCCTAAGAGAGTTTTAGAGTTTACTATAGACTTAATTCTTGGATCAACACCTATATCACGAGCTCCTTATCATATGAGTATTCCAGAACTAACGGAACTAAGAATGCAATTACAAGAGTTACTTGCAACAAGTATATTCGGCCCAGTGTGTCACCTTAGGGAGCACCAGTATTGTTTTAAAAAAAGAAAGACGACACTTTCAGAATGTACATAGATTACAGATAACTAAAAAATGACAACTAAAACAAATACCCATTACCGAATTGATGATATATTTGATCATATTGGTGGAGCCAAAATCTTCTCAAAAAATGATCTTAGGTCAGGGTATCATCAAGTACAGGTTAAAGAAGAAGATATCCATAAAAATGATTTTTGAACAAGATATGGAGATTGTGAATTTGTGGTCATTCCTTTCAGACCCACTAATTCTCCTGCAACATTTATGAATATGATGAACAATGTGCTAAGTAAATTTTTGGATAAATTTGGGCTAGTATTCAGTGATGATATTTTAATTTATTCAAAGAACGAGGAAGAACACGAGGAAAGTTTTTGAAAAGATTTGCTAGTTTTGAGAGAAAATTAGTTATATTCGAAACTTAATAATGTGATTTTTATAAAAAATAAGTACAATATTTGGGGCATGTCATTTCAAGAAAAGGTGTAGCAGATGATCCTGCTAAAATCGAGGCTATTTTAGAATGGCCAATACCGAAGGATGTACATGATATCAGATCCTTCATGGTGTTAACAGGATATTATCGTAGGTTTATAGAAATGTTTTCTAGAATAGATGGCCCTATAACAACCCTTTAAAAGAAAAGTGTTTGATTTGTATGGAGTCAACAATGTCAAGATAGCTTTGATAAATTAAAACATTTGCTGACAACAACACCTATATTAAAAATTGTTGATCCATGTAAATATTTTGCAGTGTGCACTGATGCAAGTAAAGATTTCTTTGGAGGAATTTTGACTCAAGAGGGTCATGTCATATGTTATGAGTCCATAAGGTTGAAGGAAAATGAAAATAATTATGTGGTACATGACATGGAATTAGCAGTTGTTATCTAGTAAAATGACACTCCTCTGTCCGAGTACTGACACTCAATGTGTCGGTACACAAAAGGAAAAAATGGATTGAAGTATCCAAAACCATATAGATGTGCATGTGCCTTAATGGATCTTCATCCTGCCAATTTTCCTATGTTTTGTAAAGAGATTAAGGTGCATTTGCGACTATTTCCATTGTAACTCATTATCCATTCGCGAGTACCTATATATACAACCCGCAATTACATAATCATAGTTTCCATTCCTGGGTTGCCTTTATAAATGTCGCGAGTGACTCATGACCTTCCAATATTAGTAGTCATGATTACCCTAAGCCAAAAATTAAAAATTAAAAACAATTTTAGTTAAGGACAGTTGGGCTCATAATGATAACATCCCCAACTTCCTCAACCATCTCAACCTGCGTAACTCCTCTCATTCATCAAGTATAAATATAGGGTAGGGGTTGAGGCCAAAGAGATATCTTAAGAGAGAAACGTTATGCTGGAGGAATACCCTTGGATATTTGGAGCAGCAGAACTCAATTCCTTGGATAGCAAAGGAGGACTTGTATCAGATACTGGTTGTAATCTTTCATCATTGCTTATAAATAAAGAGAGACTTTCTTCCAATTAGTGCACTAGTATTCTTATGTGTTATGATTTCTGAATTATCTTGTTGTCTTATTGCAATCATAGTATTTCATTAATCTCTTATATAACATCTAAGATGTTGTAGGAAGTTGTCTATCTCTTTGGCAGGTGTGAAGAACCCTAGAAGTTGTTGGAGCATTTGTATTGAAGAAGAAAGCTAGGACTCGCCTTCATAAACAAGGTACACTTACTTTCTTCCCTATTTCTTTGTCAAATTCTCAAATAGTTGAATGTCTGCATGTTTTATTGTGGTAAGTTAGTGAACCCAGACCCTAGGTCATAAGGTAATCCTTTCCCTAAATAATGGAACTGGCGACTCCACTAGGGATTCCAACCTATTTTTCTTCCATTCCTTTGGTTTCCTTTCTACTTTTGCTATGTTTGATCATGTAAGTGTTTTGCTTGGTTTTTACTCTCAATTTTCAGTGGTGAAGGTTCGAAATCCTGTGGTCATTTCTTTTTATTTTTGAAAAAAATTGACTGTATTTTGCATTAGTTTTTTTTCTCATTATTTTTAGAAAAATAAAAAATATTTAAGTCTTGTAGTTTCTCAAAATTATTTTAAAAAATGTCACATCTCAGACCCTCTTGCCGACGAAGAGGACGCGACTGAACACGCTAACTAAGCACCCGGGAAATCTAGCCCCATGAACACAATACAAAATGCAATGCAATAAAAACATAGATGCATAAAAATTCAATATACAACGGAAGCATTTACATTTCATTCAACATATTCATAATATTTAACTTGTTCATATTGATTTATAAAACAAACAATATTGCAAGGACTTAAGCATAAGAATACTTATCTTCAGGAAAGCTTGTCCTGCAACCAGCTACGTCGCTGCAACGTTCCGCCCAACCATAGGCTAGTGTGCTCATCAATCTCTTAGCAACAATGCCACCCCTGAGCTAGGCATGATTCCATAAGGAGTAAGGGGAAACTAGTAGGCTCACACATAGCCAAGGATACACAATAATACATAGCCAAACCAACAGAGTTGGGTTTATCAGGAAATCAGGAGATGGAAACACTGACTGCTAAGCTAGTGGGCTCAATGAAGAGCTAAAGACACCTACACTAGAGCTAACTTGACTTCTAAGACATCCACACACACAACACAAGGAATCATCCCCTTCTTTACTGCATAGTCCCTCAAGCCATGAATTCCCTTCCAGTGCTATTCAGGGGGTGTAGAGAAGAAAGACGCCCTCTAGCTCTGTTTGTGAGGCTCTTACACACACTAGGTTTATCAAACACGCTCAGGCTTCATTCCACTCCCAAATAGTTTGAAGACCGACAACTGTGCACACACAGCACAATCACAGCTCTGGGATTTAAGGAAACACACCACAGAGAAAAACTGTGTATGGAAAATGGGTAATACATAGCGCAAATCGAGCAGAAAGAATCTAGAGTTGTTCTTGGCCCTATCATGGCCAAAACGACTCAACAACAACCCATAGCAACCCAAAATGTGTGGGGAAACCAAAAACGATCTCTCAGCTGCATGAGGGGAAGAATACAACCTACATGAAGGTGGATTCCCACACCTAGACCCACAAACATGAAGAGAAACTACACCCACCAAATCGGGGAAGGAGAACCATCGTGAATGTCTGTCTATGTGAGGAGAAATCAATGCCCTATGTGAGTGTCGAATGACCTCCTCCTCTGCCCGCATGAGGAATGAATGTACTCCCTCCATGGAGTACATGTGTGTTCAAAGGACTGATAGTCCTGCCAACTCCACGAATTCCCATGCATATGTTACCCAAGGGTAATAACTACCCAACCAACTCCTACAGAATAAAAATGGTTGGTGGACGAGAAAAAGGAAAAGGGTGACTAAGACAAACAAGATGTTTGACATCTAAATGGGTTTATCAATTGACACTTGTTTGTTCCCCAATGGCTCCCAAGGGTTATACATCCCCCCCTTTATCCTTAGGAAATCATGCCCTTTTCATATTTTTTGCACCGACATAGATGGTTGTGGGTCTTTTAATTAATTTTTCATATGTACATGGTGTCCAACTTTATAACGTTCCTGGATAGCACAAAATACCATCGGCATTGTTGTTGTTCAAGAATAAACACCCTTAGAACCTATGGTCGGGGGTTACCAACTTACTTCTAAAACTTGCAGACAATCAGCTTTAAAGTACAAAAAGGAAATAGGAAGAGATGTTGGACTCACCTGATTATCGACGATTGATCCAAGCTTTGTCTTCTCCCACTCTACTTCTCTCCAAATCTTTCAGGGATGCACCTCCTTCACCTGTAAAGAGAAAATTCTCCAAGTACAATCTTATACATGTATATATGACAAGTTAGATAAACAACATATATAGTGCTTAATCAAATATATTCATCAACCATGATACATGAAAGAGACTCAACACAAAGTTGGAAGAAGAATTCTCTTTATTAATGATCCGTCGGATCGCAACTTGAGTGCATTAAAAGTTTGTTTACAGAATGCGTTTATCAGTTTACTCAATTCATGAAGTCGCATTGACAGCAATGGAATGCTTAAAGACATAACTGAAAAGCAAACTGAAACAAAGAGGAGGAAATGACACTGGAAACAGATATAAAAGGAGGGGCACAAAATCAGAAAGCCACAAACACCGAAATTGATAATGGAGTTCACCCCCTCCATTGGACTACATCTCCGGGTCCCTCTCCAATGGGTATCGATCCAATTAATCTCTTTAAAATGGTACAAAAATGGTTCTGGAATCAACTTCAGCAATTGTAAACATAATGTTGTACGAAATATTTAAGACCTCTCTTCTAGAAAATTACAATTAACCTTCGAAAGGCAAAGAAAGCTAAAATATAACAGAGAATGCCGACTTCAAATAGAAACAGCGTCTGGACACTTCGCAGCAAATCCCCCAAGCTCCTCATAACAGAGAAATGAAGCTTTGTGCTCTAACACAATCTGAGTCCCCCCTTGGAAATGTGGCCAGCCTCCCCTATTTAAGCATTCCGTGGCCCCATAAGTAACGGGTTCGACAACTGTTATCTTATTTATTATCGTTACAACCATATGCTAAACTGAACCATGCAATCCCGCCAAATAGCTGCACAAGTGTTATGTTACCACGACATTCCATATCCCTGAACCGTTGCAACTAACTCCACGCACATGATGACTCACAACGCGTGGCAATGCCTGCCACGCACATATGTTGCACCATACCATAGCATCACATTATGTTACAACAAATGTTGCAACTAAACTGCATACCAAATGCAAACTACCAAATGTTACATTGGATTGCTAATCGCGCAACCAATGCACAAATGTCGCAGCATATAAATGTCGTAGTATCTGCGATATATATATATGCGTCGCAGCTTCGTAGCATTCACAACGTCGTAGCTTCATGGCATATAACTAAGCTCTACTGCATCGCAGCATACTTGACCGTGCGGGATTTTCACGAACCAGGCGATGCTCTACTTGTCAGTGCGCAACTGCGCGGCCCTTGCTAGAATTGCGCAAATTGTGCGGCCCATACAAGCTACGTGCCCTTGCGATAATTGCGCAGTCTATAAGTGCGCGGCTATAACTGCGCGATATGTATCATATGAGTTAAAACATATGTTCTTTGAACCATATATTAATAACTATTGTACCATATTGGATCAGTCTAATTTGAAGATGAATAATCCACCAGATCATTCCTCCCCATTGGAGAGCTTTTGGACCACCAAAAGCCTGATTTACTCTATAAGTAAGTGAGGGTAAATTTCCCTCACTTTCCAAACCTCCATCCATCTTGCTTTGCGAGGATGCATGCCTTTAAACCCCATGTGAAGGTACTCAGCATTCCCCCTTCATGAAGTCCTTACATTTATGTCGAGAATAACATCATCCTGCAACTCTTTCATATATTTAGGTGCCAAATCATTAACTGAAGGAATCTGTATGTTAGTTTCCTCATCCATGATCATAGGAGGCTCATACAATTTAAGATTCTCAACGTTGATAACTGAATAAATTTGCATATATGGAGGTAAATTCAAGCAAAAAGCATTAGTACTGATCTTTTCCAAGATCTCAAAAGGACCATACTTGATAGGCTTAAGCTTTTTACCTTCACCTTTCATTCGTTCTTTGGTGATATGTAACCAAACTCTGTCACCAACCTAAAATTGATGATCAACTCGATGCTTATCATGCCTGGCTTTATACTTTGCCTGGCTCTTCTCCAACTGTTCCTGAACTGCCTGCTGCACCACTTGGATTCTTTGAATGAACCTTAGAGCTTTATCTGCATCATGATGTCCATCCACTACATCTTTTCCAAAAGAAAAGTCCATTGGTTTTTTTGGCAGATAACCAAAACAAGTTTCAAAAGGAGATCTTTTCATGGAAGAATGATCTGCATGATTGTAAGCATGCTGTATATACTGCAACTTCTCATCCCAAATTTTAGGATGTTTACTACAATACCCTCTGAGCAACTGAATCACTGTTCTGTTTACTATCTCTGTTTTCCCATCAGTCTGTGGATGAAAAGTTGTACTCTTCTTAAGTTTAGTATCCATAAGCTCCCATAAAGTTGACCAGAATTCTCCCAAGAACTGGGAATCCCGATCAGATACAATAGACATGGGTAGCCCAAAATGTACCCAAAAATTCTGAAAGAAAAGATGAGTTGTTTGTTCAGCAGTGATCTGTTTGTTACATGGCATTAAGATACACATTTTTCTGAATTTGTCCACAACAACATATAGATAATCATGCCCTTTTCTAGACATAGGTAGTCCTTCTACAAAGTCCATAGAAATGCTTTCCCAGGGACGAGAATAAACTAGAAGAGGTGTGTACAAACCCAATTTCCTATTGCTAGGCTTACTCATTGCACACATAACACAACCTCTTATGTATTTTGCTACAGTTTCTTGCATCTGAGGCCAATAACAATGATTCTGTAATACAGACAATGTTTTACTTACACCAAAATGTCCTGCAATCAATGAACTATGTGCTTCTGAAATCACATGCACTCTCTCTTTCTCTGGAATACAAAGTTTACCGAGATGATACAGGAGTTGATTATGCACATAATAGTTCTCTTCATGTTTACCATGTATTAGTGATGCATATACTTTCTTAAAATATTTATCTTCTGCAGGCTGTTCAATATAAATTTCATGTGTTAATGAACTGTTTTGAAGAATGATTGAAGCATTTGTAGGAGGCCTTGATAACATGTCTGCTACCTTATTATGAATTCCCCTTTGTACTTAATTACGAGATGAAACTATTGTAAGAATCCCATCCATCTTAAATTCCTACTTTGTTGTATTTTAGTTTGAGATTGTAAATATTGAAGTGGCTGATGATCAGTATGTATGATTGTTTCTTTTCCCATGATATAATGTTTCCACTTCTTCACACTCTGTACTAAAGCATACAACTCTTTGTCATAAGTCGGATAGTTACTTACCGCAGCAGAGAACGTTTCTGAATGGTAACAGACTTGCTTCCTGCTTTGCATCAAAACGGCTCCCATGACAAACCCGCTGGCATCGGTTTCAATCTCAAATGGCTGCTGCAAATATGGCAAAATCAGAACTGGTGCGGTACTAATCCTTTCCTTCAAAGTGTCGAAGGCCCTCTGATGCTTGCCTCCCCACTGGAAAATTTCTTTAACGCTGGTCAGCGCATGTAATGGAGCAGCAATGGAAGAAAACCCAGAGATGAATTTTCTCCAATACTTAACCGCACCCAGAAAAATTCTGATCTCAGTAATGGTGTTAGGCCATGGCCAGTTTATAATGACAGCAACCTTGGCTGGGTCCACTTGCAAGTGGCCTCCACCAATAATATGGCCCAGATATACTAAAGAAGTTTTAGCAAACTCACATTTAGACATTTTTACACAAAGCTTCTCCTTCCGCAGTACATCTAAAATGTTCTTCACATGTACAATGTGCTCTTCCCAAGTTTTGTTGAACACAAGGATATCATCCAGATATACAATTACAAAATCATCAATGAATGAATGAAAAACATCATTCACGACCCGCATGAAAGTAGCAGGTGCGTTACAGAGCCCAAAAGGCATCACAAGCCATTCATACAAACCCTGTTTTGTTTTAAACGTTGTTTTCCAGACATCATTTTCAGTAACACGGATTTGATGATACCCACTACGCAGATCCAATTTTGTAAAGTAAGTTTCATGTTTAAGCTGATCAAGCAAATCATCAATGCGGGGAAGAGGATACCTATTTTTTAATGGTGATTTTGTTAAGGGCCCTATAGTCAATGCACATCCTCCAAGACCCATCCTTCTTCAGAACCAAGACTATAGGAGAGCCACGAGGAGAAGTGCTTGGCCAGATGACCCCCTTCTCAATCAGCTCCTGAACCTGCTTCTTGATTTCCTCATTCTGCATTACAGACATCCGGTACATAGCGATGTTCGGGAGTGGCACATCCTGCTGCAAATGTATCTCATGCTGAATCTCTCTCTTTGGTGGTAACCCTTTCGGATCTTGAAACAAATCATCATACTCAGAAATGATTTCAATCAGGTCAGATTATGCTTAGGGTCACACTCTTCAAAAGATTTAGATATTTCATCAGTTTTCACCTTAACCATCATTAACACAAAATTCTTACTAGCATTTACTAACCTCTTCATTTGTCCTGCAGAGACTATGGCTAGATTGGTTTTTATTTTATGTGCTCGTACAATATATTCCACACCATCTTTAAAAAGATGATACTTATTCTGCTCTCTATAAAAGACTGTTTTCCGGTCATACAAATATGGACTACCAAGTACAATTCCACAAATGTCAAGTGGTACTACATCTAGTTCTACCTCATCCATAAACTTTTCAGTGATGGAAAACTTCAATACACATTTCTTTGTAACTTGCAATTGTGTATCATTAGTAACCCAACCAAGAGGATAGGGTTTTTCATGAGGCATAGTAACTAAATGCAATTTCTTAACCACTTCTTCTGATATCAGATTTACTTGTGAACCACTATCAAACAATGTATCAATCTTTGTGTGATTTGTAATGACACGAACATGAAACAGTGCACTTCTATTTTTATCATTTTGCTTAGAAGTAGATGGCAGATTTTTACTTGCACTAGAACTTGATTTTGCATCAATGGGAAGTGGGATACTTTTATTCTTACCCTAGATTCCGACAGCTGTCACCTTTGTTTCATCACCTGAGTCGGATCCCAAGTCTTGAATAACTGTTGCAGTAGCTTTTGCTTTGCCTTTATCTTTGTTTCCTCCGTACTTCTTTGGCCTTAACTCCGGATGAAGTTTCCAACACTTACAGACATCATGTCCCTTCTGACAATGCGAACATGTAGGCGTTTCACCCTCTTTCTTAACAGTATCCATCTTCTTTTTCCCCTTATCTTTATCCTTCGATTTGCTGTTAAACGATTTCTTCACAAAAGTATCATTAGCATGCTTACCCCTAGCTTCTAAATGTGTAGCTTGAACACATACATCATCCAAGGTACCGGGGTTAAACATCAACAAGGTATGTCATAGATAAGAATGCATACCACCAATGTACTTAAGAAGAGTTTCCTATGTATCTAATGCAACACTCAATGCAATAGCCCTTTTCCTAAATTCATGAGTATATTCTTGAATGCTTTGTCCTTTAGCTTGTCTAAAAGTTTCCCAGCTCATTATCAATTGCTGCATGTGACCTAAAGGATAAAATTGCTTCCTTAATACTTCAATGAATTCATTCCAAAATGAAATAATTTTACCATTCTTTCAAAGATCTTGCTGAACCTTGCTCTCCCACCAAGTAAGAGCCATCCCACTCATTCTCAAAGTGGCCAATTGAATTCTGGAAGGGTCATCATTAATGCCCTGCACCCTGCAATATACTTCGAGCTGCTTGATCCAATTGTCTAACTTTTCAGCATCTAAATCTCCATTATAAATTGGTAACTCAAACTTTACATCCAATTTGAAATAAGGCATATTAGGACTTGCATTATTTGAATGAGAAGTATGAGAAGAAGAGAAAGTTTGATTAGTGTTAGGAGGATCACCATCACCTCCTACTCCTTTACCCTTTTCTTCCTTCTTCACTTTTGCATCTTTGGATGAAGATCCTTCTTCTTTCTTCTTCCTTTCTGCTCGCTCATCGAGTAGAATTTCCATCATGGATTTCATGCTGATAAAAACCTCCAAAAACTCAATTTCAGAAATAACAAGTTTTTCCCGTTCTGTATATCCTTCTTCTTCCCCTCGTGGAGAAGACATGGTTCTTGAGAATGTTCTCCTTGAGCCAATATTAGGGTCTCCTTCGATTAATTCTCCTTCACCAAGCTTTAACTTGGACCTGGTAAGCATTCACAAACTTGCACAAGCAGTTAACTAACTCTGATAACAAACATGATCCGTCGGATCTCAACTTGAGTGCATTAAAAGTTTGTTTACAGAATGCGTTTATCAGTTTACTCAATTCATGAAGTCGCATTAACAACAATGGAATGCTTAAAGACAGAACTTAAAATCAAACTAAAATAGAGAGGAGGAAACAACACTGGTAACAGATATAAAAGGAGAGACATTCAGGGAGAAGCTTGGTGTTCTCCAGATCAATTTTTCCTCCAAAGAAAATTTATTTGTCTGTTGGACCTTCTGACATGGTGGAATCCTGAGCTTCACATGGTCAGATGTAAGTGCAGAGATGATTTGATGTGATTGTGGGTTGTGTTACCACATGATCAGTGCAGAGACATTCTGATGTGATTGTGGGTTGTGTTACCACATAATCAGTGCAGATCCATTCTGATGTGATTAAGGGATGTGTTCCCACACAATCAGATATAAGTGCAGAGATATTCTGATGTGATTGTGGGATGTGTTCCTACATGATCAGTGTAGATATTTTTTGACAAGATGAGGTCAGATGTAAGTGCATATCCATCATGATGTGGTGTGTTCTCACATGGTCATATATAAGTGTAGATCCATTATGATGCGGTGTGTTCTCACATGGTCAGATATAAGTGCAGAGCCATTCGGATGCGGTGTGTTCTCACATGGTAAAATGTGAGTGCTAGGAATTTTTTACATGGGTTTTGGATGTGTTCCTCCCATGGTCAGATGTGAGTGATGAGCGTGCCTTTCTGACATGGTTCTTAGATGTGTTCCTCCCATGGTTAGATGTAAGTGTTGGGTGGGCCTTTTTGACATGGTTCATTCCATGGTCAGATATAAGTGTTGAAGACAATGAAGACCTACATGAAGGCTAGGACTACAACCAACATGAAAAAGGGTTGGCTCTATAGAACTTCCTGTGATGAGTATAATTGAGATAGCACCAGTGATGATGATCCAGTGATACTCTAGATCAAGTGATGATCTAGACTTGATGATGATCCAGTGATGCTCTAGATCAAGTGATGATCTAGACTTGATGATGATCCAGTGATGCTCCAAATCAAGTGATGATCCACACTTGATGAAGATGACTTGACGATGAAGATAGCTTGAAGATTAAGAAGACTTGAAGATGAATATGACTTGATGACAACCCAGAGAAGAAGACTTGTGCTAATAAATTGTGTTGAGAGAATACCTTCCTAGTTAAGAGGGAGTGTTGATGTATTTGTAACTTCAGAATGTATTCACTTGTATATCTTATGTATTGTACCTCGATGTTCATTCTAGGAAGTATCTGTAATGTAATTGAGTCATGTCATGCCCTGATGTTCCCATCGAGAGATTAAATAATGTAAACAAGTCATGTAAATTCATTGTGGGAAACCTTCCTTATTGATCAAGGGTTAAAGTCCCCACAGTTGTGGGGCCCTAGGGTTATTAGACTCTCCTAGAGAAGTCGGCCCTAGTGAGTTATTATCAAGTCGAGAATTAGTATAAATAAAGAGGGAACTTCTCTATTTATCACACACTCACTCACACTTAGTTGTAGCACATAGCTGAGAGAGAAGAAGTAGTTGGGACAAGAGAGAGAGAGAGACTACTGCTGTCAAGAGATCTTCTTACTGTTTTTGGGGTTTTTCTTTTGGTACTGATTCTATCTCTAATTAAGTTGCGGGGTTTCCTCCTTTATGGTTTCCTCGAGGAAAATATTTGTGCCTATTGTCTCTTGTGTTTGATTCCTGTGCTTGTTATTCTCTCAGTTAAAGATCCTAAGATAATTCTATCTTAAAATGTTAAAAATCTAACAGTAATGTAACTGTGAGTAGAACCAGGGTCAGTAAAAATAGAAACAGATTTCTCAATAATCTTACCTGCAACTTCAACCACAGTTGACTGGTGATCAACCTGGTGGTCCTCTAGTGCTGCATAAATCCTAGGGACAACCTTTGTTACTTGACCCACTATTTCTACCTCTTGAAGGTTGTATGCTGGCCTTTTTTTCTCATTCTCAAGTGGAAAATTCCTGCGCATGTGGGGTCCTCCACATTTCCAACCTTGGAGAGGTTCTCTATTCTACTGCAATTCTCTAGGCTTTTATCCCATCACTCTGGATTGCGGCTTCTCAGCTTGTGATGGTTTCTTCTAATGATTCCTGAAGTTAGAAGGTTTGAAACCTTTCTTCCTTTTATCAAACTTCTCATTCCTTTTATCCTTCCATTTCTGCTGGTAATCATGCTTTCCTTTTCTTTTCTCATCGCAATACTTAGACTTCCTTATTGCTTATTCAAGAGTTCTAGGTACATAAAACTCAATTCTATATTTGTAAGACTGAGGCAATCCACTCAGAAAATGCTGAATCTTCACCTTTTCATCTTTGATGTACTTGGCATATCTTAACAATTCCAAGAAATTTTTGGCATACTCTTCCATGGTCTGCTATCCCAATATTAGCTCATGGAATTCCTTATTTGTGTCATCATAATACCTGTTAGAGAGGTACTTTTGCTTGAAATACTTCTTCAACTGTTTCTACTTAAGCCTTCTTTCATTGATCCTTTTTACGTGCCTGAGGTGCTCCCACCAAATGGAAGCCCTTCCATTCATATTGAATATGGAAACCCTTGCCTTCATGTTTCCTGAATAATACTGAACTTGGAAATACTTCCGTTATCCAAGAAGCCAAGGTTCAACTTCTTGTCCAGTATTTACCTCACCATCAAATGTAGGAGGTTTAGCCTTCTTGAATTCATCTCGAAAGTAATCACTGTGGTGCCTCCTTCTCTTGCTTTTACGAGAAGAAGAGATTGAATCCCCACTAGATTCTTCTGAGTTAGATGACCCACTAGAATACCTTCTTCTTCTTCTTCTGGTACTGCTCTTACTTCCTTCTTATTTTGTTGTACCATGCCCAGAGTCCATATTCCTTTGGAAGTCTGTCAAACTCTGCAATATAGAAGCGTTCAAGTGATGCTGCTCTTCCTGGGCTTTAATCAAGCTTCTCATGGTGGCTGCAATATCTCATGGTGTCTCTTGGAATATCCTTCCATTATACTTTATGTCATCATTTCCAACTCAGACACTTTCCCCCATGGCATCTCGTGCACGCTCGTAGGAATCCTGTGCATCATATCCAACCATGGGTTCTCATGGCTGAACCATAACTTACCTTACCAAACTGCACTACCTAAAACACTTTCCTTGGAAAGTGGTTGTCTCTGCAAAATGTGTTAGTAACACAACTATTATCCAAATAACATTCATATCAATCATAAATTACTTACCTTTATTTGGAAAAATCATACATTGACAACTTTGTCAAAACATAAATTTTTCTTTCCCAAAGAATGACTGTCTGAAGGGAACGACGGGGGTTAAGGGGGCTTGCCCCCTTGTGGCTTCCCCACGCCACTGCAGGGTGTTAGGATATTTAGACACTTAAGAGTTAGTTAAGATCAACATGTGTAATATATTCGTTAGGTAAAGTGTGTTTCTTTAGTATGCATTAGTATGCATTTGTAAATATTCTAATCTGACGGTCACGATATGTTCTACACATAAAGTGATCCAATGATTCAACTTCTCTTAGATATACCAACCATTAATCCATGGCTTAACACCCAATTGGTCCATGATCTCTATTTAAAGGGCATGGAGTGTCCTTGGCTAGTTGATCGATTATGAGAAGCTTATTTGTAACTTTCTTTCTTCTGCATAATAAATTGCTCCAAGTAGCTATTTGGCTGGGGCCGTGGACTGTTTCCCTCTTGAGGGTTTTAACCACATGAAAAAAATTGATGTATTGGTCTGTGATCTATTTGTGTGAAGTGGTTTCTCTAAGTATTTGGTCTTTTGGGTGTACCCTGTCTACCCGAACATAGTATCAGAGCGTTTATGAAGAGTCGCTTCCGGTTTTGATCAAGATTGGGAATCGTGTTGCCAAAACCTTGCAAGGGTTTATGTTTCTATATTTTATGTGCATTTTTGGCCTATGGGAGCTATTCCATTGCGTCTGAAGCACCATTTCCATCGAAAAACATTTTCGGTTTATCGAAAAACATTTTCGGTTGATCCAGAAACACCCATTTCGGCAAATCTGAAGGTATAATGTTATAGTGACGGATTTGTTTTATTTATTTTTTAAATCTCTCATATTTTATCTGTTTTATTATTAGATCTCTATTGTTTTAGTCTCAGACTGTTGCCTTCCCTGGATGCATATGCTCTTTGCCTTGCACCTTGCGTGATCGTGACAAATCAGAAACAGAAAGGAATTTTTTTTTTTATCTTCTCGGCTACGTATGCTCTTTGCCATGCACTTTGTATGATCATGATGAATCAGAAAAAATGAGAAAACTTGAAAATGTAGACTTTTTGGGAAAGCTAACCAAGATCTAACCCCATAGTGTGGAATTTTTTTTGTTTTTCATTTTTTTGTGATTTACAGGAAAAAAAATGCAAGCACGGAGAACGAGAGAGAAGAGTTAAAAAAAAACCCTTCCTCATTCCCTTCTTTTACATACCTTTTAAACTTAGCTCACTTGGTCCAAAGTTGCTTTATTCCTTAATAGGTCTTGAGTTCAAGTCTTATTAAGTTACTTTTTAATAATGCATGCAATTTCTATTTTTAATTACTTTATTGTAAAAGTGCATCTCACTTACAAATAAAATAAAATAAAAAATGAGTCACTTAAGTTTTTATTGCTGCACTATTTAAAAAGTACCATTATTGTAAAAGTGAACATCACTTATTTTACAAAAGTGATTCACTTAAAATCAACTTTCTTGTAAGTTATTGTCAAAGGTTCATTTTGGGAATAAGGGGGTTCTTTATTTTGGTTGGTCAAGTTAATATCTGCCACGTCACTATTGGGGACATCTTCAACATTTTCTTTGATCAAGCATAACTTCATCATTTAGAATCAGGTTTTAGTGTCGGTTTTTTTTAAACAACCTAATTTTTCAATCTCTTTGCATCTAGATAGTTAGTTTCTGTTCTTTCAACTATTATTTTACAGTATGGCGACCCCTTGTGATATTATACTTACTAGTTCTAACTATTTCTCATGGAAATATCGTATGGAGGATGTTCTATGAAGTAGGGGACTTTTTAGAATTACCCCAGGGAAAGAAACGGAACCCACTAATGATGATAAGAAAATAAAATGGGAAAATAGATGTGATGAAGCTCATGGATTGATTGGGATGTCAATCTCTAATGATTTGCGATTCCCCATATCAGGAATTGATGAACCTGATAAAGCTTGGGAAAAGTTGGAATCTGTGTTTGGTAAACACAATGAAATTCGGGGTCATCAACTTGAGAATGAGTTGATTTCTTTGAATCCAAGTGATTTTTCATGCATTCAAGATTATTTATCTAAGTATAAAACTCTTAGCTCTTATGTGAAGAATGCAAGATTAAGAAAGAAGACAAACAATGTATTTATCAAATTCTTTCCAAAATTGGACCTGCATATTCTGTTTTTATATCTACATTTTACTCCATGAAAGAATCCTTGACTGCAGCTAGCTATCAAGAGCCTAGTCTTGAATCCTTTTGTGATTCCTTAATTAGAGAGAAAGATAAGCTCATTCATCTTGGAATAATTAACAATGTAAATACATCTGGGAAACCATTATTGTCCCAATAGAAAGAAAAGTCCAAGCCTCCCACAAAACAAAATTTTCACAATAATAAGCCAAACAAGGGTCCCAAACCCTCTCAATTAGCTCCTTCTTTAAAAAATGACAAAGACTCTAAGACCAAAGGAAAGAAGACTGAGCGTCATTGCAATTTTTGTGGGAAAGATAATCATGATGGATCTAAGTGTTCCAAGAAGATGGCAGCCTTGGAAGCAGCAATGAAGAAGCACCACATCATCCTAGATTCATCTTCAGAATCTACCTCTCATGGACATGCACTTTGTGCTTCTGGTTATTCTTATACCGCATCTTCTTCTTCTACTTCAAATGAATGGCTCGTTGATTCTGGAGCATCTTATCATATGGATAAGGATCAACCCATATTTTCTACTATGGATGATTATAACACCAAAAAAATATTTGTTGGTGATGATAGTTCTCTAAGTGTTGTAGGATCTGGAACAGTTCCAGTAGAAAATGGTCATTTTAGTGATGTACTATGTGTTCCAAGAATTTCCTGCAATTTGTTGTTAGTCTATAAAATCACTCATTCTGGTAAAGGTAAAACTGTAATGTTTACACCTCACCAAGTTGTAATCAAGGATTTTAAAGATCCTCAACATGTCCTAGCTACCAGAATTGTTGATGATATTACCAGGTTGTACAAATTTAACAACTTTGGGTCATCACCTTTTCCTTCAGTTTTTGTTGCTCATAGTGATAACTTGAGAAAACTTTGGCATGAGCAATTTGGTCACTTAAATTATCACTCATTGCAATGTCACGTCCCCATGCCCCCGACCGACGAAGAGGATGCGACCACCATGGCGTTAACCATCCAGGCTAAGAGCCCCATGAACATGTACATGGATAAGAATTGCATAAACAGAATGCTGCAGGAAAATGCATTGCAGTGAAACATGCACAAATGCCATTGTTTATCATACATAGATGCATTCATTTGTCATACATAGCAAAAACAACATACATTCCTACAAGCATCCTTTCTACATGTTCATCATAATAATTAACAATAATTATGGTTGCAGAAGTAAAATGGACAAAATCACTTATCTTATGATGAACTCGATCTGCAACCAGCTACGTCGCTACAATGTTCCACCCAACCATAGGTCAGTGTGCTCCTTAATCTCTCAGCAGCGTTGCCACCCCCGAGATGGGCATGATTCACCAAGGAATAAGGGAACTAGCAGGATTACACATAGCCGAGGATATACAAAACACAGTCAAGCCAACACCGTTGGGTTTATCAGGCCCTCAAAGAGTTGGGAAAGGCTTAATGCTAAGTTGGTACGCTCATTACCGAGCCAAGAACACCTACACCAGAACTAGCCTGACCTCTAAGACACCCATCCACACCCAACACAAGGAATCAGTCCTTTCTCTGCTACACAGTCCCTCAGGACCTGCATTCCCTTTCAGTGCTATTCAGGGGTGATGGAGAAGAAGGCCAACCCTCTAGCTCTGTCTATGTGGTTTCCATCCACCAGGTTTGTCAAGCAAAACTAAGCCCCCATCCCTACTCTCCACACAGTCCGAAGACCAACCATTGCACGTATACAATCAATCAGCTGATACAACTTAAGACAGGGGGGACAAATTCTGAGTCATTCTTGGCCCTATCGTGGCCAAAATGAATCTCAAGTGAATTTACAACAGTCCCCAACACGTAAGGAAGACCATAGCAACCATAGCTAACAACGAGGGAAACATAGCCTGTCCTGGCAACGAGATCACCGGGAAAACATATACAGATCATGCAGAAGAAGAGGGAAATACAGACTTCCCAGCTGTGCGTGAGATGGGCAGACTCCCGTCCCAAAATACAAAGAAGCCACAACAATCACAACAAACCTTGAGAAGGACAGCGACCACCGTGACTCATAGGAAGAACCACAACTCCAATCTCAACATTTAGATGAAAGAAAAAAAATTAAACACCCATACCAGTCTGAGAGAAGAGCATACAGCTGCAAATAGGAATGAACGAGCATAGCTCCCAGTCCGCTGTGCAGATGTTAACCACACAGAACCTACCACGCAGCCCATGAGGGAAGGATACAGCCTCACCACTCGCCAATCCGCAGAGGAAAAATGACGTGGGTAACACCAGGATCGCTCCTACACGTGATAAACAACAACCAACGATTCTTGTGTGAGGATGAACAAGAATTCTGGATTGTGCATGGGTGAACAAAACAGTGGATAGGCACGAATAGGGAGTGCGTGAGTGTTCAGCACAGGTGTGGAGAGAAGAATGTCTGTGTGAGTGAGAAGAATCCCTTCCCCCCCCCAGCCTCTTCGTTCCCTGCCCATCGTGAGGTTCAACACTGGTGGAGTGTGCGTGTGGGTGAGGACTGACAGTCCTGCCACCCCACTCCCAAATATCATAACTGCCTCAACCACCACCATCCTTTCTTAATGAAAGTGGTTGGAATAAAATCGGGGAAGAAGACACATGGGTATTTTTCTTTCATTGGCCAAGGTTTGACAAATTCCCCCACATCCTTATCCTTGTGAAAATCATGCCCCTTTCTCATTTTAGTTGCCGCGATCGTAGTTGGTCGGGTTCATTTAATTAATTATAGATGCATATTTACATGATGACCATCATAAGATATGCTGCATGCCCCGATATACCATCGGTGACAAATTCAAATCCATAACATAGCATAACCGATCAATGGTGGGGCCTTGGCCTTTAGCTCCACACCATGATCATTACAATATATACATCATGTACAATTAATGCAACGGGGTCAAAACCGGGGTGTTACATTCCCCTCCCCCTTCAATAGCACTGTCCTCAGTGCTTTACAAAATTGAACAAAATGCTACACTGGTATCGCCTCAGTGTTCCGCAAAATTGAACAAAAATGGATGTGCCAATCGTATGGCATCCTCCAGCTCCCATGTAGCCTCTTCAGGTCCGAAGTTCTCCCATTGCACCTTTACCTGACCTATGGCTCGGTTCCGGAGCATTGTGACCTTCCTGTCGAGGATGCGCATTGGCTCGATTTGGAACTCTCCCTCGGGTTCCACTTGAATCACATCCCAATTTATCACATGGTTAGGATCATGTACATATCTCTTAAACAAAGAAACGTGAAAAACATTATGAGCTCTAGTGCTAGCAGGCAATGCAAGTCTATATGCAACTGGCCCTATTCTTTTAAGCACTTCAAATGGCCCACAATATCTAGGTGACAACTTGGCACAACTTCCAAGCTTCAAGGAACTCTTCCTTGCCCTCACTCTGAGGTAAACATGATCCCCAAAACTGAACTCCCTGTTCACCCTATGCTTGTCTGCATAGCTTTTCTGTCTATCTTGTGCTGCCTTCAGCTTCTGCCTGATCTTTACAACCTCTTGCTCCATCTCCTTAAGCAACTCTGGTACAAGCACAATCCTGTTCACTGGATTGTCCCAAGTCATTGGTGTCCTACACCTTCTTCCATACAAAGCTTCATACGGACTCATCCCCAAGGATGCTTGCTGTCCATTGTTGTAAGAAAAATCCACCAAGTGCAAGTAATCTTCCCACTTGGTTGGTTTGTCCATCACGTACATGCGAAGCATATCTTCAAGAACCTGATTAACTCTTTCTGTCTGCACATCTGTCTGAGGATGGTATGCAGTGCTGAAGTTTAGCTTTGTACCCAAATCTGCAAACAACTCCTTCCAAAAGTTGGAAGTGAACTTGACATCTCTGTCAGAGACTATTGCCTTCGGTAATCCATGCAATTTGAATATCTCCTTCATGAATATCTTTGCAATGTCATCCGTCTGATGCATAGACTTCACTGGTATAAAGTGTGCTACCTTTGTCAACTTGTCTACCACAACCATGATGGAGTCATGTTGTCTCCAAGTCATCGGCAATCCTGTAATAAAATCCATGGAAATAATTTCCCATTTCCATTCCGGAACTGGCAAGGGCTGCAACAAACCCACTGGATGTTGATGCTCAACCTTTACCTGTTGGAATTTCATACACCTCGAAATGTATTCAGCCATATCCCTTTTCATTCCCGGCCAAAAGTACTTCCTTCTAGCTATAGCAATTGTCTTCTGATATCCTGGGTGACCAGAATACGGAGCTTGATGGATCTCATCCATAACAACTCTCTTCAGATCTGCTACATTTGAAATATAAATCCTACCTTTACAAGTGAGAAGTCCATCTTCTTCCAATTTATATCCCTCGTACCTCTTCTCAAGACTTTGCTGCTGCAATTTGTCTTTTACCTGCTCATACCATTCTTCTCCAGCAACATGACTAACAATCTGCTGCCTCAAATCTGATTGGCACATACTAAGAGATGACACATGCATCTCTTGCATATTCCTGCTGAGTGCATCAACTACCTTATTCTCCTTTCCCTTTATGTGCTTGATTTCAAAATCAAATTCACATAAAAACTCCATCCATCTTGCTTTCCTAGCATTCAGAGTAGGTTGATCAAATAGATACTTCAAGCCACAATGGTCTGTTTTGAGCTCAAATATCCTGCCCATCAAGTAATGTCTCCACATATTGAGAGCATGTACTATGGCCGTAAGCTCTAGATAATGAGTGGCATAGTTCTTCTCATGCTCCTTCAATTTTCTCGACTCATAACATATCACGTGGTTGTCTTGCATAAGGACTCCTCCAAGCCCTTGTCTGCATGCATCGGTACATACCACAAAATCTTTCTTTGGATCTGCAACCTTCAATACTGGTGCACTGGTGAGAAGATTCTTCAACCTCTGGAAACTTTCTTCACACCTCAATGTCCATTCGAACTTCATCCCCTTCTTTTGCAAAGAAGTGATAGCATGTGCAACTTTGGAGAATCCCTCAATGAATCTCCTGTAATATCCTGCAAGTCCCATGAAAGATCTTACATCTGTCACATTTCTTGGAGTAGGCTAATTCATAATGGCTTCAATCTTTTTAGGGTCCACAGATATACCCTCCTCTGAGATAATGTGACCCAAGTATTGAATTCTGTCTCTATAGAAGTCACACTTGCTTAGTTTTGCATACAACTGATGCTCCCTGAGTAAATTCAATGTCAATCTCAAATTCTCTTCATGCTCTTTCTCATCCTTGGAATAAACAAGAATGTCATCAAGGAAAACAAGAACAAACTTGTCCAAATACTTGCTGAAGACACTATTCATAAGGCACATAAATGTAGCTAGTGCATTTGTGAGACCAAATGGTACCACTACAAACTCATAATGCCCATACCTTGTCCTGAAGGCTGTCTTATGAATGTCTTCATCCTTGATTCTCACCTGATGGTAACCAGACCTCAAGTCAATCTTGGAAAATACCTTTGCTCCCCTCATTTGGTCAAAGAGGTCATCAATCCTAGGCAAAGGATATTTATTCTTCACGGTAACCTTTTTCAATTGTCTATAATCAATACATAACCTGAGTGTACCATCTTTCTTCTTTACAAACAGAACTGGTGCTCCCCAAGGAGACACACTTGGCCGAATATACTTCTTTTCCAACAACTCTTTCAGTTGCATCTTCAACTCTAGCATCTCCCGGGTACTCATCTTGTAGGGTGCCTTGGACACTGGTGTTGCTCCTGGCACAAGTTCAATTGTGAAATCAATGTCCTTCTTTGGAGGAAGCCCTGGAATCTCATCAGGAAACACATCCCTGGATTCCTGTAACACCTGATAGTCCTCCAACCTCAGAGTTTCATCTCTTTTTTCCTCCAAAATATGAGCTGCATACAACTGGAAACCCTTCCTACAGAACTTCTTTAACTGCATTGCTGAAACTTGCCGTACTGAAATCACCTTTGGAATGCCTTTCACAACTACTAGGTTTCCTTCTTTGTCCATGCATTTGAAAGTCTTATTGTAGCAGTCAAGCTTCACCCTATGAGCTTCTAACCAATCCATTCCAATGAGAACATCATAGGAACCAAGTGATGGAACATTCAGATCTACACACGTGGCCAATCCATCCATGACCAATGGACATTTCTCAACCACTTCATTGACCTTTGTCTTAGTTCTAGTGGCTAGGTGAACTAACCAAGACTTCCTATGCTTTACTTTCTTAAAAGCACAAATCTCCACTACTCTAGGAGTAAGGTAACTGTGCGTAGAACCAGGGTCAATCAAAACAGAAACATATTGCTCAACAATCTTACCTACTACTTCAACTACAGTTGACTGGTGATCTGCTTGACGGTCCTCCAATGCTGCGTAGATCCTAGGAACTGCCCTTGCTACTTGACCCACTGTTTCTGCTTCCTGAACGTTATAAGCTGGCCTTGCACTCTCATTCTCGAGTGGACAATTCCTGCGCATGTGGGGTCCTCCACATTTCCAACATTGAAGTGGTCCTCTATTCTGCTGTGGATCTTTAGGCTTTTCTCCTGTCACTCCAATTGGCTTACTTGCAGCTTGGGACGGCTGCTTTTGCTGATTCCTGAAGTTAGAAGGTTTGAAACCTTTCTTCCTTTGGTTAAACCTCTCGTTCTTCTTGTCCTTCCATGCCTTGTGGTAATTAGGTTTACTTTTTCTTTGCTCATAGCAATACTTAGCCTTCCTTATTACTTCTTCAAGAGTTCTAGGTTCATAAAAATCAATTCTATCTTTGTAGGACTGAGGTAATCCACTCAGAAAACGCTGGACCTTCACTTTTGTATTTCTGATGTACCGGACATACCTCAACAGCTCCAAAAACTTATTTGCATACTCTTCCATGGTCTGCTGTCCCAATCTCAGATCATGGAACTCCTTAATCTTGTCATCATAATACCTGTCAGAGAGGTATTTCTGCTTGAAATACTTCTTGAACTGTTTCCACTTGAGTCTCCTTTCACTGATCCTCTTTACTTGCTTGAAGTGTTCCCACCAGATGGATGCCCTTCCATTCAGGTTGAATATGGAAACTCTTGCCTTCATGTTTCCTGAATAATCATGCACTTGAAAGTACTTCTTTATCCCAAGAATCCAAGCTTCAGCCTCTTGTCCAGTCTTTACCTCGCTGTCAAACGTAGGAGGTTTAGCTTTCTTAAATTCATCTCGAGAGCGATCCCTATGGTGACTCTTTATTTTTCTTCTATGATAAGAAGAACTTGAATCCCCACTGGATTCTTCAGAATTAGATGATCCACTAGAAGTCGTTCTCCTTCTCCTAGTACTGCTCTTACTGCCTTCTGGTCTTGTTGTACCTTTTCCAGAGTCTATCTTTCTCTGCAAGTCTGTCAAACTATGCAACATTGCAGCATTCAACTGATACTGCTCTTCCTGGGCTTTGATTAAGCTTCTCATAGTGGCTACAACATCTGACGGTGTCTCTTGGAATCTTCTTCCATTAGACTCAATGTCATCATTTCTATTTCGGGCATTTTCTCCCATGGCATCTTCTACTCGTTCATGCAAATCCTGAGCATCATACCCATCATGGGTTCTCATACTGAACCACCCTTTGGCTTATCAAACTGCACTACCTGTAATACTGCCTTGGAAGGTGACTATGATTCTGCAAATGTGTTAATAACACAAATGTTAGATACATAACATTAATATAAACCAGCATTACTTACCTTCTCTTGGAGAATTATAAAATTACAAGTTTTTCCAACACTAGCTTTTCTTCATCAAAGAATGTCTATCTTTGCTGCTAATTTCTCTTTTTTAGCCCTGAAATTCAATGGAAAAACCACTGAGAAATGGTCAAAATTCATTAAGGAATCCTACTGAAAACTCCACATTTTCTCTTTGTAGAATCAGATCCCATTTTACTACTGAATCGGATCTTATTTCAACTATATCTCCCGCAGAATCGACTCCCAAGTCTTCTAATTCCTCCATAGAATCGGCTCCTCTTTCCACTGTTTCTTCCGCAGAATCGGCTCCTCTTTCGCTTTCACTTCCGCAACGGCAGCTCTCGGAACCATTCTTTCTTCTGCAACGGTGGCTCTCAGAATCATTATTTCTTCCGCAACGGTGGCTCTCGGAACCATTCTTTCTTCCGCAACGACCGCTCTCGGAATAATTATTTCTTCCGCAACGGTGGCTCTCGGAACCATTCTTTCTTCCGCAACGGCGGCTCTCGGGACGATTTCTCTTCCGACTGGCGGCTGTTTACTTGGAACAATTTTAAACTTTTCTGCAGCGTCGGAGGTCTTCCTCATCGGCTAGCTAATTACTTTGGCTTCCGCAACGGCGGCACACCAAAGACGAACTCCTTCCGATGGCCTCCCTTTACTTAGAAAAATTTGAACTTCTCTGGCGACGCCGGCTGTCTTCCTAATCAGTCAGCTAGGGTCTCTGGATTCCGCAACGGCGGAATGCCAAACGACCATTTCTTCCGATCGATGAACCAATCCTTTGACCGACATTGGAAGTATTTCTCGTCGGAAGACTTAATGATTTTCTCTTCCGCAACGGCGGAATAAAAAACAATATCTTCCTCCGATTGGCGAACTTATTATTTTTGACTGGCATCGGCAGTCAAAAATTTTCCCCGTTGGAATACTTAATGCTTTTTCTTCCGCAACGGCAGTTCACGAAATGCTTTCTCCTTCCGATCGACGTCGACAGCCTTTCTAGTCGGAAGCCTTAATGATTTCGCTTCCGCAACGGTGACACACGAATCACTTTCTCTTCCGACGGCCAATCGTTACTTAGAAAAATTTTGAACTTTATTTCAATCGGCGGCAAATTGCTTCGAAAATTCTTCCGCAACGACGGAAGTCCACTTCGTGAACTCTTTCGCAATGGCGGAATTTCACTTCGCCAACTCTTTCGCAACGACGAAAGTTCACTTCGCGAACTCTTCTACAACGACGGAATTTCACTTCGCCAACTCTTCCACAAAGGCGGAAGTTCACTTCGCGAAATCTTCCGCTACCTCGGAAGTCTTTTCCACTTGGTGATCCCACTGTTCAACACTTAAACAAATTTTTGAATTTTACAGTCATTTAGATTATGACTTCTACTGGGAAAAATGAAATACAACCTGTGTCACTGCACCCTTCATGGCTCATTCAGGCCCATGCTGCAACATGAGCCTTGATACCATACTGTCACGTCCCCATGCCCCCGACCGACGAAGAGGACGCGACCACCATGGCGTTAACCATCCAGGCTAAGAGCCCCATGAACATGTACATGGATAAGAATTGAATAAACAGAATGCTACAGGAAAATGCATTGAAGTGAAACATGCACAGATACCATTGTTTATCATACACAGATGCATTCATTGTCATACACAGCGAAAACAACACACATTCCTACAAGCATCCTTTCTACATGTTCATCATAATAATTAACATTAATTATGGTTACAGAAGTAAAATGGACAAAATAACTTATCTTATGATGAACTTGATCTGCAACCAGCTACGTCGCTACAACCTTCCACCCAACCATAGGTCAGCGTTCTCCTTAATCTCTCAGTAGCACTGCCACCCCCGAGCTGGGCATGATTCACCAAGGAATAAGGGAACTAGCAGGATTACACATAGCCAAGGATATACAAAACATAGCCAAGCCAACACCATTGGGTTTATCAGTCCCTCAAGGATTTGGGAAAGGATTAATGCTAAGCTGGTGTGCTCATTACCGAGCCAAGAACACCTACACCAGAACTAGCCTGACCTCTAAGACACCCATCCACACCCAACACAAGGAATCAGTCCTTTCTCTGCTACACAGTCCCTCAGACCCTGCATTCCCTTTCAGTGCTATTTAGGGGTGATGGAGAAGAAGGCAAGCCCTCTAGCTCTGTCTATGTGGTTTCCAGCCACCAGGTTTTTCAAGCAAAACTAAGCCCCCATCCTTGCTCTCCACACAGTCTAAATACCAACCATTGGACGTATACAATCAATCAGCTGATACAGCTTAAGACAGGGGGGACAAATTCTGAGTCATTCTTGGCCCTATCGTGGCTAAAATGACTTGCAAGCGAATTTACAACAGTCCCCAACACGTAAGGAAGACCACAACAACCACAGCCAACAATGAGGGAAACAAATCCTGTCCTGGCAATGATATCACTGGGAAAACATATATAGATGACGCAAAAGAAGAGGGAAATACAGACTTCCTAGCTGTGCGTGAGATGGGCAGAATCCCGTCCCAAAATACAAAGAAGCCACAACAATCACAACAGACCTTGAGAAGGACAGTGACCACCGTGACTCATAGGAAGAACCATAGCTCCAATCTCAACATTTAGATGACAGAAAAAAAATTAAACACCCATACCAGTCTGAGAGAAGAGCATACAACTGCAAACGGGAATGAACAAGCACAGCTCTTCGTTCACTGTGCAGATGTTAACCATAGAGAACCCACCACGCAACCCATGAGGGAAGGATACGTCCTCACCACTCGCCAATCCGCAGAGGAAAAATGACGTGGGTAACACCAAGATCGCTCCTGCGTGTGAGCAACAACAACCAACGATCCCTGCGTGAGGACGAACAAGAATTCCAGCTTGTGCGTGGGTGAACAAAATAGTGGATAGGCGCGAATAGGGAGTGCGTGAGTGTTCAACACAGGCGTGGAGAAAAGAATGTCTGCGTGAGTGAGAAGAATCCCTTCTTCCCCAACCTCTTCGTTCCCTGCCCATCATGAGGTTCAACGCTGGTGGAGTGTGCATGTGAGTGAGGACTGACAGTCCTGCCACCCCACTCCAAAAGATCATAACTGCCTCAACCACCACCAGCCTTTCTTAATGAAAGTGGTTGAAATTAAAACAGGGGAAGAAGATACATGGGTATTTTTCTCTCATTGGCCAAGGTTTGACAAATTCCCCCACATCCTTATCCTTGTGAAAATCATGCCCCTTCTCATTTTAGTTGCCGCGATCATAGCTGGTCGGGTTCATTTAATTAATTATAGATGCATATTTACATGATGACCATCATAAGATATGCCCCATGCCCCGATATACCATCGGTTACAAATTCAAATCCAGAACATAGCATAACCGATCAATGGTGGGGCCTTGGCCTTTAGCTCCACACCATGATCATTACAATATATACATCATGTACAATTAATGCAACGGGGTCAAAATCGGGGTGTTACACGCAACAACTATGTAAAGACAATATGGTGACTGGTCTTCCGATGGTATCTTGCAAGTATGGTGTTTGTTCCAGTTGTGTACTTGAAAAACATCATCTGGACAATTTTGACAAACGTGCCTCTTGGCATGCCACGGTTCCCTTGGAGCTTGTGCATAGTGACTTGTGTGGTCCTCTTCCATTTGCTTCCTTTTCTGATTTCAAATATTTCTTAGTTTTCATTGATGACTACTCCATGCACACTTGGGTTTACTTCCTAAAACTTAAGAGCAAAGTATTTAACATGTTATTGGCCTACAAAGCCCTTGTTGAAAAACAATCTAGTCATCGAATTATTAAGTTAAGATCTAACAATGGAGGAGAATATGTTAACAAAAAGTTCACTACTTTCTGCATTAAACAAAGAATCCAACAACAACACATTGTTCCATATACACCACAACAAAATGGTGTAGCTGAATGGAAGAACCACACTTTAAAAGAAATGGCTAATTGTATGATCCAATCTAAGGGACTAAGTCTTCAATATTTGGCTGAGGCCATAAATTGTGCAAATTACATAGTTAATCGCACACCCACTAAAGTTTTACAAGGTATAACACTGGAAGAAGCATGGAGTAAAATTAAACCAGATGTAAGTCACTTCCATGTGTTTGGTTGTGAAGCATGGTCTCACATTTCAGATGAAAAATGGAAAACGTAGCAACTTAAAAGTGAAAAGTGCATATTTTTTGGATATTCTGAAGATGTAAAATGTTATAGACTTCTTCAGCCACATTCTCATGATATAATCATTAGAAGAGATGTTAAATTTGATGAAAATCTCTTGGCCTATGAGCCTAACTTGGCGGGTGTGCCATCTTTGGCCTGCGAGCCTGGTTCGACGATTGTGCCTTCTTTTAATTCCAACTTCCTTGACAGGTTTCCAACTCCAATTTTTTATGATGATAGTGAGAATGAAAATCCACCTCCTCCTGCTCATGTTCCTCCAGTTGCACCAGAACCAATGCTTCCTCTATGGGTCCATTCAACATGTGAAGCAGCTAGTGATCTTGACGGTGATCCTAGAGATCAATGTCGAACATTTTCTTGGTTTTAGCGAGCCTCTTCTCTTTTGGCTCAAGTTTCCAAGAATCATGATCTAGAAAAATTTGCAGAAGCTTCTAGAAATCTAGATTGGGATGCAACTATGGATGAAGAATATCGTTCCTTAATGGCAAATGATACTTGGGATCTTGTTCCTCTTCCAAAAGGAAGAAAACTTGTCAGATGTAAATGGGTCTACAGAACTAAGTATGCATCAGATGGAAGAGTTGAAAGACTTATGGCAAGGTTAGTTTCCAAAGTTTTTTCCCAAGTTGAAGGGATTGACTACAATGAAACCTTTGCTCTGTCACAAAAATGAACTCCATCTGCCTTGATCTTTCCCTTGCAGCCTTACATAACTAGGAATTCCATCAAATGGATGTCAATTCTGTCTTCTTACATGGTGATTTACAGGAGGAAATTTACATGGAACAACCTCTTGGATATGTTTAGAATAACTCTAGCCTTGTATGTTGCCTTAAGAAATCATTATATGTCCTTAAGCAAGCTCCTAGAGCTTGGTATGCCAAAATTGATAGCTTTCTCCTTGACACTGGTTTTTCTAGATGTCATTCTGACCCCAATGTCTATACTAAGAAAGTAGGAAACCATATCATCATACTTGTTCCTTATGTTGATGATATTATCATTATTGGTAGTGACCCTAAAGTTTTAACCCATGTGAAATCCAATCTTAAGCAAAATTTTGAAATGTTAGACTTAGGAAATTTGCATTATTTTCTTGGTCTCCAAGTCTTGCAAACCAAAGAAGGAATATTTCTTTCCTAGTATAAGTATGCTTGTGACCTTCTTTGTGTTTTCACATGGAAGATTGTAAACCAACCCCTTCTCCCTTTCAGTCTGGAGTCAAACTTTCTGCCACTTGTACTTCACCTGAAGTAGATGCCACCTTCTATCGTCAGCTTGTTGGTATTCTCTTATACTTGACTCATTCCCATCCTAACCTTTCCTTTTTCGTTGGTCATGTTTCCCATTACATGCAAACACCTCATGAAATTCACTAGAAAGTAGCAAAAAAAATACTTCAATATATTCGATGTACAATTCAGTTTGGGATTCATTACAGTATAGGGGGGGAACCTTTGTTGGTTGGTTTCACTTATTCAAATTGGGTCGACGATCCTGATGATCGAAAGTCTACTGCAGGTTATGTTTTCAGTCTGGGATCTGGACCTGTCACTTGGGCTTGTAAGAAACAATAGGCTCTTGCTCTTTCTTTAGTAGAAGCAGAATATCGAGCCGCAGTTAATGCCATTCGGGAAGCTTTATGGCTTCAATAGATCCTTTCAGAGTTTGGATTCGAGCAGCAGCAACCTACTCCACTTTCGTGTGGCAATCAAAGTTCCATCAAGCTTTCCAAAGATCCAGTTCTACATCAATGTAGTAAACACATTGAGATACACATGCACTTCATTAGAAATCTTGTTCATGATCGTGTTCTTGAAATGCTCTATTTCTCTACAAATGATCAAGTTGCAAACATATTCACCAAGTCTCTTACAAAAGCGAAGTTTTCTAAACTTTGATCTATGATAGGAGTTCATGAATGTGTCATTAAGGGGGGATAGGCTCTAATTCCTCCTTCCTTCTCCTAATAGTGTCACTTTTGTAAATCCTTCAATCCTATCCCAGGTTGTTCTTAAGGGGAGATGTTAGGATATTTAGACACTTAGGAGTTATTTATGATCAACTTATGTAATATATCCATTAGGTAAAGTGTGTTTCTTTAGTATGCATTAGTATGCATTTGTAAACATTCTAATCCGACGATCATGATATGTTCTAGACATAAAGTGATCTGATGATTCAACTTCTCTTAGATCATACCTACCATTGATACATGGCTTAACACCCGATTGGTCCATGATCTCTATTTAAAGAGCATGGAGGGTCCTTGGCTAGTTGATCGATTATGAGAAGCTCATTTGTAACTTTCTTTTTTTTGCATAATAAATTGCTCCATGTAGCTATTTGGCTGGGGTCGTGGACTGTTTCCCTCTCAAGGGTTTTAACCAAGTGAAAAACATCGATGTATTGATCTGTGATCTATTTGTGTGAAGTGGTTTCTCTAGGTGTTTGGTCTTTTGGGAGTACCCTGTGTACCCGAACACAGGGCGGGTCGAGGGAAACACCCTCATCTTTTTTTTTTTTGTAAAACTTTTGATTTCGCGCAATCTGGTGCATCACCCCACTACCATTTTTCCATCTTTCTAGCCCCTACAATCCCACTAAAAAACCTTTCTGAATTTATCTAATTCAATAAAATTTTCAAAATTTTCACCAACTGCATTAGAAAAGTTTTAGACTTTCACCCGCTACAGCAGCTCGATCCTCATTTTTCATTTGCCGTAGCGGCTCCTTCTTTCCTTCGCACTCGCCATCGTAGCGACTCGATCTTACTTTCTCTTCCGCTGCCATAGTGGCTCAATTTTTGGTTTTTGGCTGCCGTTGCAGCTTGAATTTTATTTTCCATCCGCCATCATTACGACTCAAGCCTACCAAACTAGTCATTGTTGCGGCTTCTTCTTTTTCTTTGGCCTGCCGCTGCAACGTATCGTTGGTTCTATCTTCATTATTCATCTACCATTGTGAAAAGATTTTCCACTTCCAGTTGCTACAGCGGCTTGTTCTTTGTCTTCTTGCCACCGATTCCATATTTAGAAAAAATTCTTTTCTTTTCAGGTCACCTCCACATCGCCCTTCCTCATCTTCCTGTCATTGCCGCTATATCGAAAGAATTTCCAATTTCTACCCGCACTTGCAACCCATTCCTTGTCTTTCGCTTGCCGCCATGGTGGGTCTGACATCCTTTGGCTCTCGCCATCGTAGCGGCTCAATGTCTGGTTTCAGGCCGTTGTAGCAGAGAACAATTGGACTTTCGATCACCATCATAGTGGCTCAATGTCTGGTTTCAAGCTGCCGTAGCGGAGAACAATTGGACTTTCGCCCGCCACTGTGGCTCTTCAGCTTGTCATCTCCTTCTGAGAAATGTAGCCGCTATAGCAGCTCGGACTTAAGATTTCACCCGTCGACTCCATACTTGGGAAATTTCTAGAATTCCCTCGATGTCAGCGACAACTTTAACTTGCACGCACCGCTATGGCTCTGCTTCGGTCAACTTAGCCGCCACACAGAGAAGAGTTTTCACACTTAGTGATTTTTCAAAATTCTCCCTACTGACCTGTGCTCAACAGAGGTTATCCCACCTTTGTTAGCTGCTTTTCTTGGCCCATAAAATCCCACTGCTACAACCTGGATGGATTTGATACCAAGCTGTCATGTCCCTTACCCTCTGGCCGGCGAAGAGGACGCGACTGAACATGCTAACTAAGCACCCTCGCAATCTACCCCCATGAACACAATATAAAATGCAATGCAATAAAAACATAGATGCATAAACATTCAATATATAGTGGAAGCATTTAAATTTCATTCAACATATTCACAACATTTAACTTATTCATATTGATTTATAAAACAAACAAAGTTGCAAGGACTTATGCAAAAGAATACTTATCTTCAGGAAAGCTTGTCTCGTAGCCAGCTACATCGTTGCAACGTTCCACCCGACCATATGCCAGTGTGCTCATCAATCTCTCAACAACACTGCCACCCCTGAGATCGGCATGATTCCACAAAGAGTAAGGGGAAACTAGCAAGATCACACGTAGCTAAGGATAGACAATAATACATAGCCAAGCCAACAAAGTTGGGTTTATCAGGCTATCAGGAGTTGGAAACACTGGATGCTAAGCTAGTGGACTCACTGAAGAGCTAAAGACACCTACACCAGAGCTAACCTGACTTCTAAGACATCCACACACACCCAACACAAGGAATCATCCCCTTCTCTGTTGCACAGTCCCTCAGGCCATGAATTCCCTTCTAGTGCTATTTAGGGGGTGTATAGAAGAAAGGCATCCCTCTAGTTCTATCTATGAGGCTCCTGCACACACTAGGTTTATCAAACACTCTCAAGCTCCATTCCACTCCCAAATAGTCCAAAGACCGACCATTGTGCACACACAACAAAACACAACATAATCACAGCTCTAGGATTTAAGGAAACACACCAGAGAGAAAAACCGGATATGGAAATTGGGTAATACACAACATAGACATAGCAGAATGACACCAGAGTCGTTCTTCGCCCTATCGTGGCCAAAACGATTCAACAAAAACCCACATCAACCCAAAATTTATGGGGAAACCAACATCAATCTCTCAGCTACGTGAGGGGAAGAATATGACCTGCGTGAAGGTGGATTCCCACACCCAGACCCACAAACGTCAAAAGAAACTACACCCACCAAATCAAGGAAGGAGAACCGTAGTGAATGTCTATTTGTGTGAGGAGAAACCAATGCCCTGCATGAGTGTTGAATGACCTTCTCCTCTTCCCATGTGAGGACTGAATGTACTCCCTCAATGGAGTACACGCGTGGTCAAAGGGCTGACATTCCTACCAACCCCACGACTTCCCATGCATACATTACCCAAGGGTAATAACTACCCAACCAACTCATGGAAAATTAAAACGGTTGGTGGATTAGACAAAGGAAAACAGTGAGCAATACAAACAAGATGTTTGACATCTAAATGGGTTTATCAATTGACACTTGGTTGTTCCCCAATGGCTCCCAAGGGTTAGAAATCCCCCCCCCCCTTATCCTTAGGAAATCATGCATCAACATAGCTAGTTGTGGGTCTTTTAAATAATTTTTCATATGTACATGGTGTCCAACTTTATAACGTGCCTAGCTAGCACAAAATACCATCGACATCGCCGAAACATAATACAACAATCAACTATGGGGCATTTTCCTATAGCTCCACACCATGATCCATTACAATATATACATCATATACACTTAATGAACACGGTGTCAAAACCGGGGTGTTCAAAAAGGTTTCATTAGTTTCATTTACAAAGAAAAAGGAAAAATTGCATTTGTTAGTTGCATTTATTTTGAAAATTTATGCATCATTTGCTTTCACTTTGTTAAGTCCAAACACCATTTAATCCCACTCCACTACCCTTGAGTAATAAAGCCATTAAAAAGAACGTTTAACTTAAAATCTATTAGTAACTTTATTTTTATAGGTTCGATCATCAACTAGATTAGGCTAGGTTTTTGGACTAGGAGATTTAAATTGTCCAAAAGCACTTTGATTTCAGACGTAGTGGCCTATCTTTAGGTAAATCCACTTCTACAAGGGATAATCCAGAAATATCCTTCCACACACGAGTCAATCACGAGTTCATGTGAGATCTCGGTTGAGGAGATGACCCTCCACTTCCTTGTTCGATCATTTACCAGGATTGTTGTGTGTTCGGGGGTCTTACCAATACCACTTATTGGGCCCCGTGAGGGGCCAGTATTGATAGTATTTTAGGCTTAGATACCCTACCCATGCACATCGATCAAGCTAGTGATTGTTCCATTGGAATCTTGTTGTATATTTGGTAGCCTTAGTCTCCAGACACTAGGATCTTACACTGGTTGTATTGGAAGGCTATTTCTAGTACTACTAGGACGGACTTGGAAGGTAACCTCGGTTAACAATTTGGGAGAGCAGTTGGGTGATTCTAGCACTTACACCCAAAGAAATCTTCATGATATGCCAAGTAACCATCCTTTGATCTTAACCAGTTGGACTTGGGCCTTAATCATCCCAAGATTTCCTTTGGAAGGTGTATCTTTTATCTGGCGTGGTTGTGTTACTTAGGAGATTTTTAGTGTATGGTTTTTGGTTTGTTTGTGTTTAGTTGGCCTTTAGGTGTGTGAGTGATATTTTTAGCTGAGGAGGACCATCCTCTTCATAGGTATAGAAGGTTGCAAAATCTTCCTCCATATTTTACAGTGGATCCTCCACCGCCACCTCAAAGGCGGAGACTTGACACAGACAGTTCTTTCGAACCAACAGGTGTTAGCAAAGTTTTAGGTGAACCGGAGCTTAGGATTAGCTAGGAATAAACCCCTCTAGTAGACATATAAGACTTGCAGGCTAACGATTTTGCAAGGAATTTTAATACACCTCTAGTTGATCTAAAGGATCAAGTCATAGAACAAATCCTCCCTTTCAATTCACCTGTTTTTGGTGTTCCTTTGAGCCCAGTTATGTCTACTACAAGAGAGGGTATGTCTACCCCTACCTCAGCCATGTTGGTTGCTAGAGTCTCACCTCCCCCGGCAAGTGATCCAAGACCTAGTACATCTACTGCACCTCTTTCACCAAATACTCAAGTGGTCAATCCCTCAGCACCCTCTAATGTGGTAGGTCAATCTAGTGGGGTGGTCATTGGGATCCTCAGTGTACCTTTTACTTCTTCTCCATTTATGTAAAGTGGTCAAAGTGTTCCAAGTGGATCCACTTCATTTTTTGAGGGTTTTATGTGGAATGGGGGACATATTCCTCCATCTACACTTTATGTAGTCCCATCGCCTACTTATGTGGCTATGTCGTCTAGAAACATAAGTGACTTTACATGCTATAGTTTTCAGAATTCTAGTCAGGTTTCGGTCACCCATTTTGGGAGCTCTCCCTTTTCACTGTTTAGTGGGGGAATCTTTTCTCCTATCTTTCAAACTCTAGTTTTGGCTGGAGTGGGCCAAACCCCTTATCAGAAACCACAAGTTAGAAATCCTCTGGCTTTCGGGTGGAACCCTTTTCAAAATAGTGCAACGACATCAAGTGCTCACATTACCTCATTCCACCTTTAGTTCTCTTCCAGCTCGTTGAATGATGGCTCTGTTTGGTTGAGGTTTTTTTAGAGAATGTTAACTCATGTAGCAGCTAAATGGTACATAGAAATTCCGTCTGTTGCATATGATAGCTTCTTGGATTTAGCAACTGTGTTCCTAAATCAATTTCCTCTTCCTGTATGGTATGATGTCGGTAAAGACTTGTTGCCGACTTTTCAAGAGAAAAATGCCACAAACATATCCAATCACATTCAGGACTGGCGAAGACGAAAGAGGATTATTAAATCCACGATATCTCCCGAGTTTTTGTTGGAGTGGTTATTGAAATATCTACTGCCTTATAAGAACATGTCCACTTTGGGGGTTACCACAGAGGAAGAGGCAATCCTCAAGGCCCAATAGTTAGACCTGATATATGCTTAGTCTAGTATTTTGTATGAAATTATCCCTAAGGCACCAAGATCTATGAATGACGAGGAGAAACCCAAGCCTAGACCCCATGCCAATGGTGTGGTTGGTTCAGTTCGTACCCCCACTGTAGAATCGCTGGCCAAGAAAATCCATGAGTTGTTAGTGAAACAATCTGCAATGGAGGAATCCAAGGCTACTACCCCCTCACCACAAAGTTTTAATGTTTATTCAAAGTATTCTCAAAAGGGAAATTAACATCCTAGTGGGAAAAAGAAGAAATGGAAGAAGCGTGATGGTAACCAGAATAAGAAAAATAATACAAAAAATACTGATGGGGGCAAGAAAGACAAGAAAAAGGTTAAATTTCCTTGTAACTTGTGCCAAGGATACCACCTTACTTATAAATTCCCTTTAATGGAACAAGCACATAAGCTACTTAAGAATAAAAAGTCGGTTGTCCTGAACGATCCCTTTCCTCAAGGACAAAATGCATCTTCTGCTTCGAAAGATGTCAAGGGCACACCTAATGCTCATAGTGATCACAATTATATCAATATGATACGATCCAACACTTTCCTTCAAACAAGAAATACAAATTACGAATTAGAGGCTCAAGAGAAGGGTAAGTCTACTGCTGAAACTTCAACCCCTCTCACTATTGAGAAACCAGCTGAACCAATGCCCAAGATACCAAAAGGTACCTTCAAGAAAAAATTTCACAACCCTAATGCTAGGGATGCTTCTAACTATTTTGTAGTTGAATACTTAGCTCAAACTCTTTGTGCGATGTCAACATTGGAGGTGTTATAGAGTTGTCCTTCTCATATGGATGCACTCTTAGAAGCCATAGGTAGCATGGATTCAGCGAGCCTGCTGGAGAAATTTAATCTTTCTGATGTTAAAATATGCCTTCCATACCATGTGGCCTTGTCAATTGATGTTTCCCATGGAGGTAAAACCATTGCATGAATGGTGGTTGATGAAGGTGCTTCCATGTGCGTCATTTCGATGTCTTGTTGGAAAGCCTTGGGATCCCCAGAGTTGGTTCCATCGAACACTCTACTTACTGCTCTTAATGGAAGGTATTTTCGTACACATGGTATCCTACTAGCTTTTGAAATAATGTTGGCAAGGAAAGTAGTTTATGTTGAAGTTGAGGTGATGAATTCTCCCTTGGACTATAACTTACTATTGGGGAGAAGCTGGACTTATGCCATGTATGTTATCCCTTCATCTGTTTTTCGAGTAGTAGTGTTTCCACATAAAGGGAAGTTGGTTACAGTTGACCAGCTCAGTTTCATTCGAAAAGGTCATTTGGAAATGAATGAGTCCACGGTACCTTTGATAGATCATTATAAACCGAAAAACAAGAGCTTGGGGGTTGGAATGTATATATATTTTATGGGCACATTCGATATATCAACCCCTATTACCTACTTAGGTTCCACGAGTGTAAGGAAGTTTAATCGCAATGGTTGTAGATAGAACTCAACCCTGGGTCCTTCCTTCATGTCAAGAGCCTCAAGTTCCCTTATTTGCAGTGGAAGTAGCTTATCAAGCTATTTTTAATGCCACTATCGACTCCATCGTGACTCCTTGTTCAGTCTCAGAGGATTCAGATGAAGCTTATCTACCTGCTTGGGCAAAGAACTCTACATATTCCTATGATTACTTGGATATGGTTTTGCCTTTGGAAGAAGCCATTCTGGAAGCTATGATTGGATGAGAAAAAATTTGTGAAGACCTTCACCATAAGTCCTTCTTCCTTCTAGAGCTGAGTAAGATTGAGAATCAGTAGTTCCATGTGAGACTAACAGAGGGTGTTGATATGTTGATTAATCCTTTACCCAAGGAGGGAGTATTTTCTGAGGGGAATATGGAAAATATATTTTCTACCATTCCAACCAACATTTTTGTAAACCCTAATGTCATGTAAAATGTTCATATTGGTGCAAACTGCTCTCCAAAGGAGGTTGCCATTTACACTTCCTTGTTTAAAGAATTCTACGACGTCTTTTCCTGGTCATATGAGGAGATGCCAGGAAGTGATCCATCTATAGTTGAACATGATATCTATACTTACCTTGACACAAAACATGTTCGACAAAAACTTAGACCAGTAAATCTGCAGAAAGTGACAGATGTCAAGGTTGAAGTCAGGAAACTGCTGAAAGTTGGGTTCATTTACCCAATTTCTCCAATGGAATGGGTATCCAATACTGTTCCTATTGATAAAAAGCAAGGGACTATATTCATTTTCACTAACTTTCATTATTTAAACAAGGCATGTCCTAAGGATAACTACCCCATTCCATTCATCGATCAGATTATTGATGCTTGTGTGGGTAGTGAGGTATTATTGTTCATGCACGGTTTTTCAGGATATAACCAAATTCAAATAAAACCAGAAGACCAGCATAAAACGGCCTTCATTTTTCCATGGGGAACTTTCACGTATAATAAAATTTTCTTTAGTTTGAAAAATGCAGGAGCTACCTTCCAGCGGGAAATGAAATTTTACTTCCATGATATTAAGAATATTGTCGAACCTTACTTGGATGATCTACCTGCCCATTCTTGCAAGAGGAAGGGCCATCCAAACCATCTTCGTGGGATTTTTTAATGATGTAGAGTGTAGACACTATAAGATACACTTGAATACCCACAAGTGTGTTTTCTGCATTGAGTTGTGGAGGTTACTAGGGTTCATTCTGTCAAACAGAGGAATACAGGTGGATCCATTGAATGTTGAGGCCATTGTAAATATTCCTCCTCCTCATTCTATCAGTAAACCGAAAAGTATGCAGGGGAAAATTTCCTTCAATGATTCATAGTCATCTATGCCAATATTGCAAAGGGTTTCATGTGCTTGTTAAAGCAAGACACCCCATTCCTGTGGGATGAAACTACACAACTTTCTTTCGAGGAATTAAAGAAGGCTTTATTATCGACTCCGCTATTGCATCCCCCATATTACACTAAATATTTTATATTGTATTTGGCCAGATCCAAGTCGAACATAGGAGTAGTACTTGTTCATGAGGATTATATTCTCCAAGAGCACATTGTCTACTACCTTAGTTAAGCATTAGCAGGTCCTGAACTTAGGTACTCACACGTAGAGAAGTTGGCATTGGTAGTCGTCTGTGTTGTTCATAGGATACGTCATTATATGTTTCTAAGGAAAACCATAATGGTTGCAGATATGAATCCATTCTAGTATGTTTTATCCCAATGTATAATTGGGGGAAAATTCAACAAATGGATGGTTATTCTCCAGGAGTTTGACTTGGAGTTTCATTCTGCTAAGTCCAAAAAATCCTTAGTATTCACAAAACTAATCTCATAATTCCCTACGGAAGAGACTATAGTGGTGGAAGATGACTCATTTCCAAATGAGTATGTATTTTTTATCTCAACCTCTAATCCCCGGTATGGAGATATCCTAGTATATCTCCAGACTCTTAAGTGTCATGCGTCTTTCTTGCGAGAAGATTGACATGTAAGTTGTGGGTTAATGCGAAAAAATACCTTATGACTGATGATACTTTGTATCAACGAGGGGTAGATTCTATCTTACGTTGGTGCCTCACCCATGAGGAGACAGATCATGTACTAAATGATTCTCATAGCAGAGCGTGTGGGGGTTATTTATCTGGGTTATCAATGACCCACAAATTTTTATGTGCCGGTTATTTCTGGCCCACTATCTACAAATATTGTGTGGAAGTTGTAAAGCGATATCATCCTTGTCAGCTCTATACCAAAAATATGCGGGTCACATCTTGCTCTGTTGTTCCCCATCATCGTAGTAGGGCCCTTCAGCAAGTGGGAGGTAGACTACTTTACAAAGTGGGTAGAGGCAATGCCTGCCTTCAAGGTCGATGATGAAATGACATCTTATTTTGTATTCAACCAAATCATTGCTCAGCTTGGTATACCAAAGCATATTCTCACTAACCATGGTAGTCATTTTCAGAAAAACATAATGACTAAGTTCACCACCATGTTAGGGTTTAGGCAATATTATTCATATTCCTTTTACCCTCATGCGAATGGACAAGTAGATTCAGTTAATAAAACCTTGAAAACCATTCTAAAGAGCACTATCAATGTGAGCAGGTCAAATTGGCATATCATGTTTTACCCTACTCTTTGGGCATATTGGACTAATGTTAAGACTTCTACTGGTTTCTCGTATTTCCAACTCGTTCACGGGGTGGAAGCAGTCACACCAGTTGAGTGTGATATTACATCCCTAAATATTTCTATTAATGTGCTTCTTGACACTATGGATATGGAAGAACATTTGATTCACCTAGAGAACCTGGATGAACAACGTAGAGATGCATGGACTGCAAGTGATACTCATAAGAATCGAGTCAAAAACCAATATGATAAAGCTGTTAAACCAAGAGTTTTCTCTGAGGGAGAACTTTTTTTTCTCTAGGATCAAGACAAGGAACCCCTAGGGGTATGCAAGTTTAATTCAATTTGTTTAGGCCCATATGTAGTGTCAAAAGTATTGGAAAAGGGAGTTTATGAATTAACCGATTACGGTGGAAAGAAGTTCCCTCAGCCCATAAATGGGCTCTGCCTGAAGAAGTATTATGCTTAGGAATGATAATTTTCTGTATTATTATTGTATGTTCATGTACAATAGGTAATTAACCGGTTAGTGTTGCTTATATAGTTTGTTGGTTGTTTCAGATATCATCTAAGTGGTTCGTAGGTTTTTTTGATGGTGCAAGTCACCACACTTGTAATATGGCTTCAGCCTCCTGGGTTATTTATACACCCTCAGGACAATTGGTTTCCTCTGGTGGTGCCTACTTAGGTCCTGCAACTAATAATGTGGTTGAATACAATGGATTCATTGAGTTGTTATGGGATGCTATGTTGTGTGGAATTACCCATCTGGAGGTCAGGATTGACTCATAGCTTGTGGTTTCCCAGCTTAATGGTGATTATCAGGTGCAAAACACTAACTTATTATGTCATTTTTTACGTGTAAGATTACTTGAAAGAAATTTTGAATACATTTCATGCATTCATATTTCAAGAAATCAAAATAGAATTGTTGATGCATATGCGAATCACATACTAGATTGGCACTTAACACACATGTTGTAAAATAAAGTATAGCAGACACATTTGAGGCACATGTACATAACCATAAATATATATGTGTGTGTGTGTGTGTGTGTAAAAATATGTCCATAGGTATAACGAGTCTGATCCAAAGATCCTGTCACAAGTACATCAATATACAAAAAATAGGATCAAAGTTTGTAGTATGCCCAAGTCTAGGCCTGATCCTCAGCCTCCTCGGCTACGACTGACTCTACAACCTCCCTATAACATAGTACTACCCTAGTCACCCTTCTAAGAAGGTGTAACCAGGTCAAGGGAACCCTAACCACATGAACCTACATGGCCATTGGGATCCGCTCCATCCTGAGCATGGGGAAATCCTGGGTAATCCTGGCTAGCTTCCCCTCAATGAAACGTAGCATAGAATCATCCCCACCAACCTGCACGGGCCGCACAAAAGTTCTAGGATTCCAATCGGGGTGGACTGGTCCAACATCTGCATATAAACATAAAAAGTTCAAACTCGCATATATATGTATATATATAATTTTATGAACAAAATATCATAAAAATAAAATAATGAAAAATATTTAAAAAAAACATACCTATCTCCCCCCATGCTCCTCCGGGAGGGAGGATGAGTTATGGATCTCCAAGGAAATCTATTCCAGCATAAGGACACTGCTGAAGAGAAGGAACTTGTCTATTCCACTAGGTATAGAAGTCGTCGCCTAGACACTTTGGATCCCACCACCTCCTCCCTAACAAAGGAAAATGTTGCCCCACTACATGAGTCTAGGCTCACGAGGTGGGAATGGTGGTAAAGATACCGCGGAACTGAGGGAAGGAACCCTCTCGAAGAAAAATGCAACCAAGATACTTGTATGTCCAATTTTTTCCTTCAACCCCTCTTGTAGTCAGATAGTTGTTTCTTCATTGTCGAGAGAAATCCTAAACACCAGTCAATTAGTGTACCCCGCATACACTCCACCGCAACACGCATGTGGGGCCGTGTTTCCAAATGAAGGGTAGATGAACCAGTAACCCTAGCCATAGTACTTACCATAACCTTCAATGGAAAGATGCTAATCTATGAAATCGGGACTTGTGTCCCTAATTTTTGTGTTCCAAGCAAGAAGTAGGTGTTGAGGTAGTCTTGCACACTTAGAGGGTCACCACCTCGGCCAGTTCTCTCCAAGTTCACAGGTATCCCTGCGAGATAGTCCCGTGATGAAGTAAATATCATCTATTGTCAACTCCAAGGTCTCTCCTTGGAGGTCAAAGAGCCCAATTTCATGATCCCAATAGCTCACCAAGGTCTCCAAAAGGTAGAGTTGGGCACGCATATTCGAAGTGCAATAGAACTTTAATAGGCCGCATCTTTATAAATCTTGTAAAGTGGCAGCATATCGCATGGCATCATGATCCATGTCCTCATTCTCTCTTTCTCTCAATTCTAGAACCATGATTTCCTACCAAAGAACATTATCCTTCATTAGAATCCATCAAAATCTTTTTGCATTCATCATTTTTGAAAAAATTGAGCTCGCACAGTATTCGCGACTGTGCTCTTTGCATAGTGCGAATCATGCGCGGGTTGCACTATAGGCAACCCACGAATAAAATTCACACTCACAGGTCTAATGAAGGGCACCCACGAGTACCCCGGGATGGTATTAGGGAAAGAAAAAAACCACTCAATTGACCATAAAAAAGAAAAATGGAATGGACTAGATGAAAGAGGATGCGTATACCACTAACCTGCAGCTTGCGGTTTTGAATTTGGTCCACAAGATTGTTTGCTACGATTAGTTGAAGTTCGAAGGTAAAATTGCCAAATATAGTGAAAAATTCCAAATGGTATGTTTATTTTTTATTTTGAGCTATTTATAGTAAAAAATTCAAAATTTTACCCACTTTACATAGTTTAAAGTCATTTTTTTTTATATATGAACTAATACCACGGTCTTTCAGTAGCTGCAATAGGTCCTAGATTATTGAAAAGTTCATTTTTCGTTGCTTATAGGGTAGGATTTGGTCTTCATTGCAAACTTTGCACTTACACCTTATCCTCCACTTAAGCCTACGATCACTTTTTTATCCATGGACTATGATGTATAACCACTTTTACCCCACACACATCATTGTTCTTCCATATATAGGGCCTCCTTTACATGGGTAACCCTAGTTTAGAACATCTTATTGTCTTTCTAGTACCCATGTCGCAGTTGTGTTAGGTTTGTGGGAGCCTAGTCTGTTGTTTTTCATGACAAAATAAGCCTCATTTTTCATCTTTTACAAGATAAACCTGATTATAAGGGTCCCCTCCCTCATGGAGTTTTCTTTAGGCCCTATTCTGACTCCTTAAAAATAGACTAGACTGTCGAGTAAACTTGTTCGTTCAGACTCGTTAAGCTAAATTGAATGATCATCTACATTGGTGGTGAGTTATCTCTTTCTTGGACCATGTAGATTATTTACGAGAAAGGATCACTCTCTTTTCTACAAAATTGAGAAGAGTATCTTTAGGCATAGTTTTATCTCTTTTCTGTACCTAAGGGACTAAACTTATTCCAAAGGAAACCTTGGTATGAGCTTAGTTTTCTCTTTTTCATGTTCTGGACCCAAACATGAAACAGATTTCGAGCGTACTTTATGTATTTGTCATGCTCGCTAAACCCTAAAGAATAAAGCATCGAGTTTAGAGTTGTAAGTCCCATTTCTCGTAAACAAATGGAACTTCCTAAGTGATCTTGCCTTCCTTCACACTCGTTAAACTAAGTCTATATGCTTCTTTTGAAGGTGTGTCAGTTTGGTGATAGTTTACCCCTTTTTCGGACCTTGCCGACTAAGTACAAAAAAGTTATACCTTAGTCCTTCAGGAGCTAAGAGAGTTCTTATATGGATTATTTTATAGTTTTCCAGCCTTAAGAGACTAAATTATATGAAAAAGAACCCCCCTAGAGTCTTCTTCGGATTTTTCAGACTCTGAAAACTATGAAAACACCAACGATCATCTACTACTTCGGGCTCGTAAAATACACGAATCAGTGACATATCAAGCATTATTTTCTCTCCTCTTCAAGCTTGTAAAAAATGAATAGAGACTGGAGTTGAATTTCTTGGACTCATTAAAACTTAACAAGAAAGGTAAGGAAGAATTTCACTCTTTGGGTTTTAAGCAGTGGCAACATGTCATCCTTGAACAAAGCACTCTCCAAACTTCCTAATACTCATGTTTCAGTTTTCACTTCTAGCTCAGCTATTACTTCAATTTTTTACTCCTACACTTGTCCTTTATACATGGGGAATCTGATCATGTCTCCTACAAGATAGATAATTCCAGTTGTCCTATATAAAAGTTTAAATCTACCTTGGGTCATCTTTGTGTCGTGCTCCCTGTTCAAGGATCTGTACCTCTATCTGGTCATCCTGATTCCCATCATTATCATCTTTGAGAATTCCCTGTGTCTACCTTCCCTCGTCAAGTCTCCTAGTTACTCTTGTGATCTGTTGAAGGATTCATTGCCTTCCTCCTCGCACTACGGTTTCTCATGAGCATCTCCTAATGGCGAAGACATAGAGTTTTTAATATGGTACCTTAGGATTGAGTATCCCTATTGGTGAAATCCTTTGCTTCAGTTGCCAATATTACTCATTCACTGACACTCTATTGAATTCCTTCCATGTTCGACTTCAACTCATATACTCACATGGTAGGATTTGTATTGGTGACTATGGATTTAGATGAAGACCTTAGGTTCATATCTCTATAGCCTAAGTTGCACAAGATTGTGTTATGTTCAACAACACTATTTCCAGATATTGGAGACTCATCATTGTATATTGTGGATTTGATCCTCCATTGTAATACATGCATGTCTTTGTTTCCTGTATCATGTGATGTAATCGAATATTGTAAAGGAGCTAGTGTTTTGTTTTATTGAACATGGCATCCTCAGAAATGATTTTGTACATAACTTTGATATGTTTGTTTTAGGTACCTCTCTACAGCCTTGGTAACCGAGTTCTCCAAGAGTAAAGATTGTAATGTATTTTGGCCATCGCTTCCCTCTGACCTTACACATTAGGGGGCGTCTGTTATCTAGTAAAATGGAACTTCTCCATCCGAGTACTAACACTCAATGTGTCATTACACAAAAGGGAAAAATGGATTGAATTATCCAAAACCCTATAGATGTGCATGTGTCTTAATTCTTCGTCATCCTGCCAGTTTTTCCTATGATTTGTAAAGAGCTTCAGGTGCATTCATGACTATTGCCATTGTAGCCTGCGATCCATTCGTGAGTACCTATATATACAACCCATGATTACATGATCATAGTTTGCATTCACAGGTTTCCTTTATAAAAGTTACGAGTGACTCACGATGTGCCAGTATTAGTAGTCGCGATTACCCTAAGAAAAACAATAAAAAATAAAAACAAGTTTAGTTAAGGACAGTTGGGTTTGTAATAATAATGTTACGAACTTCCTCAACCATCTCAAATTGCGTAACTCCTCTCATTCATCAAGTATAAATAGAGGGTAGGGGTTGAGTTTAAAGAGATATCTTAAGATAGAAAGGTTATGCTGGAGGAATACCCTTGGATATTTGGAGCAGCACAACTCAGTTCCTTGTCTAGCAAAGGAGGACTTGTATCAGATACTGGTTTTAATATTTCACCACTGCTTATCAATAAAGAGATACTTTGTTCCAATTGGTGCACTAGTATTCTTATGTGTTATGATTTCTGAATTATCTTGTTATCTTATTGCAATCATAGTATTTCATTAATCTCTTATATAACATCTAAGATGTTGCAGGAATTTTTCTATCTCTTTGGCATGTGTGAAGATCCCTAGAAGCCGTTGGAGCATTTGGATTGAAGAAAAAAGCTAAGACCTGCCTTCATAAACAAGGTACACTTACTTTCTTCCCTATTTCTCTGTCAAATTCTCAGATAGCTGAATGTCTACAAGTTTTATTGTGGTATGTTGGTGACCCGAGACCCCAGGTCATAAGGTAGGACTTTCACTGAACACCAACAACTATCATCCATGCCCTTCAAATTTGGTGACATTATTTGGTGGGAAAGAAATTTATGTTGCTAACCGATAATATCAGATTAAAATATTTGTTTGATCAGAAAATATTGAATGCATGTCAAGCCAGATGGCTTTCATTTTTAAATTAGACATATAAAAGGAAAAGAAAACATAGTAGTCGATGCATTGAGTTGACAACAACATGAACAACATATTGTATTAAATAATGGGCATGAGACGAAATATAAAAAACTGTTGAAAACAATATTAAGTAGTGACTCTAAGTATAATAAGATGACAGAAAAATGTACCCACATATATGATAATATTGAATATAGTGCATATCAGATAGATACAAAGTAATTTCTGTGTTTCAAAAACCAAATTTATGTACCAAATCAAGCTAACATAAAACAAATAATCTCTAGGGAGTTACATGATAATCCTTATGCAAGACATCCGTGGTATCAAAAATTTATAACAACATTAAAAAGGATTTTTTTATGCCAAATATGAAGAAGGAAGCACCTGAATATGTAGCTATGTGTTTTACATGTCAATCGGTCAAGGTTGTCCATCAATGTAACAAACCCAAACTCCACTTTACTTTTTCAGGAGATGGGGTAAAAATTTTAACTCTAATTTCAACTAAACAACTCAAAATGGTAGTACTTCACATGATGGAACATTGATAACCTACCTTCCCATTAGATTTTATTACACTAAATACACAATTCTATGAATATATAGTTTCCACTTTAATTTATCTAGTTGTATGGAATGAACATAAATACACATCGCCTCATTTTATCACATAGCCTCATAAAAAATATCAATCGCAATATCTATTTAATTCTTATTCCTCTTTTAACCATATACTTCTAATATTGACCGAGTCATTATTAATAACCTTCCAACTTAATAAACTCAACTATACATTATTGGCTTTACTACCAATGCTATAATTTTAATAAACTCAATTATACATTGTGCGGATTTACCATCAATGTTTTAATTCTAACTTCAAAAGACAAGTCATCAACTAACTTATTGGCTCATAATATATCTACAACGTTTACCATCTATTAACCATTATTCATCGATGATAATGTTATATTACTGCTTTAGTTCCTTTTCTACATTAATATTCGTTTGCTCTTGTGTACATAGTCTTATGATAAATCTAGTTAACACCATCCATAATACAATCTTCATTTACCAATACATAGAATAAATATTATTTTAACAACACAGAATTACAGGGCATTAAATTGAATCAATTACATAATTAAGACACAATGCAAGAGAGAGACACCAATGTATGTGGTTCATCCCAAATTTGGGCTACATCCACCAAGAATGGTCAATCTTTTATTGTTTCATTTCACAAAATGGGTTACAATTCTGCAGCATATACACTGCAATTAATTTTCCTTTTCCTCAAGGTCCCTTTCTAAAACATAATCACCAAACTCATTACTTAGTTAAAACATTGTGAGTCAATAAAGGTCTCCATAATTTCCTATGTGATGGAGCTTAAATTCTATATAATCATATCCCATAGAGTGGCTCGCATGGATTTGAATGCTACTAACCAAAAGTAGAGTTTAAATCTTATAAACAATTATTAATTGAACTTTTATTTTTCAGACTTCAACCTCGATTATAAAATTCCAGATTCTTAGCAACGAAGGTAAAATAATGGGTTAAACCAGCCATTAATACTCAAGAAATTAATATTCACATATCGTAACTCACCCTTGTAAAAAAATATAATCAGTTCCTTTGCAAATAAAAAGATGAAGTTATTTTTCATAAACAACTTCACTGATAAAAATAAGACACATAAAAAACCAATCTCATTATTCCTAAAGCTTCATATTACAATCTACTCTTAATTAATTCATCTATGAAACTTATCCTATTATTTTATTTATATCCAACAATAAAATTTATGACCTTTTGATAGAGGTGTATTCCATCTTAAATACCATTAATAAGAACTTTGGCTCCTTCCCATTAAATCTCTCATAATGTGGTGAATTCCGTATATGTAAAAGGTATTGCTATATTCTCAAACAAATGATAAGATAAAGTATTCTTTACCATGAAATTACATTTAATGGTTTAATATATGACTAATTAATCTATTTATTTCCCATAACGTGTATCAAAGGTATGCCATTATCCAAATTAAAGTTTAAGTAAAAATAGTTCATATGAAAAGTGGAGTGGAGGTAGATTNTTCTTTCCTCCCTAAGTTTATAGTTATCAAAATTATTTATCAATACAAATATTCAAGGAAAGAATTGGCTCTTTTTTGATGCCACTCTGAATAGAAGGGAGGGTCCTCTGATCGTCCATCAGTATAGAATCCATCCCTTGCCAGTTGGGTCACCTCACTACATGGGTAAGGTCACTTGAAAGCCCTCCACTGTTATGTATATGTATATGTATATGTGTGTGAGAGAGGCGGTGAAGAAACTCGGTTTTTCCTATAAACACCATCTTCTAACCTCACATAAAAATTAATAAAAAATCATAATTAAATATGTAATCTTAAAATGAATAAAAACATTTAGTAATTGGAACCTTTTATTTGCAGGAAGGTCGTCTCTCCTTCCCTCGTAGGATCCTCCCATTCATCAACGCCCAGATTTCCCATTAACACTGGTCTCTTTTCTTCCCTCCTCCCAAAATGAAGGTTCCTTCTGTCCTTTAAGGAGATCAACATTTTCCCAAAAAGAAATAATACCTTAACGACCTTTCTTAGTCGTTTCAATTTTTAATGGTAGTTAATATTCCTATATGTTTTTCTTCATATATTTATAATATTGCAAAATTGTTATTCCTACTTAATAAACTTTTTAATAATTATTATTTGTTTCATTTTCTCAAGTTTATAAACGACCACTTACACAAGAAGGCTTATGGTCTTAAATGGAAGACTTATGATTAAATCTGTATAAAACTCACTTAATACATATCACTAGGGTAAGCAAGATATAAGTTGGAAACTTATTAATATTTTATCTATAATAATGCATACTTAAATACTTCCACATATATCCATAAACTACTAATTGAACCATTCTTTTATAATGAAATTGATTTTGTTTTGTATATGACTAAATGCAGCTAAGAGGATGTTACATACTTGCCCTCTTAAAGGTACACCGTCCTTGGTGTTGGTGTACTTCAAAGCCCAATCTTTAACATACATTTACCCTTGAATTATTGAGCTTCATCTATCTTGGAATTTCTTTTAATATCTTCAATTTTCTTGTTTTTCTCAACCTGTTCTTTCACCAACATAACACGTTATTTCCAATGTTGATCATAAACATGTGCTTAAACATAAATTTCCAAATCAAGAAAATGATTTTCTTCTTGCAACATACTTTTGTTGCTAACCCATTAGAGATTAATCTTGCTCTCAAGATGCATTTGCAACATTGTTAATCATTTATGTAAATACATAATATTCACAATTTTAAGCAACATTATTCATGCATTTATATCGCATGGCACATAACTTTTCCATATTCAACTGTTATACACTTTTTTTTCAATATCTTTAATTCCTTCCTCTTTGTTTTCTCAACATAAATAACCATTCAAGTAGCATACGATGTACATAATCATAAATTTTCTCACATAATTTGAATTGTATTTTAATTCAAATCATTACCAATGGATATAGCAGCAATCATTTTATCATAATTATCACACAAGGATTCGCCACATATATAACTTTGCATCCAACACTCATGATGCATAAAATACCAAACATAACATTCACATGCGTACCTCTTGTATGGTACTGATGTTCTAAGAACTTCTTGGATGTAACCCTCTCAAGAATTTTGGCAAGCATATATACATGAGGGTCATCTCCTCGTAGAAATATTAGTTCATGTGCATACCTCCTCAACCTGTATATGTTATATTCATCTGATACAAGGATGATACCCTTCATCGTCTTTTTACAGCTCTCAAGTGTATCTCCTATATAGAACTTGAAAACCCACATATCTCTGATATTGAAATCTTAACATCACAAAAGATATCACTACAAAACCTAACACCTCACCTAGGTGATCTCTGGTAGTTTTCCTTAAGATCCTAACACCTCCTCTAGGTGCTCACTGGTATCTCTTTGCCTAGGTCTTTAATATCATATATCGTTGAACATATTCTAACACCTCACAATGGTGCTCACTGGAAACTCTGTGCTAACTTATCAAATATTTCAGAGCCTAAACAGTTTAGGTGCTCCAGATCCAACACACTCAACATCAAAATCAATTTCTCTTGCTTAATCACATAGTTTAAATATCCGAAAAAAAATATTCCCCTTCATTAATGGATTAATTTTGAATATTCTGATTTATTAGTGTATAAAAAGTTTCTTGAAAGTCTAAGATGCTTATAACCCAGGGCCTCCCCCATAGTCTTCTTGAAAGTTTCGCAACTCTTTATCTGATTAGTCTTTAGTTGTAATAAGTTTATTTTTTTTATTGGAGGTTTTTATATATTCATATTTAGTTCTTCAATTATGGTATCATTGCTACTACCATAGTTCATTACCTGCAATAATCTCAAGGTACAGTCAATCATAATGACATATATTTAATATATTTTCCAAAATAAACATTAAATACATGAAATATTATAATCATCACTAAGCATACTTGATGCTTCAGAGCCTACTAACTCCACATCAAAATAAACCTTTAACAACTCTAAACATTCTTTATGTTCTTGATCCCACTAGCTCAACACCATATCAACATGGTAATCCAATAATCTTGATGCTCCAAAGCTTACCCGCTCAACATCAAGACATGTTTATCAAATTCTTCCAAGACTTAATTAACAACATTACACATCCAATATGTTTTAAATAACACATTATCACTACGAAAACCATTTCAAAAATTCTATGAATCAATTGCATTATCACATGTATGCCATATACACAACTGATTATTCTAAGAAAATGCTACAATTACCGTACTCAAGTACTTCAATAGAAATTTCTAAAACTTTTTACAAAGTATGTTCTCAGCATATCAAGTTATCCAAACTATGTTTTGCCATAAATGCAATTGTTTAACCAAATGATAACATCTTGCTAACATTTCATAATAATCAAGGAATCATGTTGATTCTAGATGCTACATTTTCCATCGAGGATTTTATCCTTTGTCCTCGCTTGTCTTACCAAGTCCCATGCATCAGTGCTTCTTTCAACCATGTGTACATGCATTCTTTACTCAAGATTTCTTGCTAGAAATAATTTGCATCATCATCTCATAAACCAAATTATAAACATATTAGCAAGTTTCATATTTCTAATGCTCATAAACTCGTGATGCAATAAGATATTCTTTTGTATAATCTCAATGCATTACTCTTGAAAACTTGGTCGTCATTACTTTTTTCTAACTAGCACCTTAAGTGAATTTCATACCTTACTTTATATAAAATCTTGAATTGACATTAAATTTGTAATGCTATCACTATCTTTATAGTACCATGCACTCATGTTACTTGCACTTTACTCAACATTATGCATATAATATAGCATACGTTTGTCTTTTCGTAGGTTCGCCAATTAAAGATATTGTTAGCTTGGTAATAAAAATTTTCACATTCACAAGTTTTTATAATCAAATGAAATCAAATAAATCACCTTGTTAATCTTCAACTTCACTCTTCGTGCATTTATTTTTATTTTTAGTTATGCAACTAGCTTCATACATTCAAGCATATAATTCTAAGTGAATTGGGTAATGTACTTTGACGATCATAACATTAACACAACATTCTTTATATAGCATGCATGCCAATCAGAAAACCTAAATTATCATATTCAACTCATAAACTTCACAACATACCTATATGCAGATGAGTCCATTAGACTCGAGTGTTGTAAGCCTGCTTTGATACCATTTGCAACAAACTCAAACTCCACTTTACTTTTCCAGGAGATGGGGTAAAATTTTTAACTCTAAATTCAACTAAACAACTCAAAATGTTAGTACTTCTAATCACATTACATGATGGAACATTGATAATGTACCTTCCCATTGTATTTTCTTACACTAAATACACAATTCTATGAATATATAATTTCCACTTTAATGTATATAGCTATATGGAAGGAACATAAATGCACATGGCCTCATGTAATCACATAGCCTCATAAAAAAAATCATTCGCAATATGTATTGAATTCTTATTCCACTTATAACCATATACTTATGATATTAACCGAGTCATTATTAATAACCTTTCAACTTAATAATCTCAACTATACATTGTTGTCTTTACTACCAATGCTATAATTTTAATAAACTCAACTATACATGTTGGCTTTACCATCTGTGATATAATTCTAACTTCAAAAGATAATTCATCAACTAACTTATTGGCTCATCATATATATACAATGTCTACCATCTATTAACCATTATTCATTAATGATAATGTTATATTACTGCTTTAGTTCCTTTTGTACAATAATATTCATTTGCTCTTGTGTACATAGTCTTATCATGAATCTAGTTAACACCATCCATAATCCAATCTTCATTTACCAATAAAGAGAATAAGTATTAATTTAACATATAATTACGGGGCATTAACTTGAATCAATTACATAATTAAGACACAATGCAAGAGAGGGACACCAATGTACGTGATTCACCCCAAATATGGGATAAATCCACCAAGAATGGTCAATCTTTCATTATTTCAATTCACAAAATGGATTACAATTCTGCAACATATCCACTGCAATTAATTTTCCTTTTCCTCAAGGTCCATTTCTAAAACATAATCACAAAACTCAATACTTAGTTAAAACATCGTGAGTCAATAAATGACTCCAGAATTTCCTATGTGATGTTTATGGAATGGAGATTAACGAGTCTATATAATCATATCCCATAGAGTAGCTCACATGGATTTGAATGCTACTAACAAAAATTAGAGTTTAAATCTTATCATAAATTATTAATTCTTTTATTTTTCATACTTCAATCTTGATTATAAAAATCCAGATTCTTAGGAGCAAAGGTAAAATAATGGGTTAAACTGGACACTAATGCTCAAGAAATTAATATTCACATAGCGTAACTCACCCTTATAAGAAGACATAATTGGTTCCTTTGCAAGTAAAAAGATGAGGTGAGTTCTTTCACAAACAACCTCTCTAACTGATAAAAATAAGATAACCAAAAAACCAATCTCATTGTTCCTAAAGCTTCATATTAAAATCTACTCTTAATTAAGTCATATATAAACTTATCATATTATTTTATTATATATCCAACAATAAAATATTTTATGACCTTTTGATGGAAGGATATTCCATTTTAAGTTCCATTAGTCATAACTTTGGCTCCTTCCCATTAAATCTCTCTCCCGGAGAGACTACTCTTTTCACCCATTGAACTATCCCTATCTATATAATGTGGTAAATTTTGTATAGGCACGACTGTCATTATATAAGGTATTACTATATTCTCAAACAAATGATAAGATAAATTATTCTTTACCGGTTTAATATATGACTCATTAATATATTTATTTCCCATAACGTGTATCAAAGGGATACCATTTTCCAAATTAAGGTTTAAGTCAAAATAGTTCATATGAAAAGTGTAGGTAGATTCGTAAAAGGAAACCTTCTTCTTCCTTAAAACAAAAGTTTAACCAAAAATTTCGCTCAATCAACCCCTTCAGGAAACTCCTTTAGGTTGTAGCTCGAGGATGCCTGGTAACTTAAACTGTTTTTTGGGTTTTTTCTGAATTGGATCAAGCCGGATAACCTATATAACCTCTCACTCTCAAGACATGCATGAAGCTCACTCAATCATAAGGCTTTTAGTTACAACTTGTTCAGTAGTTTGACAAAAAGGTGCAGGGATGGAAAACTCACCAGGATGGCAGACTTACACACATAACACATGCATATAAATGGCTAAATCCTATTGAGGATGGTGTTTATAAATCAAATATCACTAAATAACCAATAGGATGACAGCTATCAGCCCTTTAATAAATATGAAAATTACCTAAGTGCACATTCAGGCAATAAACACAGTAAAGAAAGAGATGGCTGAACAAATCACAACAAAAGAGCTTATACTTAGAATACACCAGATGAGAAAGTATGAACAAAAAAGTTAACATTCAAACATTGGCAACATCCTCCTTCTTTCATGCATTCAAACACATACGTGTATGTCATTTAAACTTTAGTTTGTTGG